>OY986057.1:15278281-15652250 GCA_963920205.1 Stenodema calcarata | reverse complement strand
CCATAACAAACGTGTGTGCAAAATTTCAGCTCCATCCGATTTGTCTGCTGGGCTGTAGCCCCGTCAATGAACAACAAGAAGAAGAAGAACACGAAAAACGTGAAAAATAGTGGTTTTAAAACTGTTATACCCCCGACACCTGATGTTCCCGAGAGCTGAAATTTGGTTTACGTCCTCACGTGCCCCTGGAGAGTTGGTGTACAAAAAATCAACTCTCGAGACACTCAGGGGACCGAGCTATGGTAGGGTGAAAACCCCAACTTGTTCCGTCGCGTAATCAGTGTCTCAGTCGCTTCGGTTTTCAGGGCTTCGGTTTGCTTGGCGGGCGGGACGCTCCCGCGTCCCTAGATCGCAATTTCGAGTTCACCATCGTGTTGAGTGTAAAAAAAAAAAACTTTATAATGACGTGTCACTTGTCAGACTGTTTTATTTTGGGAATTTATCGGTAATCCCCCCCCCTCCCAACAAAACCTAAAATTCCCCGAACCCCCCTTCAGCGTATTTTTCAACGCTGCATACGATGGTGAAGTCAGGATTACGATATCTCATCCCGTTATCAGATTAGAGCAGATGAACCAGGAAGAACATCTCAAGGATCAACCACGTTTCTTCATCTTCAAAGTGCTCCAGTTTGAGAAGGAATAATATATCGCAATTCTGATTCCGCCATAAAGGAAACAATGGTCAACTGCGCGCGGAAGCACGAACAACGCCTCCACAAACAAACCTGGAGATGCTCAACAGGCGACTCAAGCGTAGTCCTGTAGTGCAAGTGAACTTCACTGTCTATAGTGATCCTGGTACAAATACGGGTTAAATTTTGCTGATAATAGAGATAAATTATTATGGGATGAAATATTGCTAGATGAATTGTATCAAAATATTCCGTTGTAAAAAATAAATCACAAAAAAAAAGTTAAATAGAGTTTATTTTTTAGAATTTTTTAAGTACCATCCGCAGCTTTGCACGACCATTAGGTTCCAGTAAAAATCGACATGAAAAGTATTTTCCTCCTATTGATGCTACTCTTGGTTGCATTTTTTCACAGCTACCGAGAAATTAATTAAAGAAACTGCGAATTCTTGGCTCAACGGCTTATATGTTTTTTGTGCAGATTTCCCTTCTGTATAGATCACTAAATGGTAGATTGATTAATATTATTTAAAGTTCCTAAATTTTGTATGTATATTAAGTAGGTATGAGAATAAGTCGTAAAGTACCCTAGGTACCCCTTCCCCTGGGGGGGGGGGGGGCTAGATTTTACGATTATAATCTGTTTTAAATTAATGTTTTTGAAACCTAGGTACCCCCCTATGGGTAAAACATTAATTTTTCAAATCTCCTCGTCAACAACTATCATTAGAACCCTTCGATTATAATCGGAATATCTAGACTCCTAAAATGTAAGATTGTTTAAACAAATTAAATTTTGATGTTGATCCAGAGACTAGAAAGTTTAAACATGGGTCTCAGATGGATGACAATGCAGTCATTCGGGTCATTCACTCGGTTTCCTGTCTTTAAAATTGTTTAAACCATAACTATTTGTTTAAACAAATTAAATTTGGATGATGGCAAGGCAATATTCACTCGGTTTCTTGGCTGTAAAGCAATACCTATTTGTTTAAACAAATTGAATTTGGATGATGAGATAGAGTCTAGACATTTTAAACATGGGTTGAGGATAGATGACAATGCAGTATTCATTAGGTTTCTTGTCTGTAAATTGTTTAAACAGTACCTATTTGTTTTATTAAATTTGGATAGTGAGCTAGAGTTTCATCTATCATTTCTTGAATTAGATTGGATGATCTGCTCAAAGAAGATGATAAACCGTTGTGTCAAGAATTTGCAGAGTTTTTTAAATGAATATCGTTGGCAATACACGATACACTATACAACAGAAGGATGATTTTTGGAATTCCCCATTTGCAGAGTTATTTGGTTAATTTTCCGGATGTTCTTTTGAAATCACGCGGGCATTAATACAAACCGCTTAATATCTCCACATTGAAGAAAAGGTTATTAACTAAGTACGAAGGTGAATAACTAAAAATGTAATTTGAGATACGCCTTTTTTGGTTAGGACGGCAGTATAGACAAACTGTAGTAGAGAACGGTAAAATCGGGTCTCTTCATGTGTTACGTGACCTGTTCCAGCTACAAGTTCAATGCAATGCCATAGATTGCTTAAAATTTAGTTATCTAATGAGCATAGATAATGAACTGTGGTTCATTGGTGGGATACTTTCTTGTGGCATTTTCATTTCATCAGTAAGTTCAGGTGCTTCAAGTAAACTACACATCAACGTTGTAACTATTTATTTTGTCACATTGGTCAAAATCCAACTAATAACCGGATAATGTGTTGTCCTTATATATATATCTATCATAATAGTCAACATAACGCATCGTAACCATCACTTTTAAACAATGTCATCTTATCATAAAAAATATCCTCAACATCTACTCAACAGATAATTTTCTGTACATTTTATACTACTGGAAGAACTGTAAGAACATTTTTGCAATATTTACAAACACGGATATTGTACCACATAGCCTACAATTGGTTATTCTCAGTTCTCGCTCTTATGAAATTGGTTTGATAGTACGAGAAGTGGATTAGACACTTATATATATTTTTATGTGTGTGTGTGTGCACTTATTCAATCAAATCGAACAACTTCTTATGTAGTAAAAGTACATCTTTACATGACAGTACCCTGCATCAGACATTCTATTGATACATAATATTATTCATTATTCACGCGCCATTTCTTCTTCTCCCGTCTTTCACTTGGCGATGCAACCTGGCTGTAATCACAATACCTGATGCATGCTTTTAACAAGCAGTTTAAACTTGACAAACAAGCAAAGTGTTATCCAACAATCAATTTATTACAATAAATATTCAATTAACTAGACACTCTCAATAATAGGCTATTTTTTTTAGATTGTTAATATCACAGTAGTTCGAATGAATTCCTCATGTGAAAGTGCTTTTTTATTCTCAACCGAAACAAAAGAAATTATTCCTAGATAAAAATGATTAGTAAGTAGGTACGCATGCATTAGATAGTACTCTGGTACGCTTGAAATATTTCTACACATTTGAAATTGATAAACAATTCCAAAAACAATTCTCCTGTACGGAAAGATTAATTTTAGCTAGGTTAATCTACCAAAACTCACTCTGAATCGTCCTATGGATGAGAAGTGACGAAAAAATTATGATCTGATTCAGAAAAATTCAAAATAGGTCAGAGGTAATTTCATGAGAAAAATGCAAGAGCGGATAGCTTTTGAGAAAAGATCGAACCGGAAAGTGATTGATTTGTTTAGGCAATGAAAGATAATCATGTATGCTCGTGTTGGAGAATTGAGATCTACTTCCAACGACTCAAAATTCACTATGAGAATGTTCGACGATTTACATTTTTGCGTTCTCACCATAACTTACCGTACGAAGATCTAAAGCTAGTCTTGATTCACATAATTCAACATTTTCGAGTATACAAGGGTTGCTTTTTCATAAGTTGTACAAATAACGTCCAGCACATGAATCATTTGTTTCACTGATACTCCAATTTTCATGCATTCAGCAATCCAGGAATATGCTGCAGGTGAAAATATCTACTAATATATTTGAGAAGTTACAAGGAAATCAAGGCAGGCAAGTTGGTCCGAGAGTCCCGACAAATAATTCGTTAAAATGGGAAGTTCAATTATTGTTCGCAAAGTTCAAAATCATAAACGGTAAAAATGGTCGCCATGCACCCCGTTACAATACTACAATTTAAGATATGTCAACAATATGGTTTTTGTCAGGCCAATTGTATAGGGAGAACCACGTTAGAACAATCAAAGTATTGAAATCTAAAGCACACTAACTACTTAAGTTCAGTCATTATAAACAATACAAACAAGAAGTTGGTTTAGCGACCGGAAGAATAGAGGAAGAACGCCCGTTGAATGAGTTTGAATCATAATTCTGGATGCCGGGATAGAATTCCTGGATAGATTCACTGGAGGAAGTGTGGGATGGCAAAGTGGAACGTTGATTTTGAATTATTATATTTTACGTGGTGAATCGTATTTTAAATGAATGATTAATTATGGCTCAGTCGTATATATTTACAATACAATCAGAACACAGAAGCACGCAACTAATTATCTTCGCAGTGGTTTTCTATAAAATATACATAATATGTATATTATACATATACATATATTATTATACATAGATGCGTTGAATGAATTATTATACATATATGTATATACATATATGTTGAAGCGAAATTTGCTGCTGTTGTTATCGAGGTAACAACCGGGTAACCTCGATAACAACAGCAGCAAATTTCGCTTCAACATATAATATCTACGGTCGATATCAAGAACTCCATTATACACATATATGTACATTATACGTACAACAACGGATTTAAACCATGAAGGAGAAAAAAATGTAAATACCTAAGAAAACAAGAGTATTAAATACTCTTATATAATATATATAAGAGTATTTAATACTCTTGTTTTCTAAACATATATTATATTTCAGTGGAAATAGACGATTTTTTCAAATACCCTTGTTTTCTAAACATGGGTTTCCACGATTTCGTCGCGAGTGATTTAATTCGTGTCTAAATACTTCGTAAAACATGTAGCTGTTTTTAAACAATTGTTCAACACTACTGATGTTCTCATCATTTCTTCGAACGGTGTAGAGCGCCTCCCTTACCGCTCCATCCATCAAAGTAATGAATAGGATAAATAGTAGCTCTTATTCCTTGGTAATGCAATTACCCTCGAATAGTATGATATAGTATTATATGCGAAAGTACTATATCATTCTGATTCCTGATAATTGTGCTTTGAAATCAAGCATACGATTCCAATTCAACCTTACGAAGATACGGTACCGCCTATTTCAAACATTTACCGACGTAGAATACAAATCTTTTACAGAAAATCAACAACCTTCTATTCCACGAGATGGCAGTCAATATCTTGTTAATTAAGCTTCAATGAAAAATATTTAAAAAAAAAAAATGCAAATAGTGTTTGATCTTGAGGAAGTTCAACGTTTTTGTCACTTCACGGCGATGAACATTTTGGTTTATTATCTTCGATAATGAACCATTGGAATCGCCCAAAGAAAAACAAATGTTAACCCCCCCTCAAAATTTGTTGGTTTACGTTTCAAGACACGTAGATTCAGAAAATCGAATAAAAAAAAAATCCGTCCGTCCGCCGTACGCCGTCCGCGCCACTTTGCCCAGATAGCGTTGAGTTAAAATTACGAAATTCGGTTTCTGGGTTTGGACCAGCCCCACAATGGTCCTCGAAACTTTTCATAACCCTAGGTCAAGGGGAAGGGGTTCAAAACGAAATTTAAAATTTCGACAATGTCATATCTCAAAATATTTAACTGAAACGTGTAATTTTCAGTTCACTTTTGAATGACCTGAAAAATTACGAATCTTTTAAGACCAATTGGATTTTTGTGCGACCAGCCGTTCGTTCACAGTGAGCGCGCAAAGGTTTAGGAAAAACACTAATCTTTCGCGTCGAAAACGGCCGTTATGTGACCCAACCCTCAGACGCCCAGAATAAAACTACCTTTTGTCATCTTCCCGGTAAACTACAGTCTAGAAATTTTAACCGTGAGTCGGGGATAGACCACATTGCAATATTTACTCGGTTTCTCATCTGTAAAATTGTTTAAATAATACCTTTTTGTAATAATACAAATTACATTTTGACGATGAGCTATTGACTTGAAATTTTAAAAATAGGTCAGAACTGGATCACAGAACTGGATTCACTCGGTTTCTTGTCTGTAAAATTGTTTAAATAATACCTATTTGTTTAAACAAATTAAATTTTGATGATGAGCTAGATACTTGAAATTTTAAATATAGGTCAGAAATGGATGACATTTCAATATTCACTCGGTTTGTATGACATGGTATGAGTATGGTAAGGTACCTATATTATTGTATGTATGATTTAGTACAGTATGATAAGATAGGAAAGAAATTCGTATGGTATGGTATGAGTACGGTGAGAATATGGTATGGTGCCGATTTGCAATACAGTCTGGTATAGACAGAAGGGTGATAATAAGGAAGATAATAAACCGTTGTGTCAAGAATTTGCAGAGTTTTTTTCCAAGTGTTCCTTCAACTCCAGTCATGAACCTTCCGAGCTATTTCCTCAATTGAAACTGGGCTTGACGTCGAACCCTTCTTTATTAAAGTTGTCAATATTGGGGCACAAGGAAAAGGTTGCAGACTGCAGGCACCACCCAAGAGATGAAGAACGTTGAAGCTATGATTGAAATCCTTATCAATTAACATTAAGAAATGCTAGGAAACATTATACTGAACACCATAGCATATTTGTGTAAATAAATTTGTAAATGAACTTTGATCACTGTAGCTACAACGTGATAGACCACATAAGCGTTATAACCACCATTCAATCCATAATGGCGAAATATAAGTTATAATTAAACGTCAATAAACATCACTAATAATTTAGGTCAATTTAAGTAGGTAATGTACGAGTAGTTCGATAAACGCCACTGTTACTATTGCCACAGTTATTGATAAGGCGAATAATCATTTTTTGACAATGGAAGGGAGTTTTAACAAATATGTTTGGTGGAAGGATTTGTGGCATCTACCGTTTGGTAGAGGTGTCTGTTCTCATTCGACTACTTCGGCGTTATTATTCACTTGGTCCATTTGCGAAATGCCAGGTCGCGCGAACGGCGGTGGAGTCCCCTTCTGCTAAATGCTGGTCGCATGCGAATGCTTCAGTTCATTTTTCCTGTTGTTTCCGCTCTTGATGGTAAACGTGACGAAGTACTTTTTGCTCTTATCGAGTTTTTCAGTGGGTAACGTGATCACCTGTTTGTCCGGCCCGTGGCTCAACTCTAGCGTAAGTGGCCGTGACGGGTCCACATGCCGAAGAGTTTTTGCCACCTCAGCTTGGTTTTCGTCGTTCACAAGTTTCGGCAGAAAACCACTGTTTGGCGTCGGTTTCAGCATAGTATGGTGATTTGGTCTTGCTACTACAATTAAACAGAAAACGAACCAATTAACATACCATTTTATATCGGTTAGTACTTAGATGACTTGAGACCCAATAATGTAAGTCGAATTACCGTACTGAATACGTACATAGCGCATTAGTAATCAGCAGCTCTCCGTTTATATCAAAATGAATACACTAGACCAGCATCCAATTTATTTCCCAAATGACAACATTTCAGTCAACAAAATGTTGGCCACCGTAGCAGTTACGGTAGACATTGGTTGAAGCCCGTTGTATGCCATTTTTTACTGGTTAACGGGTAGTTTTCACAATATACTTGTGTGATAGGTAATGATATAGGGCTTGTTAACGTAATGGTAGAATGTTCCTAGTATGAATTGAAACGTCTGATCTAAGTTTGATCAGTGCAACACATTTTGGACAAGGGGGCGATGAAATTAGGATGACGTTCGTTATTATCATAACTATGTTGATTTAGATACAACGATACAAGCTGAAAATTAAGTAATGAAGAAAAGATCGTAAGCATTCGCGAAGCAGGAGGATACTAGATTTAATGTTTCTCATTACCTATTGAGTTGTTAGCTGTTATCTGTGTTGAGTACTTACTATAGGCCGCGCAGGGAACACCAGTGTAGGCATGGGTGGCGTGGTGGCAGCGATGAGTTTGATAGGTGCACAGAGCAGGGTTGTTGGGAACTGAAGCTAAAATGTCTTGCCCGACACGAGTTTTCCGGAGAGCAGCAGTCAGTCTTTCCAAATCATCTGTAGATCTCAGTCTCGGAATGATTCTCTTCTCTGAAGTTTGGAGTAACCTCAGTTGCTCTAAATGAAAATTGAATTAAATTAGTTACGAGTGGATTTTTAACCAAATGTCATGATTTTGGAGTAACCTCGGTTGCTCTAAATGAAAATTGAATAAAAATAGTTACGAGTCGATTTTTAACCAAATGTCATGATTTATCACACATTCATCGTGGAACCATGAACTCAGATTGCTAGAGTGACATTCACAACCAATGTAACAGGTAACCGATGTGCACCTTGGTTGAAAAGAATAATGCCATTCCAGAACGCCATTAGGCGGATGCTCTGGGTCACAACAACCATGGCTGTTTCTGAATGGTTAGAAAATGACATGTTAATATTTTAGATTCCAGACATATATTACCATAGAGAAATTTCTCGAATGATCTAAATGTGTAGACGCCGTCATATTGCTGAAGACCCAACATCAAACCTGCCTTTTTATATTCGTCAACCAGGCGTTTAACTAACACGGCCTCCGATGCTCGTCCCGACCGAATTTGTAGCCTTTTCAACTCGAGTAACTGATGGAATATCCTCCTTTCTAGGTGGTATCTACAGAAACAAGAACAATTTATTTAAAATGATTTAATAACACAATGTTCAATTTCAAAAAGTCTATATGGATATTGTTTTGGAAAAAAAAAAACAAAAAAAACGAATGAACTACTTCCTTGATTGCATATATCGTCGAGGAATCAGCAACACCACCAAGCTCGTTATTCACAACTTTTCAGGAGAGAGAACAAACCGATTTTTTCGTCCATCAAGGCCTAATTGACTGAAGTCTTATCTCGATATCTATGATGAATAGATATCATTCATCATGGATATCGAGATAAAACTTCAGTCAATTAGGGTAAAACCACCAATTGTTGACACTATTAGAGAGAAAAATCGTTCGATTCTGCGCTCTACCCAAGTATTCAAGAAATTGAAACTTTTGGGTAGTTATCATGAATTGTGAGTTCCTTGGGAACAATTTGCACTTATTGGACTTGATTAAATAATGTTTTTTCAGCATAAAAAACAAGTTTTTCAAAAATGGAATTTTCTTCCTAATGTTGACACTTCTGCCTTCGGAAATTCCTATTGTTGACATTTGCAGTTCCTAATGTTGAGAGACATAAAAGGGCCACAATCAAGTGAAATCCCAACCTGCTTGAGAGAGGGAGAGCATGATCTGCTGAATGCTGACTTTTCCATGGGTGAGCTGGGCTTAGCCCTAGGGAGCACAAAAAAAGGGAAAAGTGCTGGTCCCGACGAGATTCTTCCAGAGTTCCTGGTCAATCTTGGGTCCTCAGCTAAGCTTGTTTTGCTGAGCTTCCTCAACATGATCTGGCATAGCCACTTCCCTGATCAATGGAGGAAAGCTGAGATCATCCCGATTCTCAAGAAGGGCAAACCAGCAAACTGCCCAGAAAGCTATCGCCCCATAGCACTCACAAGTGTATTTTCAAAGGTTTTTGAAAGGCTTGTGCTTGGGCGTCTTCAGCTCTTCCTAGACCAATTCAGCCTTCTGGCCCCAGAACAAGCGGGTTTTAGGAAGCATCGGGGCACCATCGAGCAAGTTCTTCGGCTGACCCAGGAGATCAAAGACGGGTTCCACCATAAACAGAGCACTGTCGCTGTCTTTGTGGACTTCAAAACAGCTTTTGACAGGGTGCACAGAAAACTACTTGTCCAAAAACTCTATGATATGGGCGTCAGTGGCCGTCTTTTTGCCTCCCTCAGGTCTTTCCTCTCCCAACGGTTCATAAGAGTCCGATATGAAAACGAAACCTCGTCCTACAAACAGATCCGCAACGGGGTCCCACAAGGGGCAGTCTTAAGCCCTACACTTTTTACCATCATGATAAATGATGTTATCGCAGCCATCTCCTCTACTCCGGGAGTCAAAGCGCTGTTGTATGCCGACGATTTGGTTATCTGGGCTACATCGAGCAACATCCCAGCTCTTGAATCTGCTCTAGACAGTGCATTGAGGGACCTCTCTTCTTGGGCTAAACTGAATGAGATGCAAACCAACACCCTGAAAACAGAGTTTCAGCTCTTCACTCTATCCACCAAACCGCACGCGGTCTCTCTTTCTATGGACGGGGAACCATTGAGGCGGTCCAACTGTTCCACGTATCTCGGCGTGAAGCTCGACCCACGCTTAACCTGGTGCGCTCATGCCGAAAACAACGCCAAAAAGGGTACGAAAAGACTTGCACTCCTGAAACGGCTCACAGCGACAAAGTGGGGTGCCTCCCAGGGGGAGCAAACTCTGCCCCGATAGCTGCCATGGAGCTACAAACCGGAATAGAGCCGGTTAGTTACCGAACTCAGGCTGCTGCCCTGTCGATGCATGAATGTCTCCTGCGAAATGATGTGCACTACTGGCAAACATACACACCCGCTGCCCCTCGCTTAACCACACAGAAGTCTTTTCTCTCCAAGATCGGCGAACTGGAGACTGAGTATGGGCTCACCCAATCACTTCAGAACCCAGATCCCTTCCCGACTATAAGAGAAATAGCTCCACGCTGCACTGCCACAGGACATACCTCCCTGATTGCACCGGTCTCCAAGCAGACAACGCCTCCCATGGAGCTTAGAGCAGTAGCTCTCGAAACTATTCATACCCGCTATCCGGAAGAAGACTGGCTCCGGATCTACACGGATGGGTCTGCAGTCGGTGCAAGGCAAAATGGAGGAGCCGGTGTTTTCTCTGCAGTCGGGACAGTTGCCGCCCCTGTGGGCCGTCTTGCAAGCAACTTCGACGGTGAGGTCCACGCGGTGATTCTTGCCCTTGAAATGATTAACACTCTGGAGTTCACCAGAGTTGTGATACTATGTGACTCTGTAGCCGCAATCATCAGTCTGTCAACGAACAGCGAAACAGAGTCCCATGATGTCTTGAAGGGCAGAAAACTGTTGGAGCAGCTGCTCGCGGAGGGAAAAACCATCGTCTTGCAGTGGATCCCATCACACGTAGGCATATGGGGAAATGAGCAAGCTGACGCCCTAGCAAGAGAAGGCTCCTGCATGCCTATGCCTGACACCCCTACCACCTATCGAGCCGCAAAAAGTGCCATTAGATCCTCCGTTCAGGAGAAGTTGCTTGATGCCCAACGACGCAAAGCCGAAGGGAAGCAGTGGGTCTCACTGCTGGACGCAAGACACCGCATCCCACCAGCTCTCCCTCGCCATGAGTCAGTTGCGGCGTTCAGAGCTGTCACTGGCCACGATTATTTGAATGCTCACTTGCACAGGATTGGACTGAGAGAAAGCCCTGGATGCAGCCTCTGCAGCAGCACTGCTCCAATGACGACAAATCATTTATCTGACTGTCCTCGACTCGAGGATACCCGACAAGAATTTCATCCTGACGACACCACCTGGTCAAAAACAGCGAAATTGTATTGGGCTGCAAGAAGTCTTATGGCTCAAGAGCCTAGACAATCGGCGTAGAAAAAAAAAAAAAAAAAAAAAAAAAAAAAACCAGTCTACATTTTTGAGAAAGTATTTAAATATGCTTTCCCTCTAGATATTTCTCAAAGTAAATGAACAAACGAGATTAGGAACGCGTTAAAATATATTTAATGTTAGACTAGACATTAGAAAATAGATGTTGAACAGCATAATCAGAAAAATGGGTAATTAAATTTGTACCTATGATAGGTGCTCAATCACAGTGGAACAGAAACAGAAGTAGGGAACACAAATTTTCTAGGGTTTCCCCCGTAATATGTAGGCTTAGGCAGTTTGTATTTGACGTTACTGACTGCCAGAAGGCGATTCCCCTCGCTCGAAGGCCTGAAAACAGTCCTCAGTCTGTTGCAGGGATGAAGCGGTGTTACTTCGGCAGCATCTCCACTTTCAATTTTGACAACCAGACAAACACATCCAGTGGACCAAAATCTCCTCTTCATCTTTTGACAGCACCGATTGACGCCCTATTCTTCTTTCGAGAGGAGTTTTCCCTCTCACCTTGTACAACAAAGTGATACGAGGTACTCCATGGCGCTTTGCAGCTGTATAAACCGCTGTGCCGAGCTTCACATCTTTTATAGCGTCTTCCATTTGCTGGACAGTGTACTTCCACATTCCGTTCTTGTCGGGAGGCATGGTAGTAGTCGACCTGTTAAAATGATGAGACACTGTATCAGAATCATACTGTTATTTTAAAATTCTGATAGGTACCTGATAGTGTTGAAAAGGTCATAGGTAGGGGTCTAACAACAAAAAGATCAAGTTACCTATACGTAGAAATGTAAAAAAAAAAAAAAAAAGTTATAATATGTCAACTTAAGGAACCAAAATATGTCAACATTGGGATCCCGATGTCAACTTAAGGTTCCAGTACGCTGATTTGAAAAATTCAATAGTCTCAATATACTACGAAATTATTTAAACCCAAATATCACATTGGCAACCTGATCAACATTTTCCCCTAATATTGACACAGGTGTCAACATTAGGACACACGCCCATTTCATGAAACCCTAATGATGACACCCCAACTTAACCATCTATTTCAACGAAATTCTGGGGTTTAATGCTTACAAATTCTTCCTTACGCTATTATTAGGGCAGGCAATATGATATATAACTGATTACTCATAATATTTGACTTGAAAAGTCTATTTTTGTTGACTTACCTCACTAACCTGCGGGATAGCGATGGCGTCGCTGGGTTGACTGATCCAGCTGTCACCGGCTTCAATAGTAGCCAGACGTTCGATATGGGTAATAACAACTAGTGGAGCCGGTCTACCTCAAATCTCACATCCTTATCAACAGAATGACGCCAATTCCGAGTACCTACAGTGTCCCAATACCTTATTTTTACGTTTTGAAATTGAAGTGTCAACATTAGGATAAGTGTCAACATTTGGTGGTTTTACCCTAGGCCTTGATGGGCGAAAAAATCGGGTTTTTCTCTCTCCTGAAAAGTTGTGAAAAACGAGCTCGGTGGTGTTGCTGATTCCTCGACGATATGCAACAAATACTCAGGCTAGTGTAACAAAAAAAAAGCGTGTATTTGGTAACGTTCTGGTATCGATGCTGATTATTCACTTGAATAATTTTTAACCTCTACCTTCGGTCGAGAAGGTAGAAATGTGAAAGTAATAATTGGTCAGTATTGATCGGCCAACTCTCTACTTCAATGGTCACTGCTGAAATTCGTGGTTAATGTAACGTTTCACGGCTGTTCCTCTCTTTCTATTCCGTTCTTATACAGGGTGTCTAGTGTAACTATGTAAAAACTCAGGGAATCGATTTTGCAGGTAATTTGAAAAGAAAAGAAAATGCCTCTTAGCGTTTTTTCTCACTCAACTAAAAATATCCGACTTTTTCAACTTTTAAGATTTTTTTCATATTCTCGACCTTGTTTCTATTTTATTTAGATGTCGTAAAATTCGAAAACGATGGAATGACGAAACCTGTCGACTACTGACTCAAGTGATACTGTCGACTTCTAACACATGTAGGTCGACTACTAGTGCAAAACCATGTCGACTACTGAAGAAAATGTTGGTCACTGGTATCGACTACTACCTAGAGCATTGGGATTTTTTACAAAACTTGTTTTTCCCTTTTCAAACCATGTTGAAATGGATGACATTTCAATATTCACTCGGTTTTTTTCTCATTGCAAACCTGTTCATTGTGTACCCAAGATCCTTCCCTAAAAGACCTGGCAGCGGGAAATATTATTCAACATGGTTTGAAAAGGGAAAAACAAGTTTTGTAAAAAATCCCAATGCTCTAGGTAGTAGTCGATACCAGTGACCAACATTTTCTTCAGTAGTCGACATGGTTTTGCACTAGTAGTCGACCTACATGTGTTAGAAGTCGACAGTATCACTTGAGTCAGTAGTCGACAGGTTTCGTCATTCCATCGTTTTCGAATTTTACGACATCTAAATAAAATACATTCAACTGTGAATCGGAACTTGAAAATAGATTAATAAGATGTAATAAAGTAGTTATCAGACTTTTTATTTGCAAACAGCTCATTATCAGTCTCAAATTGCAATAAGTACTTAAGTAAAAAGGTATGAAAACTATAGTCGAAAACTCATTGTCAGAAAATTGACATTACAGTTGGGCTTAGGTACCTATTTACACATTTTTTTGACATTTTCATGTCTTTGCTTTGGCACATAAACTGAAACGGGAAAAATTTGTTCCCTTGATTCACCCTTTCCCTCAGATCACGTCAGAACACAAGCGACCGGCGGGCCATTACGTCAGAGCCTATGACGCACGAGCGTATGACGTAAGACGGCTGGCAGGAGGCTAACTAGTGCGTCAGAGCCTATGACGCACGAGCGTATGACTTAACACGGCTGGCAGGTGGCCAACAAGTACGTCAGAGCCTATGACGCACGAGCGTATGACGTAAGACGGCTGGCAGGAGACCAACAAGTGCGTCAGAGCCTATGACGCACGAGCGTATGACGTAAGACGGCTGGCAGGAGGCCAACAAGTACGTCAGAGCCTATAACGCACGAGCGTATGACGTAAGACGGCTGGCAGGAGGCTAACTAGTGCGTCAGAGCCTATGACGCACGAGCGTATGACGTAAGACGGCTGGCAGGAGGCCAACAAGTACGTCAGAGCCTATGACGCACGAGCGTATGACGTAATACGGCTGGCAGGAGGCCAACTAGGCCTTTTATGTCTCTGCGCCCCCTCCCACACCCACACCGCGTACCTCGTACTTCATTTTGGTTTATTATCTTCGATACGCCGTCCGCCGTACGCCGTCCGCGGCACTTTGCCCAGTTAGCGTTTAGTTAAAATTACGAAATTTTTTTATGGGTTTCGACCAACCCCACAATGGTCCTCGAAACTTTTCATAACCCTGGGTCAAGGGGGAGGGGTTCAAAACGAATTTTGAAAATTTGAAAATCTCATATCTCGAAAAATTCATATAGAACGGTATGTTTTTTATTTCATATTTAGATAGAGTTTGTTCCGTAGAATTTTTTAAGACCATCCGCAGCTTTGTACGACCAGCCGTTCGTTTACAATGACGGCTCACAACACGATCGTGAATCAAACTGTTAAAATACAGGTCCATTTTCATACTAACAAGCTCTTTGGAACATCATATGGCTTAAGTGATGTCGAGTTTGTTGTTCTGAGGTGCGTTTCGTGCTACGGAAATGAAGGTAATTTCGAATGTTTGTTGGTAGGTACTTCTTTTATAGAAAAATTATTACCGACGTAGTATTAAAAACCCCAGAATTATATCGTATTAATTAATCATAATTAATAATTATTATTATTAATAGTAAATACGAATTATTAATACCTAACAGTAAATTATAATAATTTTCACTAGGTACTTGATAAAATTGTTAATAATTAGTGATAATTGATAATAATAATTAATCTAACATTTAGGATCTAGACATTTAGACCTAGTGATCTAGACAGAAGGGTGATCTGTACAAAGAAGATAATGAACCGTTGTGTCAAGAATTTGCAGAGTTTTTAATTTTTATTTAGATACCTAGTGTTTGTTTCTTAGAATTTTTTTAGACCATCCACAGCTTTGTATGACCAGCCGTTCGTTCACGATGGCGGCTCAAAGTTGGAGCTGATCGAAAATCGTCAACATGTATATTTATGTATATTTCAAGCATATTTTCACGAATAGTGACGTACTCAGACCTCCCTTGGAACGAATTAAATGAGTTTTCAGTCGCAATATCTCCATTTCAAAGTGAAGAAAGTCAACGGCATTACTTAAGATTTAATTTTATTTTTATTTATTAATTACTTATTTCTTTTTTTTAAGGAGGGCCTTTATAAAATAAAATTACATGAACTGTTCAAAATGTCCCCAGTTCTCGGGGATCTGATTCGCTAGAACCATCGAGGGTCGACTCCATTCGCAGACAACCGGCCCTCTGCATCCACGAGAACGGGGGACATTTTCAACAATTCATGTAATTTTATTTTATGAAGGCCCTCTCTCCAAAATAAAAATAAAATTCTCAAGTAATACCGTTGACTTTATACACCCTGAAATGGAGATATTGTGACTGAATACTCATTTAATTCGTTGCTAGGGAGGTCTGGGTACGTCACCATTCGATTCAGCGTGAAAATTATGCCTGAAATATTCCTGAAAATACACGTTTTTCCGCATACAAACTCAATTTTCTCAAAAACGTTCCCCCTAAAAAATGAAAAATAATTATACCGTTGTAAAGCTGAGATTCTGAGCAAGTTTTTCCTAAGGAGTGCCCGCCAAATGACCTCAGTAATAACAAAGCGAACAACTAAAGAAAAAACGGTTATTTTAAGAAAATCTTTGAATGTTGGATTTTGGCCATATTTTCGTCAATAAGTACTGCCTTAAAAAATCGGATTGTATATCAGAGAGATAGCAAATTTAACGCTCTTTCCAACGGTATTCTCAACTTCTATTTTACACATCAATTTAAGGAAGTTAGGTCCGCTTTACAGAGACAAGGTCGAGAAGACGAAAAAAATTTTAAAAGTTAAAAAAAATCGGATTTTTAGTTGAGTAAGAAAAAAACTCGTAAGCCCATTTTTTTTCAAATTACCTGCAAAATCGATTCCCTGAGTTTGTTACATGATTACACTAGACACCCTGTATATCAAACGGCCTCTTACAATATTTTTAAAAACAATATATTTTTTTTTATACTCATAGCGTTCCGCCCCGTCAAGCAAACAAGTTGAGAAAAACGAACGGTACCGAGTGTATGTTTACTGGATGTCACGAACGCGTTTTCCAGGCGTTTTCTCGGCGCCTATTTGACCGATCAACTTGAAATTTAGTAAGCGACTTCTTGTTGTGGATAATAGAAAGCCCTGTAAGTTTCAATTCGCTAGGTCTAAAAGGAGCCGAGTTTTATAACATTAAATACCCGGTTTTTCGCCTTTACCTTGTTCGTCTTCTCCTTCTCCTGCATGTCCTTGTTCAAACAACCTCTCCAACTTCACCGATTGACTTGCAATTTTTTCTTGGGCGATTTCGATGATTCAATATCGAAGATAGTAAACCAAAATATATAATGTCCACCCCCTCCCTTCCCACTCCAAACACTCCGTGTAAAAATCGCAAATATCATTCTACAGCAGCCAGAAGAAGTTATGATATCCACTTCCCCGCCCGTCCTTTTCCTTCCAACTAAAGACATATATATCCTAACCACTTCCTAACCGTACGCTTTTCGAAATCACCCGGCGCCATGGCGGGACGTTTTTATTACTACACATCTACGTATTAGGTCTTACCTCTTATTGCGGCTGCTGTAGAATGATATTTGCGCGGATGATTTTTGCACGGAGTATTGGTGGGGGGGGGAGGTATTTCTACACCTCGTAGTGTTTCGAACGGTATAACTCGGAAATTTCAAAGAAACGGCGTTTGTAAAATAGATTTTAAATCACAGAATTCCAGATATCTTTATGGCCAGCAGTTCGTACATAGTCAGTAGGTAGGGCCAATGAAAAATCGTCAACAAAAGCGTGAATCCTGAGGAACACATTATTCAAACCACACATGGTTTTGTGATGTCGAGTGTCTTGTTTGGAGATATTTTTCATGACTTCGAACATAAGGTTATTTCAAATATTGGCAGGTAGTTCTTGTTATAAATTATTGCGATTGTAGGGCGATTTGTACAGAAGCTAATAAACCGTTGTGGAAAAATTTGCTGAGTGTTTGTGTCTCCAATTAAAATAAAACCCGGTAAATATCAGAAAATTATTTAATAATATCACATCTTACTTTCTGACGCTGTATTGTACTGCTTGAGTAACAGAAACCGTGGAAAGAGCGGCTTCCGTGCTGGACTCGTCCCGTCTTCTGCAAGGTCTAGATTTGTCCGCATTGGGAGATCCTGATTACAAGAGTATTGATGTCAAATTAAATGTGGGGAGCACTGGTGTTGAATGATATTAAAAATAATAAATCATTGTGTACTCACTTCTTAAATTGTCCTTTGATTTTTCAAGGTCTTTACCGCGGGGCTTGTCGAGATCAGAAATGCCCTCCTCGTCGGTCTTTTCGTCCGATATTTTCAATACTTCAAAACTTTCCGTTGATCTGCTGTTCATCCATCTTTTATTCCCTTCTCTCTTCTTTCTCAGTTTCCTGCGTTTATCAGCTACAGTGCTCGAACCTCCAGTTGGATCACCGAGTACCTTTATAAGACCCCTGTCACCATTGGCAAGTAGAACGTCGGCCGCCACACGGTCCGCCTCCGAGGTTTTTCCCCAATCCTCGTCTATAATTGGGTCCGGAAGGCCTAATTCTGGAGGAGCGTCATCGGAATCCTTGGTTATATTCAATGTGAGTTCGTCCAAACTTCCTTCAACATCAAAAGACTCCTTTAAAAGGTTCCCTTTGTCATCATATTGTTCTGAAGGTTGTTCTGGGATTCCGATTCCCGTATGAGTATTTTCTTCTTCTGCATTGGTAGAGGATGTCGCGACGACATCCTGTTTTTCTGCATGAGATGATTCATTATGAATAAACAACCCACTGTTCAGGTCATCCTGGTTAGTATTGGCAGTGGCAGAGATATCCGTGATTTCAGTGGTAGCTAATTTGACTTCCGTACGTTTGGCACCATTTTTAGTCACATCTGTAGATGCTACGGCCATATCTGGAGATACGGGTTTGTGCTGAGCTATTATTTCTTGTTCTGTATTTTGCGCCGTAGCAACTTTTTCAGTTTGCTGTGTTGATTTGCGTTCTTCCCGAGAAGTCTCGCTTGCATCATGTTTTACTTCATTCTTAACCTTGCTTTCTTCGTTGATGTCTAAACTGGATAGCTGGTTCACGCTTGAAGACATTTCATTGTCCTCTTGCGCAGTTTGGGCTAACACTTGAGCAACTAATGTGTCGTTAGGCAACTTTTCTCCATGCGAATTGTCCTCCATTCTGCCCATACTTACATCATTTGTTGATGGTACTTGACTTTCATCATCATCTTCTTCCGTCTTATCATTCTGAGGTATCACATCCGACGCTATGGGCGAATCGCTTCTCGCTTTTGGTTCTTGAGGTGCATGATCTGGTTTTTCAACCGGGCCAGTTCCATTTTCCACCTCATGTTCTTGAGAATCTTCATTGTTATTCGCGCCCGGTTCGCTCTTTGTTGTTTCATGCTTCAAATTGTCTTCGCTTTCTAGCCCGGGTAACTTTGAGTTTTCCTTTGGTCTTGGGTCTCCTTCAACAATAACTGGTGGATTCTGTTGCTTCGCAGTCTCATTTTCACTTTCTTTGTTTTCTTCTTTCGTTTGTTCTTCTGGCAATACTTTGTTTTCTTCAGATTCTACTGATGTTTGTTCTTTATGAACTAAAGCTTCTACTATTTGAACAGTGGATTTTTTGTTGGACTCGGAACTAGACATTTCTTGACTTGGGACAATGTTCATTCTTGGTTGATTATTATCGGTAGGCGTTCCGTCATCTTTAATATTCTCTATAATTAAACTTTCAAAATGACTTTGGAGGCTGTCAGGCTGGACTGAAAATTCAGTTTGTACGATTTTTTCGACCATTGTGTCTTTTTCTTTATTATCAAACTGATCTTTGATAATCCCTAAGCGTTTGTAATTGGCTGTTTCATCACTACTTGACAATTTCCGTGGCGGTATTCTAGCAGGCGCACTCTTTTCCCGCTCTGACATGAGCTTAGTTTTCCTTTTTCTCCTTCTTCTCCTCACTCTTTCTTCAATACTACTGTCACTACCTTCGTAGTGTCGAAGTTTTCGAATCATGAGATCATCTTCGACGTACACCTAGAAAATGATGATATAAAAGTAACATGACAAGTTTTATGACCTGGTCTTAACTATGATTGTATTTCAATACCTACGTAATTAGCTATCCACTTGACTTGTTAAATTTCATCAATCGAAATTACCTGTAAAATATGGGGCCTTGTGCTTAATGATTCTGCGTCTTTTTCAGGTACGTTGTACTGATCTTCAGAAGTGGGGGATTCTGAGCGTACTGGTTTGGAATCATGTTTGAACTGTACTTCTTCAAAGACTTGCAGTTTCTCTTCCATTTGTTCCTTAGAGATATGAGGAACTGATGCTCTACAATAAGACATAAGGTGAATAGAAGTGTCTGGAATCTCAGTACTAGAGTAGATGCCAGTAGTAGTCTAGTAGGTGCAAGAGTAGTACCAGATATTAGTGCATAACTGGATGTGTGGTGCCTACCTACTGTACGTTCAAATGTAGTTTTATTTTTGTTTTACCTAGGCAGTTACCATTCATTCTATGAGGGATCTCCGATAAGTGAAACTTCTACTTGTATGAGCATTATTTGAATCATCGTGAAAATAAACTAAGGAATATTTTCTTGGCATGAACCTCGGAAAACCTGATGAGTAGTATTCAGTTCCTTTGTTCTACTATAGGTCTACAGTTAAGATGTTGGGAGGTTTGCTGTAAATGAAGCAGCTCGACCTAATTAGATTTATTGTGCCCGAATCTACAGTTAGGTAATGCCGTCTAGTTCTTACCGGTTTCCTTCCCCTCTGTTCGAACTTAGTCCTCTAAGAGCAGCGGATTCACTGTTTAAACGACTGGCTGGGACACCTCCGTGGAGTTGAAGATATTTTGCACATCCTCGATGGCCTTTGTGCAGTGCAGCGTCCAGTGGAGTGGCCAAAGCACCTTTGGCTGTTCTCATTACTGGGCTTACTAATGATCCAGCATCGAGAAGCGTCTAAGGAAAAAAATGAAGGTCATGGAGAAAACGAATGATAACTCATTGGAATTATTTTCATTTTTATTCAATCCAATCATGTGAAAAGCCGTGAAAAGTATTATTTGATTTGTACAATTTGAACGGCTATTTGCAACTGATAACCATAATAGATCTTTTTTGCCCCAAATGTCGCGATTTTTGTTACCTAGGTACCAAATGTGAAAGATTTCTTGAAAAAAAAAAAAAAAAAAAAATTATATAATATTTCTAGGTAATCAAATAAGAGAATATAATCCTAGTAATGAAAATCCAGAATTGAAAATACAAGGGAAAATTTCCTAATTTGCAAAAAATTCTGTCAATGGCTCCAGAACCCTGGAATAGGAAAAAAAGAAATTATCTCCATGGTTGTAATACTTCTCAACAGCATCGTAACTTCATACCTGAGTTCACTTATTGAATCGGTAAATAGTTGTATTATCCTGATTTTGGTTTATTATCTTCGATTGGAATCGCCCAAAGAAAAAATTTTTTTAACCCCCCCTCAAAATTTGTTGGTTTACGTTTCAACATACGTAGATTCAGAAAATCGAATAAAAAAAAATCCGTCCGTCACCCGTACGCCGTCCCCCGTACGCCGTACGCCGTCCGCCGTCCGTGCCACTTTGCCCAGTTAGCGTTGAGCTAAAATTACAAAATTTGGTTTCTGGGTTTGGACCAGCCCCACAATGATCCTCGAAACTTTTCATAACCCTAGGTCAAGGGGAAGGGGTTTAAAACGAACTTTGAAATTTCGACAATGTCATATCTCTAAAAATTCTCATGAAACGGTGTAATTTTTAGTTCACTTTTGAATGACCTGAAAAATAACGAATCTTTTAAGACCAATTGGATTTTTGTGCGACCAGCCGTTCGTTCACATTGACCGCGCAAACACTAAACTTTCGCGTCGAAAACGGCCGTTATGTGACCCAACCCCCAGACGCCCAGAATAAAACTACGTTTTTTCATCTTCCCGGTAAACTACAGTCTAGAAATTTTAACCGTGAGTCGGGGATAGACCACATTGCAATATTCACTCGGTTTCTCATCTGTAAAATTGTTTAAATAATACCTTTTTGTAATAATACAAATTAAATTTTGATGATGAGCTATTGACTTGAAATTTTAAAAATAGGTCAGAACTGGATCACAATGCAATATTCACTCGGTTTCTTGTCTGTAAAATTGTTTAAATAATGCCTATTTGTTTAAACAAATTAAATTTTGATGATGAGCTAGATACTTGAATTTTAAATATAGGTCAGAAATGGATGACATTTCAATATTCACTCGGTTTGTATGACATGGTATGAGTATGGTATGGTATATTATTGTATGTATGATTTGGTATAATACAGTATGGTATGATAGGAAATAAATTCGTATGGTATGGTATGAGTACGGTGAGAATATGGTATGGTGCCGATTTGCAATACAGTCTGGTATAGACAGAAGGGTGATCTGCACAAGGAAGATAATAAACCGTTGTTTTTTAAATCACCCTCTCCATCAACACTGTAGAACCAGAGGTATTAGATTACACTAAAATTACAAGCAATGTGTACCCGGCATTGGGTTGCAGTAGAACGTCATTATGACATCCAATTTGATATACAGCTAGCTGGAAAGAGAAGGCAACTACATGCTAACAGGTCGGTGCGAGGAAAAGGCCTGTCCAAAAGTAGAGGAAATAGAGGGAAATGATGTGGGGTTGCTTCCAACAAATTCATTTGTTAGTTGTCGAGGAAACATTTATGGTATTTTAACGTGGAAATGCAAAATCATTGTTGAGTTCAAATGTATTAGAAAATCGACTAAAAATTCAATCTTCCGATTGGTTGTTGGATAAAGATTGTTTCTCATGCGCTCGGAGTTGGTTCGTTCTTCCCCGTCGGTCTTAATTGGTTTTGATTTATTAAAGGTCAGAATATTAAGATTTCAATTGAAATGAAATACTGCACCTTGCACATTTCAATGTTGTTGTGTATCGCAGCGATGTGAAGTGGACACCTTCCGTCGTTGTTCGGTGAGTTAACGGAGTCAGGACGCTGCGACAACAACCATTGAACTAAGGGTCGTCTTCCCGAGGCCACCGCATCATGCAGCGGGTAGTCTCCTCTCACTGTCTTCTGCCACATGTTCCCACCCCATGCTGCAACCACTTTGAGAGTTTCCAGTTGACCTTTAGCAGCACCACAGTGGACTGCTCTAAAAACCAAATAAATTCGTAGGTCGTTAGGTCTTTGATCTAGTGGTTTAGCAGTGGTTCTTGAAGCTGCCGTTCTCCTGAGGAGCTAAAAATGTCGTGCATGCTGAGCATATACAGATAATCTGGTTTAGATTATCCCTCCCAGGTTTCAAATAGCTACCTAATCTTTTCAAAATGTATCTAATGCAACGATATAGAACGTACGTCCGTCCTTTGCGGTCTTGGCGATTGGTACTCGCTCCGTGGTTCAATAAAGTTTGTGTCGCGTCCGCATGACCAAGAGTGACAGCATAAAACAAGGCGGAGCAGCCGTTGTTGTCAATTACGTCAGGTTCTGCACTGCACAGATTTATCAAAGTCTCTACGCAATCTGTGTGACCCCTTGACGCCGCGCAATGTAGAGCTGCAAAAAATATATGTCACTTTTTTTTTTTTTTTTTTTTTTTTTTTTTTAGACATTTTTAGAATCATTTTGTAGCATGGTAAGGTAAATGAATGAATAAATAATGATTTGATGTTGAAGCTGTTTTCTTCTAACAGCTGACTCAAACGCTGACTGACTGGTGGTTACAGACTGCAGTCACTAACCAATGATTAAATTAACCCTTTAACCCAACCTAGTGTATAACCCCGGCCATATTGGTGCACATCATCATTCATTACTCTTGTAGATACCTGAATCGTTTATAGTGTAACCTATATACATTTCGAAACTAACCTGTCAGTCCGTCTTTGTCGGCAGCTGCAACATTTGCTCCAGCTCCAACTAGAACTAGGATTGCTTCGGAACTTCCTAGATTAGAAATAAATTATAATAGTAATATATACAGTAATAATAGAATAATATTTGGACCACAAGATGCACCAATTAGTGCACGAAGCAAATGAGCAATTTTACTGATTTTTCACATTTTTAAATGCAGTATCAAGAATTTTCATACTACCCGCAGATTTTTCATGCAGTTGTTAGTTGTGTTCCAGAAGTTATTTTTACCAAGATTTTTCAGAGTTTAGCGTTTAGCTGGTGTCTAAGTTTGAACTATTATAGTTCAAACTGTATAATACCCATCCCATTCGGCAGAAACCCCCCCGGTGATTTCATTTTCCAGTACTTCAATTTTTACTTTGCCTAATCATTATAGGCCGAACCACTCTATTGTGGTCAAGAGAACATCAAAAGTTTGATGTGGTTCTGAAATGTACGTTTTCCAACTAGTTTAGTGTTCAAGTCTAGCCTTCATTCATTCCTTCGTTCTGAATTCAAGGAACGTGTTAAATCCCAATTAATAGTAGTAGGTTGAGGGTAGTTTGAGAACTTGCGCATTAAGTAATTTTAGATGTATATGTCATATGTACATAGGCATTATAGTGGTCTAGCAGAAGTGGAGAGAAGTCTACAAGTATAAATTAACCGAAAGGTTTTTTTTTTTTTTGTAATATTTTCTCTTTTCCTAAAAAAATAAAATGTTACTTTTTCCTGTTGAATACTAGTAACTAAAAATACTCGTTACAAACGAAGTGTAGATGAAAAGCGCCGGACACCAGTATACGCGTAGTTGAGCAAAGTGGTGAATACTACACTAAATATTTAACCCATTCAATTAAGCCAATAGTGTTCAAAATAGTTAAACTATCTTCTCTCACCTGCACTTGCTGCCCATAAAATAGGTTGCCGACCGTGGTTATCGGGCAGGTTAGGATCCGAACTGATATCTAGAAGAATCCTGAGGGCTGCCATTCCCAGTCTCCTATCAGCCGGCATATCGCTGAAAGGGCCGCACATCTGTGCTGCATAGTGCAGAGGACAACCGCCATGCATGTCCCCCATATTGGGATCGCAGCCTTTCCCCAGCAGTAGCTCTAGGCAATCTATTTCGCCACACACTGCAGAAGAAGAAAAATCAGCAAGTGTGCAAAATGTTGCAGGATTTCAAGTAACTATTCAGCACTTCGAGTGTCGTATTCAAGTAAATATTTGTAGGATAAGACGAAATGTATTTCAAGTAACCAGGGCTGGGTCGTAAACGTAACTATTGATGTGAAGACTTCAGTGAAGAATCAACACGATCCAACCATTTAGCTACATGCATGCTAATTCGATTCCACTGAACTTTGAAGGTTCGGAAGTGGTGAAGCCCATTTCTAGCACGTTTATATTAGCTCCGCTTCTCCCGATGAGTTAGAGACTTGAAATTTTAAACATAGGTCACAACTCGATGACAATGCAGTATGCACTTGTTTTTTTGTGTTTAAAATTGTTGAAACAATGTTTGTTTAAGCAAAGTAAATTGGCCAATTAGATAGAGACTTGACATTTTAAACATGGATCGAGGATAGATAACAATGGAATATTCACTCGGTTTCTTATTTGTAAAATTATTTAAACAAATTAAATTTTTATCATGAGCTAGAGCCAGAGCTGGATGATGAGCGGTCTTTCATGGAGAGCAAAAAAAACTATGGCTTGCGCAACACAGGACGGGAACTCAAACCTACCACCAACAAGACGACAAAGTCAATTCATCCTACAATGAATTATACTACTGCATTCTACGCTTGCGTGAGCATGTAAACCATCCACAAATAAGAATAAAATCCGTCTCCAAGGAACTGGATGTTAAGACAGACTTAAAGAAAAACAATGACGTCAAGGAGACTCATCAACAAGTTCCTCAAGAATATAATATATTCTTGACAGATCATATATTTTGACAGATGAGGATGAATTTGAAACGGAAACGGACTGGATCCTGAAAAGAAGTCGGAAAAAGCGTATAGCCAACTCATCCCCAGAAGTAGCTGTTCCTTCCAGCAGCCCAGGTACCAAAAAGCCGAATCCAAAGTTATCCAAAGCTAAAAGGGAATAACGCCCGCCTCTGATTAGTCACTGGAGGAGCGGAATATAATGTACTATACCAACTGATCAAAACGCTTATTACCAAACAATGTAGTGTCAAGGCATTAACAAAATTATTTAATAATGTTTGGACAATTTTCGCGCTAGACAGCGACTCGTACCGGGCACTAACCACGGGGCTGAAAGACAAGAACCTCCAGTGGTACACATACGAGGACAAAAACACGCGACCCATTAAGTTGGTTGCAAGAGGGTTGCACCACTCGTGTAATACCGATGACATAGTGACTGACCTCAAAGAAAAGGGCTATAAGGTAACTGATGCAGTGAATCTTATAAAGAAAAACTCTGCAAATTCTTGACACAACGGTTCATTATCTTCTTTGTACAGATCACCCTTCTGTCTAGATCACTAGGTCTAAATGTCTAGATCCTAAATGTTAGATTAATTATTATTATCAATTATCACTAATTATTAACAATTTTATCAAGTACCTAGAGAAAATTATTATAATTTATTGTTAGGTAGGTATCAACAATTTGTATTCATTATTAATAATTATTATTATTAATTATGATTAATTAATACGATATAATTCTGGGGTTTTTAATACTACGTCGGTAATAATTTTTCTATAAAAGAAGTACCTACCAACATACATTCGAAATTACCTTCATTTCAGTAGCACGAAACGCACCTCAGAACAACAAACTCGACATCACTTAAGCCATATGATGTTTCAAAGAGCTTGTTAGTATGAAAATGGACCTGTATTTCAACAGTTTGAGTCACGATCGTGTTGTGAGGCACAATCTTTGAGCCGTCATTGTGAACGAACGGCTGGTCGTACAAAGCTGCGGATGGTCTTAAAAAATTCTACGGAACAAACTCTATCTAAATATGAAATAAAAAACATATCGTTCTATATGAATTTTTCGAGATATGGAATTTTCAAAATTTCAAAATTCGTTTTGAACCCCTTCCCCTTGACCTAGGGTTATGAAAAGTTTCGAGGATCATTGTGGGGCTGGTCCAAACCCAGAAACCAAATTTCGTAATTTTAGCTCAACGCTAACTGGGCAAAGTGGCGCGGACGGCGGACGGCGTACGGCGTACGGCGGACGGACGGATTTTTTTTTTATTCGATTTTCTGAATCTACGTATCTTGAAACGTAAACCAACAAATTTTGAGGGGGGGTTAAAAAATTTTTTTCTTTGGGCGATTCCAATGGTTCATTATCGAAGATAATAAACCAAAAACTCTGCAAATTCTTGACACAACGGTTTATTATCTTCCTTGTGCAGATCACCCTTCCGTCTATACCAGACTGTATTGCAAATCGGCACCATACCATATTCTCACCGTACACATACCATACCATACGAATTTCTTTCCTATCATACCATACTGTATTATACCAAATCATACATACAATAATATACCATACCATACTCATACCATGTCATACAAACCGAGTGAATATTGAAATGTCATCCATTTCAGACGTATATTTAAAATTTCAAGTATCTAGCTCATCATCAAAATTTAATTTGTTTAAACAAATAGGTATAATTTGAACAATTTTACAGACAAGAAACCGAGTGAATATTGCATTGTGATCCAGTTCTGACCTATTTTTAAAATTTCAAGTCAATAGCTCATCATCAAAATTTAATTTGTATTATTACAAAAAGGTATTATTTAAATAATTTTACAGATGAAAAAACGAGTGAATATTGCAATGTGGTCTATCCCCGACTCACGGTTAAAATTTCTAGACTGTAGTTTACCGGGAAGATGAAAAAAGGTAGTTTTATTCTGGGCGTCTGGGGGTTGGGTCACATAACGGCCGTTTTCGACGCGAAAGTTTAGTGTTTTTCCTAAACCTTTGCGCGGTCACTGTGAACGAACGGCTGGTCGCAAAAAAATCCAATTGGTCTTAAAAGATTCGTAATTTTTCAGGTCATTCAAAAGTGAACTAAACATTACACGGTTCAGTTAAATATTTGGAGATATGACATTGTCGAAATTTTAAATTTCGTTTTGAACCCCTTCCCCTTGACCTAGGGTTATGAAAAGTTTCGAGGATCATTGTGGGGCTGGTCCAAACCCAGAAACCAAATTTCGTAATTTTAGCTCAACGCTAACTGGGCAAAGTGCCACGGACGGCGGACGGCGGACGGGGGACGGCGGACGGCGTACGGCGGACGGACGGATTTTTTTTTATTCGATTTTCTGAATCTACGTATCTTGAAACGTAAACCAACAAATTTTGAGGGGGGGTTAAAAAATTTTTTTCTTTGGGCGATTCCAATGGTTCATTATCGAAGATAATAAACCAAAACAACGAATCTCAAGGTTTCAACCATACGAAAATCTATTGCCTGAAAGAAACAAAGTGTGAATCGGCGGGTAAGGAAATGCATAAACTGCGGCCATGCCCATCCAGATAATAATTATAATTATTATCGTGGGTGTGAAGATGCTAAGGAGTTACACAAAAATTAAAAATCAAGCCAAACATCCCCATTCTGGAAGACCAGACAATGAAATGCATCCAATAACATTAACAAAGTAGCATCATACCCAAAGTGCATGCAAATCGTAACAAGTCGTTTTTGGTCTTCACGAATTCCGATTTCGAGTCGAATTTCGGAAATTCCGAAGAGTCAATCTAACTCAATTTTCATCCTTAATCCGAATCAATTATAACAATTTTTCGACGTTTTTGAGTCGTTTTGGTTTATTATCTTAGTATCTATAAACAAGTAAGAAGGGGTATAGAAGACTAAAAATATAATAAATAATCCAAAACGATTAAATAAAAGTGATTCGTGTGATGACGATGATTCAGATAGGTCTTCTTCATTTTGAAGCAGACGTAGATTCGACAAACGTCGAGGCTCTACTGTAGCAGCTACGAGTATAATCAACTTTAAACCTCTGAGCACAGTTGCAATTTTATTAGGTGCCGGTGATGGTCTGAAGCTGATGGGGTTATGTTTTTTAGATTTTGTGTAGCAAGAATAGCTTTGACTATCTGGTCGCTTGGATTATAATTATCATTGGCAATGTATTGAGTCGTTTGAGATTATTTTTATTGTTCGGTTTGGCTCCCGGTTTGGAGGAATAACACCAGAAACGACTAATTATACAACTCCCTCGTTTTCAATAGCTTTCTCCAGCTTCTTTTCTTTGTGATCCCACCTGCTCTTTCAGGTGGACTTCAATGGAAGAACTGGCACACAGCACAGTAACTGTTATGGTCCTATTCACTTTATAGTCGTGAACGACGGTTTCTCCCGATGAAATGGATTAAAGTGTAAGCCTATGAATGGACGAATGCTGATGAAGGTCAGTTCACTAATCATTGTCGGCGAACCTTAGCCTTCACCTGATAAAGCTCGAGCGTGATTAATGAACTGCTAACCAATCACATCACCAGGAAGGGCGAGGAAATATTGGTCAAAGCTATCAACCACCTGCTTCGCTCCGCATTTCGCCGTATCCTTGGTTTTTTTTCTTCACTGTACCAAGTCAAGGTTAATCGATTCAATCCACCACGCCCCACTCTGTCCATTTTCTTCCTTCATTATAAACGGAAGATGCTCATTTTCACGGCTCCTTGAAAATATTGACACCACCAAAACTGTTTTTCTCTTCCTCGGGAAGCCGATAGCTCAGCCCCAAACACGTAATCCCTTTAGATAGCACGCAAGCGGACTGGAGGCTCAATTTCTACACTCTCCTGGAAGCCCTTTCCGCCCTCGTTGGTGAGGCTTACTGGCAAAAACTCACAATCCGAACTCAAGCATTTTCTGAGGTTGTTAGTCGACATATTGCTATGAAACTTGACTGATTCTCGCTGGGATGAGATGATACTCTTGATAATCAGCAATGATCACTACCCAGGACGATTGATCGTTAAGCAGTTCAATAAGATTTCGAGTGCATGGTTAGTTGTTAATAAAAGTGCCAGAACAAGAAGAAGAAGAAGACGAAGAAAAAGAAGAAGAACACGAAAAACGTGAAAAATAGCGTTTTAAAACTGTTATGCCCCCGACACCTGATGTTCCCGAGAGCTGAAATTTGGTTTCCGTCCTCACGTGCCCCTGGAGAGTTGGTGTACAAAAAATCAACTCTCGAGACACTCAGGGGGCCGAGCTACGGGAGGGTGAAAACCCCAACTTGTTCCGTCGCGTAATCAGTGTCTCAGTCGCTTCGGTTTTCAGGGCTTCGGTTTTCTTGGCGGGCGGGACGCTCCCGCGTCCCAAGATAGCTTTGAAATCTAGTTCTTTAAGGTTTACTGTTAAGTCCGACATTTGGTGATCAGTAAATTCGAAATTGACATCCGACAATATATTTGGTTGCCCAACAGACTCGCTTTCGAGATGCAGTGGGAGATTACTGTAATAAATTTCACTGTTACTTTCCGAAATAAGGTATACACCTCTCAATTGGCGAATTTCGGTTCCTTCATTATTTTGTATTCTGATTTCATCACCATTTGGAAAAATAGCTAAGTATTGATTAGATTCAGGTATGGGTTCAATCCAGTTCTCATTATAATCAACTTTAACATATTTACACTGCGATGTAGTACCTGAAATTAAAATTTCTTTCTCACAAGTAATTTTCTGATTGGAAATCAATTTCTTCGGACATCGAATAATTTTTTCATGTTTACAATCGGAAGTTAAAGGAAGGGTAATATTCGCACTTATTCCTTTCAGCACAAAGTTTACATTAGGAATTAAAGCGACATATTGATTCTCTTTGAAAGTAGGTAGTGACAATTCATATGCTTGTTCGTCTGCAAGTGGTACATTTAGAAAATACACAATTTCATCATGGTGAATGGCGCAAGCCACTTTAACTGTTGCTTCCATGTCTAACATATTATCTTGTGTGATTTCAAAAATGAACTTATTCTGGTAGATTTTCGCTAATTTCCCTAATTCAATTGATAATGCTTAGGCACCTAGTTTACAGAAGGTAATCGAATTTTCAATGTCTTGGAACATTCACGGATAAGGTCAATTAACAATAATTGTTGGTGATTCAAAATATCTTTGATCGATACCATTAGATTTTCCATGCGCTGTTTTTACAGAAAATGGATCTGAATGTATTCCATTTGGGAATAAATGTTTTGCAATGTTCGGGTTTATGAACGATACCGTACTTCCCGTACGGTAGTTCAATCTTTACTTTTCCTATGTTCATCAACTTAAATGACGTTGGTTTGATGGGCCTGCCTCTAAAAAATGTTCTGGTTCCTCTACGATTTCATCGTTTACGGGAATGTAATTTTCAGAGGGGTCCCTTGTATCCATTTTCCATTTTCTGATTCAATTCCTTCTACTTGGTACATTTTCAAATGGGGTTTTATAGTGGATACTCCACTCATTGGGGTGTTTCGCTGTTGGAATGCTCCCTGCTGATTGTTTGAAAAACGTTGATTGTTTTGTTGGTGCTGATACGTTGAGCGTTGTGGGACCTGTCGGTCGGCTGAGCGGTCAGGGCTCCGCTCACCAATAATTAGTCATAGTGACCTTAGTTTTGATAATTAAATCACCAATTTTTTACACAAGGTTAATGGTATAATTAACTTCGTGCCTGTATCAAAAAATTCGCGATAACTTGCCTGAGAGAGACATTATGAACACTCGATGGTAGACACCTTTATTCAGACTTATGTACCTTTTCTGAACTTATTTATATTCCAATTGGTATCAAACTTGTACACGTTATTCTTCACATATTGACTAACTTTTATGAAAGAAATAATCTCGAAACATCGCCTACGAACGACAGGGGAAAATATAAAACGTAGAAAAATAGTTATCAAAAATTATCACAACATTGATATCCACCAGTGTTGCCACATACGATTTGGAATGATTTCCTGTTTCACTAATATAACCCAATTCAATACCAACAAAATATAAAAAAAATCATTGAGCTAGGTCTTTCCAGTCCGGAGAAAAAGGTACATGGAGTTGAGAAAACATGGTTTGTGAGAAATCGCGTTTTTCTAAAGCCTTCTCTGTCGGAGCGAGTGCGCTCCCTTACAACTTCCATGATTCTCTTCTACATGCATGCATATACAGTGTCCACAAGGAATGAAATACGAGTATCTTTTAAAAATGATGAAGAAGAAGAAGATTGTCACCAAGACAACTGTTCTTATCATCTTTGCTTACAACAATTTCATTATTCTGTGTAAGTTATTTTTTTGATTCTCGCTTTCCAAGCTCTCAAGTTATCTCGCTATTTTTTTTTAGTTCCGCTTGTTCTCGATCTTTTGACGATGCCTCGATCAAAACGAATTTATAAAAAACGGAAGGTAGTGCCTACATGGCTACAAAATAAAGCACTAGTTGGAGATAGATCTAGATCCAGAAGCCCCAGTCCTCCAGCAAGAGAATCTTCTGTCTGCTCTAGTTCCAGCAGTTCTTCATCTATCAAAATGGGTCAAAATATTGAGGCATATGATGATTTCGTATCAGAAGATATTTTTGATATTGTGAACTTACGTGAATTTATGAACTTCTTGGGGAAATTTGTGACTTGTCGTGAATGTGGTGGAGAGGTGTACATAGAGTATGACAATCGGCAAGGTTTGCAGGTATGTATAGCCCTCAAATGCACAAATTTTCTTTGTCCCAAAGTTATTCTAATGCAGAAAAACCTCCCGATTCAAATGTCTATGACATAAATTTACGTATGATATATGCCATGCGCGTTGTTGGTCAGGGAGAGAAAGGGGCCAAATCATTTTGTGCCACCATGAACGGAGGATGAGCCAGCTTACGCGTCGGGCGCTCACTAACTTCGATGATTTTTTTCAAACATTTCAAAGGTACTTTATTATTATTCAAATATACCAAAATTTTCAGCAGAATCTGTAGTTTTTTTTAGTGCAAAGAACCGAAAATCAATTTTTTTTTTTTTAAATCGACCTACAGGTCCCCTTAAGGGGAATGAAATTATCTTGCCTCTGCTGAATGAAATTATCTTGCCTCTGCCGCGGGGTCATATTACTCCTTACGAATGACGAGACGGGAGGTCTAGACGCTGCCGGTGGCATTCCATGAGGAACATATTTATTACCCGTAGGTGGCCTACTTCTGTTTCGATACTCATATTGAAAATGATTTGTTAAGATGTTCAGTGCTTCATCCAAGTCAGATGGGTTCATAGCCCTAATTAGTGAACCTATCGGATCTTGTAAATTTCTAAGCAGGCATCTTAAAGCTAACATCCTAGTATATTCAATCAAAAATGGTCGGGATAGTGGAGCTAGTTTTGTGTTAATACCTATATGATATTTGCAAGTTCAATAATTTTTGAATTCTCTCCGCAAATTGGAAAGGGTTTTCATTCTGACTTTGTATCATGGTACATAATTCTATATTTAGGGTATAACAATCCCTTTTATCTGCGTATCCGCACAACAATGCCCCTTCTAAGTCTTCCCAATAGGATATGACATGTGTATTTAATAATTCTCTAGCTTGGCCCTTTATTTTGGATTTTAAACAAGAAATAATATAATCATTTTGGAAATTCGTAGGGTCGCTAGCAATGTAGAATTTGTTGACGATTTTTTCAGCGTTTTCAACATAGTCGGTTAGTTGTCCTGGTTCCCCGTTGAAATCTGGGACCATGTCGAAGTACTGGGACTTTAGTTCCATTTTTCGTGCAGTAATTTGGTCAGCAAAATAACTAGAAGGTTCGCTTACCAAACTAGCATCAGATTTTGGAGTCTTCCTGAAAGATGGTAGGTCTCCGGCGTATTTTGCGAGCTTGGTCGGGATGTGAGTCTTCTCCAGTTCCTCCGTTTCCTGAGTGGGTGGAAAGCGGACAGTTTCGGGTGAGTTCTGTGGCTCCAGCGTGCGATACGAGGTCCAACTGCTCTTAGAGATCCTTCAGAATTTCTGCGCGATGCAGAGATTTGAAGAAGATGGTCCGGGCCGGTTCACGAGTTTTGACAGATCCAACGATTGGTGGTTTGGATTGTCTGCACTGCGTTTCCTCCGATAGTGAAGTGTCCGAGAGTCTTGACTGGTGGTGAATAGTAAAAACGAACGATCGCTTATTGTGGTTTTATTCGCAAATCACAGCGATCTCCAACCAGTCCTACCGACTGCGCCAAATATTTCACGGGTCCGAAACATTATGTTTTTTAAAAAACTTGTATAAGTTTCCAAACACTTTATTTAATAAACTCACAGAACAACAGAGCACAAGGAGGTCCGAACTGGTCGAGGACGAGAGAAAGACTAACTGGCTTTGGCGGAGCTCGCGAAGCCGAGGGGAAAAACTCTGCTTACCTCAGAGTTACAGTATTCCAAATCTTGCAATTTAGGCTACTATAACTTACATACTTGTACATATGAATGAAACGTATATTTTTGCAATAAAACATTTAACTGCAGGGTTTAGGAACTTATGGGGTTATAATTCCTTCAACAGATTCATATTGAATAAAGAATCGCTTCTTCTAAATCAATCAGCAAATTGGTATTCACCTCATACCAATTAGAACAGACTAATCAAGAATGATGAATACACTCATCCTACCTTTAGTAGCAGATTTTTTATAGTTCAGGTATATGAACATTGACGCACACAGGGTGGGGGGGGGGGGTTGTCACGGGAATCACCCCGAGAGCCAAAAATCGGCCATATTATAGTACCTAGTTGTATGGCCACAACATTTTCGGCAGGATATCTCGATTTTCAAGATATTGACACCTCTCGAATTTCTAGGGATTGCTCAATAGGTCCAAACTAAGGCTGTGTTCGGACCTGGACGTCTTTGGCTTGCGAAAATTGTTTTACCCAAAACATGGCTAAAGCAGTTGGCCATGTACAATTGGAAGTCAGGTAGGAATTCAGTTGGTAGGTGATTCCCTACCAACGCTATGTCTATGGATCGAGATGAAAAATACTGAAACTCAATCAGAACAGCTTGAACAATGTTTCCTAGTAGCATTTATTAGAATTATTTCGAATACAGTCATAGATACGAGTATTAACATAAGAACTTCACCGGAAAAGTTTGCAAACACTATGAGAAATGATGGATATAAAAAACGCGGATCCCACACTTATGAACCTCGTCCCCCCCCCCCCCCCCACCAAAATCTGAATCCACCCTTGTATATGAAACGATTGTTTTAATCTGCTTACCAGTTGCCCAGTGAGCAGGAGTATGACCCTCGTTATCGGGCATGTTGATCGGAGCACCATGGGAGATAAGGAGCTTGGCGAGTGCTACATTACCAGCGATAACGGCTAGGTGAAGAGCTGAATAGCCGTCTTGGTCTTGTGCGAGGACCAGCTCTGGTGCAGCCTCCAAGAGGACAGCTGCGCTGCTTACCCCTCCGTCGCCACTCTCTGCGCAGTAATGGAGAGCAGTTTTCAGTGTACGTTCCCTTTCGAGCACTGCACTGGGCTGAAACGACACGAGAACACCACTTACAGCAATAACCATTAGCGTAAATGAAACCAATGATCCAGAGGGTCTGGACAAGTTTGAAATTCTTGTACATGTAAAAATTTGTATTCGCAAGAATAGAGGGGCTTGTATTAGAATCCATATCGATAATTTGGCTTCCGAGTCTAAAGAGAGCTTTTTAATCACCTTTAGAAAGAAAACAAAAATTATCCCCCAATACGGGCTCCTCTATTTTTTACCAAGCGGATGACGAAATAATGTTATATGAATTTCATCCATATTGGGCTGTAGCAAACGGAGCACAGTCGTAGAGTTTTCACGAGTGCAAAAGCGTGAGATTTCACCTAATAGGACCCTCTGCACGCGGTGAAGCCTGGAGGTTCCACTGAAATTACTTGAACACCTTGAAGATGACACTTAGTACGTAATCAAGTATAATCAACTTGTAACCCCTTCTGTGACCAAAACTATTTGAAGCCCTAAGGACATTGAACGAGAATCACTATTTCCTCGTCATAACTTTCATAGGAAATATGTGTATGTGCTTGTGTATAAGAATTTAGTACTTCGATTACATACACATAATATTATGTTATTATGATAATTTATTATGATATTATCCCAGACCTCTTGTTTTAAATTGGATGAATTGTTAAGATTGCGTTTGTTCTACGTGTAAGCTAACGGTGTAAGGAGTTACAAATTATATTTAAAACAATCAACATGAAACCTGAACTAAGTTTTCGTAGAGAGGCTTCTGTTCGCTTAAAAGGCGTTATTGGAATCATGCGTACTATGTTTCAGTCGGTGAGCTTCGATACATAATGACTAATCGAAGCTCACCGACATGTAGCATTCCGAATTGTGTATTCCCTACATGCGAGTTCAACTAAAACTAGACAGTACTGACCTTCATGGCTGAGCGGATTGAGCCTATTATGATGGTTTGTTGATTCATTTTGAGACTCGCGAGCAGAAGCTGACTACGTATAAACTTTGATGACTAAAACAGCCGCAAAAGAGCTTGAGTACTGAGTGTGGCATGGAGAGCTAAGAAACCAGTGAGTCAAGAGTTGCCGGTGAGGGTCATAATGCAAAGTAACTGTTTATCACACAGGGTCAGCCTTGGAACACGAAGGTCAGGTTGGGGTGGTCGGAGCTAGGGGTTGGACACCACACATCAACCCCTTGCTTATTTTTATTCATGAATCACGGCGCTACGCTCCTGCCACCGCTGATTGATGACGACTGATCATACAATGGAGGAATTAGAGCTAGTTACTGAATAGACACCCCTTAGTGGCCTTGATTCCAGCGTCTTATTGAACACTGTTTCGTGCTCCGGCGTGTATATCCGAAACAAACCGTAATGACTTCGAGCACGAGGGCCGAAATTCACCCTGAAGCAAAGAGAGAAACCAATTCTTGAGTGGTTGATAGGTAATTAGATCAGGGTTGGCCGATTATTTATCCCGGTTTCAGGCAACACCCTACACATATTCCAACCCGAAGATCCGACACAACTAAACTTTCCGTGATTCGAAATTCCTCGGAGGGCACCACTAAAACTGGGTCTAGAGTACCTAATGTAAAAACATGGTGCTGCTTTGTGATAGCGAAGTGCTGTTACTAAATGATTACCTGTTATTGGTGGATTTCCAACCCGTTATTATATTAAATTCAAGTTAATGGTATCATAAACTTTTCTAAACGTTGTAGGAGATACATTTTAATTACCCTACATATTGTAGGGCAGTAGATTTGAACAAGAATCCATTATTTTAGGAAAATGAAGTCTGCTGAATGATTGGTCGAAATAGCTTTCCCACTTTGAGGGGGTCCGGACAAGAAATACGGTTTGGTATCGACCTTTATAGATTCTAAAAACATATTCTGAAGGTGGTATAATGTCGTATAATTACTAATTATTTCTATTAAAAAAGCTTAAACCTCCGAATACCGGGTGAAAAATTTACACCAAGTAAGTACCGGACGGGGTCTCTGGCGACCCCACTAGATAGATAGATAAAACATGGTTTATTATTCATAATTATCCAATTTACAACTAAAATATAAGCTCAAGGACACATGCCATAATCGTGGTCCACAGGACCGTCCGATGGGTTCGCCTTGTACACAATAAATGAAAAATTTTCCTTCTCAAACAAATATACAAATACAAAAAAAAAAAAAAAAAAAAAAAAAAATGCAACTCTGATGTGGCAACGATGACAAACTAAATTTAAATGAACATTTCAATGTGTACCGACTATTCTGAACGGCATTTTCTTTAACTGATCCTTCATACACAGTTAGGCTCTGTTCAATCCATATTCCATTATGGTTCTATACCTCAGATCCCAAGCAATCCTACAGTACCTTATCAGCCCTGGGTCACCAGTCTTCAACAGTGATAGGTATTCATCCCAGCTCAACTCAAGCCTACCCAACTGCCTCCTCCTGACCTCACACAAAGCTGTGCACTTTCCGATGAAATGATACGCGTTTTCGATTTCCTTACTACTGCAGATATCGCACTCTTGGTCTTCAGAGTCGTACGGTCTATACTTTAGGGCCAGCAGGTCACCTCTCACTTTGAAAAGCCATTTGGAAAATTGGAAATCCTTAAACTGACCAATTGGTACCACGTCTGACTCCCGTCGAAGTGCCGAATATTGGAGATATGTTTGAGAGCTGAGCGCTTGTCCCTTATACTCATTATTTTTAAATTTTCCTTTATGCACTCTTTCCAGCTGCTCAAGTTGTCAAAAGGACACAGCTGTTGTGCGCTATATTTTTCATGTATGCACACTCACTCTCTTGTCCAATACACCTTCAAGTCCATACATTTATTAGCCGAATAATTAGGGAGTTAGGGATTTAGGGAATAATTTGGGATTTAGTCCTGGATCACTCGGAATATCCAGGACTTTCAAAATGTAATTATAATGCGTTTTGAGTGAATACAGGTAAAGTGGCTGCAACCGTGTTTCGAGGTACACAATATAATTAGTCGTGCATTTGGGGAGAGAGAAAATTACTTTTACAAAAAAACGTAACACAGAATCGACATAATCGCTCTGAAGATACCCCCACACTTGCGACTAGTAACACAATATTGCGCGCACTACTGCTTCAAAAACCTTGATTTTATCCATTAGCACGATCTTAGGATGGGACAAAAAATGTTTATACATACTTGTGATAGCCAATTTCGCTATAGAACTTCTCTCTCATAGATGGGGGGTTAGTGAAAGCGTAGGCGTTAACGTGACCCCCAAATACTTATAGCTACCAACAACCTCAATATTCTTACCAGCGAACTGCCATTTTTCTTTCACGCCTGGTCTGCCACCATCCCTCAACACCAGTACCTTCGATTTTGAAAGATTGAGTTCCAAGCCCCACTTCAGACAATATTCCTCTAATTTATCCATCATCCTCTGCAGGCCTATTACGCTGGACGCCAATAGAACCACATCACCTGCATACCTCTCGCTCTCCCACCCACACCCCCTCACTCAAAGATTTGGCTACCCCACTATTTTATTCCTTAATTTTTGTTATCAAATGTTTTGGTTTATTATCTTCGATAATGAACCATTGGAATCTACCAAAGAAGAAAAAAAATTTTAACACCCCTTCGAAATTTGTTGGTGTACGTTTCAAGATACGGAGATTCAGAAAATCGAATTTAAAAAATCCGTTGTCGAGAATTTGCAAAAAACATTTTTTTTTTCTTTTTTCGATTTTCTGAATCTACGTATCTTGACACGTAAACTCTCAAATTTGAAGGAGGGGTAAAATATTTTTTCCTTTGGTCGATTTCAGTGGTTCATTATAATGGTTCATTATGTTCATTATAAAGTCATCATAATGTTCATTATAATGTTCATCATAATGGTTCATTATAATCAATAATAATAAACCAAAACGTGATTTTCAGGAAATTGCGTCTTGAGCTCCTCGCCCATTGCCTGCGGTTACGATTGCATAACTGTGTACCTACTCCAAAGTCTAAGGATACTTTTTTACGGAGGGGGGGGGGGTAGTGTTCTTACTAGGGATAGGTATCGGATAATCAATTTTTAAAACATTCGATGTTTTTCTTTAATTCTTCCAATGTTTATCACACATCAAAGTTTTCCTTCCGAGGTTTTTTTTTCCAGACATCAATGTTTTTTCCTTTCTCCCAAAACAGAATTAAGTAAATGCAAGTGAGTTAACGAATTATTTAGTAGGTGCCTTACATTTCTAGCGCATAAAAATAATAATGATAAAAACACATAGCATACCTACCTAATTGACCTAAATGATTTCAAGAGTACCTACCTACCTTATCTAAAGCGACATCATCACAATCAAGAATCAAAGCAAAATAATGATATTGCTGACAACGCGACAAGAAGTTTTCTAGCTGAAGATGAAGTTTTAGAGGTTTTTTTTTAATCCACATTGAAGTTCACATTCAAGTGACACCTAATTTTAAAGGTTTTTTTTAACGCTGAACACGATGGTTTCGACAATGGTCCTTGAATCACAATCCGAACTTGATCCCTATTCATATATAGTTTCTTTTGGTTCGTTGTTCCCTTTTAAATTGTAATGTTTCATCTTTATTTTTGTTCACATTCATTGTTACCAAAACGGTAGCTAGGTACTCGAATATTACGAATAACACTCATAGTTATACAACCGATTTGAAGGATGCATCGTGACCGTTCAGTAAAATAGCCCACAGTTTGTTATTCGACGGGAAATTCAAGTGGTTGGAATTTGCGGACTTCTGTTCAATATTGATTTAAGTGCTAGTTATAAGATGACTCGGAAACCTGTCGGTCATGTTTTCTCTGGATAACTCTTTGATCATAAATTCTGAGTAAGTGCAAACAGCCGATGGCAATTCGTGGCGATCTAGTTTTGGCCAGTTCAGCTTTGATCCTCGTGAACATGAACGTCTGGAGGCCGGAAGCCACTTTCCCCATTACTGGCTCGATACTCGGATTATCGATACTCTCATAATGTTATTTTTCGACCCAATGTCATCAATGCTACGATACATGTCTTGGTTGATTCTTGAACTGGCCCTCTTCTTACACTCTTCTACTGTTTAAGCCTAAACACGCATTGGAGTTTTTCAAACATCTAATTTATAATCTAACATATAACATATAACGCGATGGAACATCTAACATAATATGTTTTTGAGAAAAGTTATTTCAATTTTTGCAGTTTTTTTATTGGGCTTTCAGCACCAAAACGTGTGGTTTTCAAAATTATCTTTTCGTTTTTCAGAATTCTACACCACGTTGGTGATTTTTAGAAGATGTTTTTGATGATTTTTCATCGATTTTCCACCCGTAAACTTTGAGGTATTTTTCATTTTCAATAAATGTTGGTGTCCGAACATCTGAACTCACCCTTTTTTAGTAAATACTTATATTTAATATTGGTATTTAGCAAATTTTGCTGATCGTTCACAAAAAGCAGAAATCATGAGAATCCAATGAGTATTATTCAGAAGGAGACGGCGGGGGGGATTGTGTGGATACAATCCCACTGTATCGCCGTCTGCAGATACTGCTACCCAATATTTTCAAAGTATTACATTCAACTTTTGACAATAAAGGAATACGCTACCTTGGTATTGACGATGTTGATCACCTGAGTGTCTTTTCCTTGCTGACAGGCATACATCAGAGAAGTGGCTCCTACTTTTTTTGGGGGGAAAGCTCCAGTCATACTCCCAAGTATCGTGGTATAGCACCTGCAACATGAATGAACCAACACGGTGGGTCATGCAATCTGGTGTTATAGAAAATAGCGTTGGACATCACGAGCGCATGCGAAATAGTAAGAATTCAAGTTCCAAGTTCAATTATTCTTATTCATCGACTCCTCTGGAGACTTGCACAAGGTTGCACCTGGCCACCAACGTAAGGCCCGGAATTGGTGGATTTAACCGAAGGTAGACAAATAAGTCGTAAATCAATTATTGATGTTATGGTGTGTTTGGTGTATAAAGATTTTGGTTCTGTTATACAATTTGGTTTATGGGTTCATTCTATCATCTTCACCGGACCAGCTGTTTGGTAGTAGTAAGAGAGGGTTGGCCTATCATTGGTGTTTTGGCCCATATTCCCGTTGTTACCATCCTATTGTTGGAGTTGTAAAAATATTTGAACCAATAAAAATTTCAGATATCAAAGCCGTTCATTATGGTTTCAGCACATACGAAATGGCACAAATTTTAATGGTGTACTGAGTGGAATATAGGTCTTATTCCAACTCCAACGAAAACCTCACTTTTAGCCACATTTCAACTGAATTAATGGCCCAGCTACAAGAAAAATGGAGCACGAACTGAACTCCAACTAACACTGTTAACCGTAATAACTGTCAAATAATGAGCGTAGGTGATCAACCTACTCTTTGGCATAAGGTACAATCTACAGCTGGTCAAGTCGTTTTCTCTAGTTCGCAATAATTCATTTATGAAACGAAATATTGTCTGCAGATAGGGCAGAATAATTAGGTGATGATATATAAAGACTTCATCCATTCATCTATTCTAGATGGTCGGTTTTTTGATTTGTTAATTTCACGTTAGTTCAACCAAAAGTAAACAACTTCGGCCCTTAAGATCTAGTTGTATCTGTAGTTGCACGCAATCAAGTTCGCTGTGTCAAGTTTCGAGGATCATTGTGGGGTTGGTCCAAACCCGTAAAAAAGTTGCGTAATGTTAGCTCAACGCTAACTGGGCAAAGTGCCGCGGACGGCGTACGGCGGACGCCGCACATTGGGGCAGAGGCGGAAAAAACCCCCCAAATTGAATATTTTTACATCGCTTTGAACCTGGAATTTTTTCATTCACTGGTACCCTCGCTGGTACCTAGTCAAAGAGGACCCAACTGATTTCTAGTTAAAAAATGTTTTTTTTTTTTAGATATTTTCTAGATATTGAGTGATTCTTATTGAAATTTGTTGTCATTTTCAGTGGTTTCCAGCCAGTTTTTGCTCTATTAACTGTTATTCTGAAAATGGTGTGATATTCGCCGTAATTCAAGCACAAGTAATGGTTGCTGATTGCATTTTTAGTTTCTATAAAAATTACATTTTTACCCGTGATTAGTACGTTCAAGGACATTAGTTTTTCCTAAATACATTGGACCAGCAAAAAAAAAAAAAAACTTTACTTTATAATATATATACCTACAACAAATTAGACACATACAGTTTTTTTTTTTTTTTTTTTTTTTTTTTTTTTTTTTTATCCAATGTATTTAGGAAAAACTAATGTCCTTGAACGTACTAATCAGTACTAATCGGTATAATCAGTACTTCATTATATATTATATAATGAAGAATCTGCAGTGAAAGTTTAGTTGTAATCATCACCCAAATCGAAAACCGGGTGGAACTTTAATCTAATTGGAAGTAAAAACCTTATTGTTTATTTCGCATACTGTATTCTTTCAAAGGTCACCGTTTGTTTCCTGACCAGTTGATGTCTCACACTAGGTATCGACCAACTCATTTGACAACCAACGAAAATGTTTTCCACCGCATTTTGCGAGGGGTCCCAAAACATTTTTTTCTCCATTAAGTGAAGAAGCTTTTCATTATTAATTTGAGCTTATTATTATGATTATTATCATTATTTCATTATATTATCATTATTTTGTGTTTATGAAGAAGAAATTCATTTAAAAGAAGGATTTTGGTTCATTTTTAAAACTGTTATGTTTAAGGAAGACTAAATTTATTTTAAAATGAATTTAACGAAGGAAGTGTTAAGTTGAAAAGAAGAAACTTTTTTATGAAGAAACAATTTTGTTATGTTGGAAAAGGGAATTATTAAAAAAATAAAAAAGTAGGTAAGTTTTTTCTTGTACAATTTTCTCATGAAGCATACGGTTAAATAAAAGTAAAATAAATTGTGTTCAGATGAAGAATTTTTCTTTAAACTTACATATGAGAAGTATTTTGGGCTGACAGGGCTAAGGCACTCCCAATTTATAATAGGTGTCTGTTTACTGCCCATTACTGCCCAGAAATCGATTTTTTGAGAAAATTTTCCAATTTCTTCCAGAATTCTTCATTTTTAGACCTTCTAATGTAAAATATAACGTTACTTTTTCATCTGAAACGATAGGGGGGGGGGCGGCAGGAGCCCCCGTTGCATATATGCAACGCTGGGCAGTTGCCAAATTAGGTTGCTTCAACGATTTTTTTGTAGGCAACTTCATCCCCATGCTTCCACAACCGAAATGAATAAAAAACTACAAAATATGAATCCAATGTAATATAATCAAGAGCTCCAAAATACATAAATCAATCAAGATAAAATAGGAATAGTGAAGAAAAGTTCAATAATTGTGGTATGGACGGAAGCAGTCCACACAAAGTCCCACGTTGCACTTGCTGCACTGATACTTCACAATAGACGTACATTGTTTCCCTCCGCATCTCCTCCTTTTTCCTTCAGGGATTTTTACGATCCAGTGATCAAAGTCCAAGCTTTATACCCAAATCGTATAGGCTTTCCTCTGATACATTGCTTCATCCTATGTTTTCCAAACTACTTTATCATACTCTCATCGTAGGACAAATTACGCTCTGGTACAAAATGAAAGATAGTTTTTTCCTTCAGGTATTCCAACAATGGCCGAATTTTGTTGAGCTTGTCAGTGTGTACGAGTGGGTTTTGATGATCGAAAACGTGAAAAACTCGTAGTATTTGTTCAAAGCTTGTTCCTTCGCATAGCTTTTGATACAAGCGAATTGTGGCTGTCTTGGGTAGACTCCCAATACATTCGTTTGCTTGGAACTTCCATTTGGAACATTTGATTTCGTCAGGGGTTATTTGTGTCATAGTTATGTTTTTTTGAGCTGCATAATTATTCGATTTGTTCGCTATCAACTCATACATGTCAGAACCGATAAACAATTCAAAAAGTTCAGTTGGTGACATATTCTGGTAAGCTGAATAGTCAGGCTGAGGAAAATCCGGAGGGCAATAATGAAAATCCCCTCTCACCCAAGGATGCAGAGAGTCTCTCTGCGCTATTTTATTTTTACCCCTTCGATTTTTCTTTTTGGACTCTTTTTGAATTTTCGAACTTTTTATTTTCTTTTTATGTGATGTGGAGGGGATAGAAATGGATGAAGGCGTACTACCTTCAGGAGAGGGGGAGATTTCAGGTACATGATGGTCATCCAGATCTCGTAAGACGATTTCTGCTTCAGCGAGTAGCTGGTTTCTGTTCAAATTGTCGAGGATTCCTCCTTCATCCTCATCACCATAATCCTCATCTGACAGATCGTTCGCGGCTGGAGGGGTGATATAAAGTGAATCCTCATACCTGTTATCTTCGTCGGCAAATAAAATATCAATAGCCTCTTGAACAGAAACTCCAGGGCCCAAAATCTAAGAAAGAGCTCTGAAAAAAAAAACGAAAAATCGAAAAATCGAGCTATAGGAGTTGGTTCGGGGCACTGCCCAGCGTTGCAATTATGCAACACAATATTTCAGACGACGCCGGAGACAATATGAATGACAAAAAAATTCAACTATAGTCCCCAAAAGCTCATGCAGGTATCTGAGAGGAGTGAACAGTTAGATTCATCCCATTGAAAAAATCATACATAAGATTGTACTTACTTTTCGTCCATTAGGTCAGGAATCCTCGAAATCAGGAAGACAAGATATTTGTAACCCTTAAATAAAATTAGGATAAAGAATTGAATTGCCACTCCGACGGTTGGAATCAGACTGATGGGCTCTTCTCTTTGAGATCCACTAGCTGAACCAACTTTTTCATGTCTGTGCATGTCGTGGCAGGCTCCCAAAGACGGCGTTCTACGCGTTGCATATATGCAACGCTGGGCAGTAATGGGTAATTATTCTTGGTTTATAAATTGAATTTTCTGAACATTCGCATACATTTTTTGCACGAACGGTGCATTTTCTCTAGGAAAGTAGTATTTTCTAATGTATTTTTCCTTCCTGAATTGAATAAAACCATTCCCGAATCGATATGACTATCCGTTCTGAAGATACCGCTCTGACGCTGTGTAGTTTGAGGATTGAGCTTTGTTAACACCTTACCAACACTATCCTTGATAATAATGATATCGTTTATTAATATATGATCAATCATCAGAGTTAAATGCTCACTCGTTCGCAGTTGCCAAGCACACTGGATCCTCTCGCTAACGCTCGCATCTCCAAAAGACACAAAACATCCCCCAAACAACAGATCACATACATATACGAGTAGATTAGTTGGACAGAGGGAACTCGTCATATACTTTAGTGGACGCAATAATAAAGCAGGGGCATAAGATGATAGGTAAGCGGTGTAAACTAGTGGCCTCCGTAAATACGTATGTACCAAAAAAAAAAGTGTCAAGCCCTATGTATTGAAAACTAAACATTAACAAAGGTAGGAAAAACAGTAGGAAAACTGATGTCAGATTCGGATTCATCGCATCCGAAAACCCCCTAAATGGTGGTTCACTTCTGTGTTACTTACAAAAAGTTTAAATTTGTTGACCTGTGTCAACCATGGCTGCGGGAAGCACTTGTGAAGATACTTCCGCTATTCAAATTGGGTCATGCATACCCGGTTGAATGTCAGCATATCGGCTCGCCACTTGAAAGACGACCTGGCAATCCGTGAGCAGCGTATGCAGCTATTAGCTGGGCAACTACAATATGGTGAAGGAACTTTTACTGCTCACTCTCCCCGGTAACAATATTCCCTGAGTTCATAATTTATTTTAGCGCATGAGGTGTCTACAAAACTCACGGCTAGAAAAGAACTGTGGAAGAACAGATAATCGATGACTAAAAGTACAATATAAGACGGAGTAAAGTGAAATATCAACGTTGAGATCGCGTGTGAAGGGGTGGATGGAAGCAACGTTAGTCAGCCCATGACCTACAACCGCGCTTACCATCCTCCCTCGATTTTCACCAGGTCTTGACCACTGGGCCTGGTCGAAGGTTGCATGCTCATTACCTTCTAGACCTTTCGAATTACCATATCTAAAACAGTCTCAGGGGTATCCTAGGTAGCAAGGGCCTTGAAAATAATATGTGGCTATCCAACCTTGAATAAAGCGAAAAAAACCCAAAAAAAACTGGAAATAAATCAAGATGAACAAATTACTCACTACTCACTGACACTGTGATAATAATTATTATAACCACATAATAATTATTAGGTATAACCACAGCTTTGAGGGTGTCATTCGTCTTGTTCTCCAGAACATGTTTGTGGTTTCGTTTTTTGCTACTCCTCAAGAAAATCTCCTGGTTTTTACAACGTTCAAGTTTCTCTCACAAATTCTCACATTAATGGGGAACGATGAACCATGAATATAATAATGATCCCCATAAGTTCTGAATCGTTAGATTTGAGCTCCTAAATAATTGCTCTTCACACCTAGTCATAATATCATGCTATCCCGAGGTTGTGTGAATGTATCCAAATAACACCAGGTTTTTCCCTGTAAAGTGTTCGTAGACTAGGTATATAGCATTTCCCGATCTAAATAAACATTTTCCCGATCAAAATAAACACTTTCCCAACCAAAATAAACATTTTCTCAACCAAAATAAACATTTTCCGAACCAAAATAAACATTTTCCCGATCAAAATAAACATTTTCCCAACCAAAATAAACAATACATCATTCATAGGAATAATTATAATTTGTCGGTGGTCGAAAGATCAAAAACCTGCTCAGTGCAAGCCGCCGGGCGGGGAGCTCGACGAGTATGTCTTCCCTCTGTTGAATGTCTTCTTATGGATGTCTTCCCTATGTCTTCCCTATATGAATTCCTTATCTATCCTTTTCGTTCGCCTTCAGTCGTTCTGTTTTGAAGGCATTTGTTTGTTAGTTTAATTTTCCATTGACCAAATAATGAGTGGCACGGACGTCGTGACAGGAGTATTGAGGATAGGCGGTTGGGCCCGTTCAATGCGTACTGCGTTTCAGTCCAGTGACGACGAAAGTGACGACGAAAACCAACAAGCGACTGGGCGTAGAAGGCGTGCACGTCATGGGAAAAATGACAAGGTTTCTCAAGATAGAAAAAACATGTTTTTCAAGTTATACCAAGAAGGATTTTCTATTAAAGAGGCTGCCGAAACGTCTTTAGTTAAGTACTCTACGGCGAGAGGCATTGTTGCATCCATGAAAAAAAGTGAGCTACCTCCACAAAATGGTCAGCGAGGTGGGAACCGGCGAGGTAAACTTACGCCCGAAGTTCTCAGAAAAATTGAGTCAATAGTAGAAGAATTACCAGACATAACATTAAAAAAAATTAAAGAAAAGCTTGGAGGCCAAAACATTGTTGTAGGGAAATCTACCATTGACAGGGGACTGAGAAAACTGCTCATTACTCTAAAGAAGGGGTCGATCGAGCTCGACCGCATGAATTGTCAGCGGACACGAGACTTGCGGAAAGATTTTGCAGAACGTTTCAGAGTTAAGATGGGACCGCAACAAAGAGACAAACTCATATTTATTGATGAAGCAGGCTTTAACCTTCATATGCGCCGGACTCAAGCCCGATCGAAAGCTAATACAAGGGCAGTGGTCACTGTCCCAACTGTTAGGGGAAGAAATTTGTCACTTATACTTGCTTTGAACACACAAGGGGTGGTCCACCGCACAGTCATAACAAGTGGTACAACCACCGGTCGCCTATTCGCTCAATTCTTGGAAGAACTTGTGGAAAACCTTCCTGGAGACGTACGTGAGTGCACAATCATAATGGATAATGCACGAATTCACCATTCTAATGAGGTTGCTACCACATCTCGTACTTTGGGGATAAACGTCGATTATCTCCCGCCCTACTCCCCCCAACTCAATCCCGTGGAGAACGCCTTTTCAAAAATAAAGTCCATAGTTCGAAGCACTCTAAGTGAACAGGGAAACCATGTGTTAGAGGATGTGATTACCAGAGCAGTTGCTGCGATTAATACTGATGACTGTCGGAACTACGTAATGAACACCTCTGTCAACCTAATATCAGCAGCTGTGGGTGAAGCAATTCATTAAACTAACAGTTTGTTGTTTTCGTTTTTTGAATATTGTTAAAGAAATATTTATGTTTATAGTCTACACATTGTTAAAGAAGCAAGTTCATTTTGATTGTCTTAATGTAAATAAAGAAAATGTTTATTTTGGTTAGGAAAATGTTTATTTTGGTTGGGAAAATGTTTATTTTGGTTGGGGAAATGTTTATTTTGGTTGGGAAAATGTTTATTTTGGTTGGGAAAATGTTTATTTTGATTGGGAAAGTGTTTATTTTGATCGGGAAAGTGTTTATTTTGATCGGGAAATGCTATATAACATAAAACGAAATCCCCGTGTTCCCAAAATATATTTTGATCTTTGTCTGAAAATTTGAACGCATAAATAATTTATATTCTATTTGTCATGTTTTCTGTCCCGGTTACGGGTCAAATACATCCAGATTTGTCAGTATAACCGTCCTGGGATCGTAAGAATGTAGTTGACACCACCCGAATACTCGTAGTAAGCTCTGGTGGTGGATCACCCTCCCTCATTTCCTCATTTAGCTACGTAAAAAAACCGGGTCCAACGCCATTCTTCATAGTTTTTTGTGTAGAATTCAGGAACAAATTTGTACTTTTGTTCCTTTTATTTTTTGTATTTATATTTATTTGTATTTATTTGTATTTTTATTTATACTTTTGCGCCGGCCACTTGCGCCTCAGTGTGCGCAATTGACACTAACTTCATTTTAAAACAGGTTCGGATTCTACGCAACATTCCATGAAAATTTGACTCCTCAATCAATTTTTCAACTGTGCGCAACACTACCAGCAACCGCAAACCATGAATTGCGCAAAGAGGAACGATCAGGTATGGGTAAAAATAGCTTTAAAAATGCCATAATGTTCAACCAAAAAGTTGTAACTGACAACACTTTTACTTAGCGTGATTTTGACTTAGTAAGCTCGTTCATAAAATTTTTATTATGTATTGAAAAGAAAGCAATTTTAACGCTCTTTTCAACAGTATTCTCAAATTTCATTTTACATAGAATTTGGGCAGTCAGGGCTAAGCTAAGCTGCTGAAACACAAAAACATCTTAGAAGTAAAAAAAGTCGGATTTTCAGCGGAGTTTGAAAAAAAATGTTATAGGACAAAAGTTGTTGCAAATTAGACGTAAAATTGATACCTGAAGTTTGGACCATTCATACTGGGACACCCTGTATTAGGTAGGTATGAGAATGGGTCGTAAAGTACTCTAGGTACCCCCTTCCCAGGGGGGGGGGGGGAGTCCAATCCAATTTTCCAAACATCTGCCTCAGCAATCAAAAGGCTCAATTCGTGGATGGGCAGAATCGGGCCACTCTAAGGGGGGTTTAGGGGAGTTTTAGCGGCAAATTTTACCCATAAATTCCCAAAATGAAACAGTCTGACTGGTGACACCTCATTTTAAAGGTTTATTTACGCTGAACTCGATGGTGAAGTCGGATCATATTCCGATCTCAAACTGGAGTACTATTAAGATGAAGAAACGTGGTTGTTACTTAAGATGTTCTTCACGGTTCATCTGCTCTGATAACGGAAAGAGATATCGCAATTTTGACTTCGCCATCGAGTTCAGCGCTGACAAATCTGTAAACCAAGGCGTTACTCGGCATAAAAAGGAGACGAAATTTGTTATAAATCCAGTAAAATGGAGACATTTTACAAGAAACCCGTTATTTCCTCGGAAATTCTCTCTTATAGTCATGCTGTGGATTTTTTACCATGGTGTTTGTCATAAAAATAGCTATATAATGCCATTTTTGGCCCTTAAATTCCAAAATATTTTTGGTGGAGGGCCCCCGAACCCTCACTGACCCCCCCCCCCCCCTTTTCTCAGTCCTAGATCCTCCACTGACAATCAGCGTCTACAAAATGCGCCCGGGTGAATGATTGGGTGGATGAATACTAAATATAAATCAAGATGCTATCTACTATGAACTAACTACGAACATGCTGGGGATATTCACACTATAGGTGGACCGCTAAGCTATTTAGTATTTAAAAGTATTTAATTTCTCGAAAGTATTCGAAAGACTTCAAGCAGTTGGACATTTTTAGCGAATTTTCTAAGAAAAGGAAGGTCCAACAACACAAAATCCGTCCTGGCAATCGAAAGGATAAGTTCGTAGATGAGCAGAATCGGGCTTCTCTAAGGGGGGTTTGGGGAGTCTTATGGATGGGAGGGGGGGGGGGGGGCAGTTTACAATTCACAACTTCACAACTCATTTTAAAGGGGTTTCTACGCTGAACACGATGGTGAAATCAGAATTGCGATATCTTATTTTGTTCTCAAACTGGAGCACTTTGAAGATGAAGAAACGTGGTTGTTACTTTAGATGCTCTAATTTCATCTGCTCAAATCTGATAACGGAATGAGATATCGCAATACTTGTGACTTTACCATCGTGTTCCGTGTTGAAAAATATAGAAAATAAGGTGTTACTCAGCAAAAAAACACAAACAGGAGACAAAATTTGTTATAAAACCAGTAAAATGACAGTAAAACCAGTAAAACGAAGTAGACATGTTACATAAAAAACCGATTATTTGTTCGAAAATTTGCTCTGATAGCCACGCTGCATGACTGGGGATTTTTTAGTTCTCAAAGAATTATTATTATTTTTCAATATTTCAAATATTATTAAAATTGATATTTTCTCTTCGCATTGAGAAATAATTCAAACAATAATGATTCCAAGAACGTTCGCTTCGTTTGTTTACATTCAAAGGTCAAGAATTACATCACTGTGTTACAGGATGAAGATGATTGGTATGTTGCTTGATAAACAGATATATTCGATATTGGAGTTGCAATGGTCCCAATGTACATATTATACTGCAATGGTCCCAATGTACATATATACTGCTGTTATGGTAATAGCGAGCGTCATGTGTAATATATAGCACTCTGCATCGTATTAATGATATGAAAGGCAGTTGGTTGTTGAAATCAGAGCGTGTTAATTTTCAGCAAATCTAAGTCAGATTGATGAGCCAGGCATTCACGCGATGTGAAGGGAAAAGAGTTGACTAGGTGTGAAATGATGTTCCGGAAATATATTCAATAGTTTGGGAAAAACTAAGCCCCTGCTGTTGTGAAAATAACTTCATTCAGCTTATATATATGAACATTTATTCATGAAATGTCAACGAATTCTGTCGCCTTGAGCCCATCAGGTTGCGGCAAGATCGCGGTTATTGGAACGGGATGGTGATCGTATTTGTTTGTCCGTAGGGTTTGAGCTTGGTATTAAGCAGGGGAGGTTCATCAGATGGTTACTTACTCATGGTTTACAGTTAAGTTGTGCTCATCTCACGCGGGGTGGCGGTGTACTCGAACACACCACCGAGGGCTACTCACTGTCTGCTTGTTTTGTTATTCGCGGGTCTCCTAGAGACGCGCCATGCGCTCCTCCTTTGCCCAACGCCTGTACGTCCCATTTCCTTCGCCTCGCACTTCCGATAAATCAGTTTTCCCGCCTCTGCCTTCAAAACCGAGGACTATTACTCTCACGTGGGAGATTGAGGTTTGACACTTGTCATAATAATTATTGTCATAATTATTAATAGGTACTGGTGCTGGAATTCATTTTAGCTATTCATTTCTCACTGGCTCACGATCAACAGATCGAAATAAACGTTGCATGAATCAACAAAAGAATAAATGCGTTTATTGAACATATACCTAGGATACATTTAAATTGTTGGAAAGATATTTTTTCTGGAACTCATCCAAGAATGGGTCTTTCCGTAATAAGCCACTATATCCATGTGTCTCAGAAAACCTACGTATGCGTGCAGAGATGCTTGCGTCTTTGTACATAATAAAAGCTGCCGTTTTAACACGGAAGGTAATCAAAACAGTCATGCAGCATGGGTGTATGAGCGAATATTCGAAGAAATAACTGGTTTTATGTAACCATTATCCAAATTTAATTTGTTTAAACGAATAGGTAGGTATTGTTTAAACAATTTTACAGACAAGAAACCGAGTGAATATTGCATTGTCATCTATCCTCGACCCATGTTTAAAATTTCAAGTCTCTAGCTCATTGGGAATTCGAAAAAAAACTCTGCAAATTCTTGACACAACGGTTCATCATCTTCTTTGTACAGATCACCCTTCTGTCTAGATCACTAGGTGTAAATGTCTAGATTGTAAGATTATTTATTATTATGAATTATCACTAATTATTAATAATTTTATCAAGTACCTAGCGAAAATTATAATAATTTATTGTTAGGTACTAATAATTTGTATTTATTATTGATAATAATTATTATTAATTATGATGATTTAATACGATATAATTCTGGGGTTTTTAATACTACGTCGGTAATAATTTTTCTATAAAAGAAGTACCTACCAACAAACATTCGAAATTACCTTCATTTCCGTAGCACGAAACGTACCTCAGAACAAAAAACTCTGCAAATTCTTGACACAACGGTTTATTATCTTCCTTGTGCAGATCACCCTTCTTTCTATACCAGACTGGATTGCAAATCGGCACCATACCATATTCTCACCGTACTCTTACCATACCATACGAATTTCTTTCCTATCATACCATACTAACTGTATTATACCAAATCATACATACAATAATATACCATACCATACTCATACCATGTCATACAAACCGAGTGAATATTGAAATGTCATCCATTTCTGACCTATATTTAAAATTTCAAGTATCTAGCTCTTCATCAAAATTTAATTTGTTAAAACAAATAGGTATTATTTAAACGATTTTACAGATGAGAAACCGAGTGAATATTGCAATGTGGTCTATCCCCGACTCACGGTTAAAATTTCTAGACTGTAGTTTACCGGGAAGATGAAAAAACGTAGTTTTATTCTGGGCGTCTGGGGGTTGGGTCACATAACGGCCGTTTTCGACGCGAAAGTTTAGTGTTTTTCCTAAACCTTTGCGCGGTCACTGTGAACGAACGGCTGGTCGCAAAAAAATCCAATTGGTCTAAAAAGATTCGTAATTTCCAGGTCATTCAAAAGTGAACTAAAAATTACACCGTTTCATGAGAATTTTTGGAGATATGACATTGTCGAAATTTCAAAGTTCGGTTTGAACCCCTTCCCCTTGACCTAGGGTTATGAAAAGTTTCGAGGATCATTGTGGGGCTGGTCCAAACCCAGAAACCAAATTTTGTAATTTTAGCTCAACGCTAACTGGGCAAAGTGGCACGGACGGCGTACGGCGTACGGGTGACGGACGGATTTTTTTTTTATTCGATTTTCTGAATCTACGTATCTTGAAACGTAAACCAACAAATTTGGAGGGGGGGTTAAAAAAATTTTTTCTTTGGGCGATTCCAATGGTTCATTATCGAAGATAATAAACCAAAACTCGACATCACTAAAACCATATGATGTTCCAAACAGCTCGTTAGTATGAAAATTGACCTGTATTTCAACCGTTTGATTCACGATCGTGTAGACAGGCTCAACCTTTGAGCCATCATTGTGAACGAACGGCTGGTCGTACAAAGCTGTGGATGGTCTTAAAAAATTCTACGGAACAAACTCTATCTAAATATGAAATAAAAAATTCCCACCGTTTGATGGGAATTTTTCGAGTTTTGAAATTTTCAAAATTTCAAAATTCGTTTTGAACCCCTTCCCCTTGACCTAGAGTTATGAAAAGTTTCGAGGACCATTGTGGGATAGGTCGGAACCCATAAAAAAACTTCGTAATTTTAACTCAACGCTAACTGGGCAAAGTGTCCCTCGTGGTTGCGTACTCGTACGAAAGCTGTAGGTACCCACTTTATGGTTGCTTTGAATCACGAATCCAATGGCTATGACTGGCATGTCTGAAGCCAAATCATCTACGAGAAGAAGAAGAAGAATTCAAATAAACACCTCGATTCGATATGAAGTCTATTTTGTCTCCTTAATTCACCTCATCCACGGGCCTCTCGGATAATATGACGTCGCAACACAAGCGACTAACTACGTCAAAAGATATGACGTCAAACAGGTGCCGCCAAGAACACCTCACAGGATATGACGTACGTGGACCGGCAGGGGGTGGATGACGTCAGACAAGTGGCTGGTAAGAACACCTCACTGGATATGACATACGTGGACCTGCAGGGGGTGGATGACGTCAGACAAGTGGCTGGTAAGAACACATCACAGGATATGACGTACGTGGACGGCAGGGGGTGGATGACTTCAGACAAGTGGCCAACAAGAACACCTCACAGGATATGACGTACGTGGACAGGCAGGGGGTTGATGACGTCAGACAAGTGGCCGGCAAGAACACCTCACAGGATATGACGTACGTGGACCGGCAGGGGGGGGGGGGGTGGATGACGTCAGACAAGTGGCCGGCAAGAACACCTCACAGGATATGACGTACGTGGACCGGCAGGGGGTGGATGACGTCAGACAAGTGGCCGGCAAGAACACCACACAGGATATGACGTACGTGGACGACAGGGGGTGGATGACGTACGTGGACCGGCAGGAATGGATGACGTCAGAGGGGTCAAGGGGAGCCAAATAGTTTAAACCTCCATTTCTTCCTTACTAATATTAATAAGCATTATGTAAATACGGATCGTAATCTTGAATCTACTTGTACTCTCAACAGTTCCATTACATAAAATATCAAATTACCGTTGAGTTAAGTATTTTTTAACAATTCCTATTTCCATCATAAAAAAACATACAAAAGTTGCTTAACTCAACACTTCCTTTGTTAAATACATTTAAAAACAAATTGTGTCTTCCTTAAACATAACAGTTTTAAAATCTTTGTACAGATCACCCTTCTGTCTAGATCACTAGGTCTAAATGTCTAGATCCTAAATGTTAGATTAATTATTATTACGAATTATCACTAATTATTAATAATTTTATCAAGGAGGTACCTAGTGAAAATTATTATAATTTATTGTTAGGTATTAATAATTTGTATTTATTATTAATAATAATTATTATTAATTATAATTAATTAATACGATATCCGGCTGTTGGAATCGCCTGGATTGCTTTGTGCAGAACCTGAATGATAGAGATGATGAATTAATTACAAATAAAATGTACCGATATAACTCTGGGGTTTTAATTACTACGTCGGTAATAATTTTTCTATAAAAAGAAGTACCTACCAACAATCATTCGAAATTACCTTCATTTCCGTAGCACAAAACGTACCTCAGAACAAAAAACTCGACATCACTAAAACCATATGATGTTCCAAACAGCTCGTTAGTATGAAAATTGACCTGTATTTCAACCGTTTGATTCACAATGATTAGTTTACACAATGACGATTACGGGTTGGGGGTGCTTCACCTTTTAATTCCCAAAATATAACAGAATCTATGTCACATTTTAACAGCTAAAACTGCCCATTTTGCTTCAAAAATTTCCACATTTTCCAGGGGGGGAGCCCCCGGACCCCCCTCCTTCCATACCCCCCAATCCCCCCCGGTTAGTGTATCCCCCCCCCCCCCACCTCACGCTAAAGCTGGATCCGCCACTGAACTCTACCTCGTGTGGCACTAAGTAAGTACTACATAGGTAAGTACTCCCTTTGAAAGGAGGACTGTCGTTGAAAAACCTATTTTGAATTGGATTAGGTGGAATTTCGTTGTTTTTATCCAGAACCTGATCACTGTTGTGAAGGATGCCAAATACCTTCAGAAAACATACCTGATTTCTAACTATCTACTCCCTTTATAGTCAGAGTCAAAAAGTTGTGAGAGTCCAGGGACTTGTGACTCTTCAGTTGTTTTAACGTGTAAAAATCAGTTTTTAAAAATCAAAAAATCAACAACGTCTTCACGACTAACATTCAGAATCACAGCTACACCATTTGCAACGCTGAGAACGATTTCATATGGATCTACCCCACCCTCGATCTTTCTTTCATAAGGTTTGAGATAATCACCGGATATTGATGTTACATAATTACAATTAAATTTTTTCGACTGCATTATGAGAAACAAACAATGACAAAGTGCATTGATGTGACTATCACTTCGTTCTTATCACTGACATGGCATGGCCGTAGGCCTTACATCTAGTTTCACCGCCTCAATGTAAGGAAGCGCTAGTAAAATCTATACTCCGTGGTTGAAGACAAATCGTCGTTGTATTGTTAATACCTTCATTCATTGAGGTAGCAACAAATAACAACGACTGTTACTGTTACTTACCTTGGGTTTTCGAGTACATCTGGATTTTGAAAGCATTTTTTAAGCATATTAGAATGAATCAAATCCTGATATATTCGAAAACCAACAAATCAGTAATAACATCAATTAATAAGTAATAATAATCGATTAATAAAAATGATCGGCAGCTAAACATCGATTTAAATTAATCGGGCCAAATGATTGATTATGCTATCAACCCATTATTTATTTGCACCCCTACTTACAATGTTGGGTGTGGAGACTAGCTGATGAGTCATAGGACGAGCAAGTGGAGTCAAATGGTTTTGCAAAACGTAAAACCTGCGATAAAAAGCTCAAAACCTCAGGCAACAACTAATTTGCGGTGCCACGTAAAAAGTAATCAGAATGATGGTGAAACTGCTCCAGTACGGCCATAAAAAAATCCAAGGGCCACATTATAGTACAAAATGTACCAACTACATTTTTGTATAATTTGTCCCAATACCCACTCATTTTGATGTTACTATGGTACCTAGGTACTGTATAGAGTTAACTATTATTTCAAATTTGTATGTCTGAGAACATCTTATGTTTACTAGGTAGTCTGTTTCAAATAAATTCAAAAATTTTGGCTTCGGTTTATCATATAATTTTAGGTTTTGGTAAAGAGATTAATTGCATGATAATATTACCGCAACCGTCCAATGGATGTGTTGAGAATGTAGTATGTACTATTACCACACTCTCCTGAAATGGTGCAAATGAGTTTATTTTAGGTACTTTTTTAGTATATTATACTTCGTCTTGACTATACTATACTAAGTATATATTTATTATATTATAAGTACCTCTGTACTTAAGTTATACTTAGTACATTAAACTAAACTACTTGCATTAAACTATATTAAACTAAACTACGTTAAACGTTGATGTTCTGGTGCAGAACATCGATGTTAAAATCGATGTTTACATAATCTCGATTATTGATTTTCACCCGGAAATTTAGGATGAAAATAAAAATACCCAGGTAATTTATTGTATGAAACCACCAAGAATGTAACAGGGAAGAAGACAATTCGAATTGTCTTCTTCCCTGTTACATTCTTGGTGGTTTCATACAATAAATTACCTAAATATCCGTGTGAAAATCAATAATCGTGATTATTTAAACATCGATTTTAACGTCGATGCTCTGCACCAGAAAAAACATCGATGGTTGTATCAACGATGTTGACATTGATGTTTTTATTTCGACGTTTAAATAATCACGATTATTGATCCCTATGACAGAGTAAACTCACACTATCTTCTTCTTTTTTTTTCTTTTTTTTTTTTTAGAAAGAGAGATCAGCATCGCAAAATATTATACGAACCAGCAGTACAGGAGTGCAGTAGTGCAGTTTGATATTCTGGTCCTTACTCCATGCCTACATGAATCTCACCTTGTACTTGAAGTATTGGGTGAATGATCACTCTCGAAAGACGATTTGTATTCTTCAACAACAAAACACAGAACAGCCCACCAAAAGGTTCTCTCCCGATCCCGCCTTTTTGATCGGCCTCCCTCCTTTCATGGTCGCTGGCACTCAACTCCTCATGCCTTCCTCCATACATGTATCCATCCTCCATATCAGTACTCATGGATCCTATAATACACTATAGGATCCATAAACTGGAATGATTAGTAAACCTAGGGATGGCAAAAAAAATGAAAACATCGATGTATCGATGCATCGATACATCGACAGGCCGGCATCGATGCTCCAAAAACATCGGACCCCAAAAACATCGATGGGAAAAAAACATCGATGTTTTTAAAAAAACATCGATGTATCGATGGTTTTCAATCAATTTTTTATTTTATTTAATTTATAAGCTATAAATTTATTTTATTTGTTACCATTATAATTCAGTTCCAAGAAAAAAAATCGTATAAACGAAGGCTGGGCTATCACCCAGTATTTGGCAGGTAGTCCATTCAAGAAAAGTAATTTTGAAAGCAATTTGCCCCCCAGGCGATTTCTCTGCTGCGTAAGAGCTGCACCAGCCTTGGAGAATAATCTTTCTGCCGGTACAGAGGTGGCTACCCTCCCCAAGTATTCTCTTGATAACGTGTACAGCTTGGGTTAGACTGTCTTTCCCAAAATTCAAGGGGATTTGAACGTATGTTTGATGCCACTGGAGTTGAGAGATACATTGATATCTCCGTGTCCAAGTTCACCGATAAGCTCTGAAAAGATGACATTTTCTTGTTGGTTTTGAACGCCAACGATTTATGATGGACCCATATTATGTCAATGGGACTTCCACGGTCCGATTCTGAAGATGACTGAGATGACGGGGAATTAGAAGTATCAACAGACGCCATCAGTTTTTTAATTTGAGTGAGGGCTTTTGACGATGCGATGGAATCGGAAAAGTGAATATTTTTGAAACGGGGTCCAAAAACATGGGTAGGGTCAGCAAGTGACAGTTTTCCCGCCCCTTAAATCTCGAGTGAAATCCTGACATTAGAGCCTGTTTTAGCTGCTTTCCCACAGGCGAAATATTGGAAGTATCGATACTTTTCAGCCAACACGCCTCGATATTTTCATTTAAAGGAAATAAAAATTCAGAAATAATATTCCTAGGTATGAGAGAAAAACGCTAGAATAAAACATTCAGCAGCCTATGGCAAAAAAAATTGAAACATCGATGTATCGATGTGCCGATGCATCGAAACCCCGACATCGATGTTCCAAAAACATCGACACAGAAAACATCGATGGAAAAACATCGATGTGTCCCGCGAAAACATCGATGTTTCAAAAACATCGATGTATGATTGCCATCCCACTTAGTAAACCTCGTATAAACTTCACCGGTAGTGAAGGTGTCAGTGGATATTGTTCGAAATGTTTTGTTTTTGTGTCAGTGTCGTTTCGCTCGAGATTCTTCTGTTTTGAACATTTTCAATGACTTTTACTATCAAGATCACTTTCAAATGCCTTTCGACTAACTGGTAGGTAATTTTCTCTTAGTATTTCGCACTAGATTCGTGTGTGACACTTGAATGTGCGGTTCGCCGGATGTGTCATCAGACCCGACTTTTGCTTTTTGGAAATGTCTCTCGATATCTAAACATATTCGTTCTCGATAAATAAGTACGCGTCATGAATTTTGAAATGTTGTTGAATAAACCCTTATCTTCCGTTGAACGGCATTAGAAATTACAATCTTAGAGGTCCCCATTTGTCACGACAGTTATCTCCTTCGGATGTTACCCTGTTTGTTGAGTGGGTATTTTTATTTTCATCCGTATGAACTCCAGATTATGGCTTTTACCGGAATCACTTTCTTGTTCTTCTTTCAATTCTGGACCTTTTTGAAAATTGCTATTTCTTTATTTTCCCCAGTAATTTGTTTCTCTGATTTAATTGATTTCTTTGATTCTCATTGAATTCATTGATTGAGACCCTCTGTTTACCACTACGTATGATGTACCCGAAGAATCGGTTTTCCCATAAAAACAAACTACTGGTCCCTCAAATACCTGATGCAGATTTCGGTGAACAAACCATTCTTTTTCTTCTGTGGTTTATTTATCGTATTAAATCTCAATTAATAGTCACAGGTGACAAGTAATTCGAGAATGTGGCTACGAAAAATCGGTCATTACGTCTTGCAGCATGACTGGAACTTGGAATAGCTTTCACCACGATAATTCAATGTAAAACCTAATTGATAAGGTCACCCATTATATACTCATTCTTCAAACTCATGTATACATTTGTGCTTTTTTGTTTTGCTTTCAGCTTAATATTCCTGGGGACATGAAACTCTCAACTGCATAACTTCATGTTAGTGGTGAAAAGTTTGGATTAGTGACATTGACGACGGTTTATTCTGTTAGATGAGGTAATCGGACGATCGATATGATTTCACAGTTGACGCCTATAAAAGTCTTTACATCAGTTTGTTTCTGGCGAATATGTCGTGGGAACAAGAGCGCCATTCACACACCCCCAGTTCGAGTGTTTCAGCTCTAAGGAAGTTTTCTAGCTTCCATATAATCGACAATGGCAATAAGTCGAATTATACTGTAACGCTGGAATCTCGGCAGGGTGCAGCAAACCTTCGCAAATCATGGCACTTAATTCTGAGGAGGTCGACAAACTATTGAAGTAAGGATTAATATTCCACATATACCTATCTCTATTGATATTAATTTCCTATTTCCTAGAGAAGGTTTGTACGCATGTTAGAAGTCAAAAGTAGAAGTTTTGTACATCTGGTTGTATCGAATATTTGAAGAAAAGGAAGCTATTGTTCTCGGTTCAAAATGTTTAAAACTCGATAACCTTACAATGGAATGAGATATCGCAATACTGACTTTACCATCGTGTTCACCATTAAAAAAATCTATAAACTGAGGTGTTACTCGGCAAAAAAGGAAACAAAATTTGTTATAAAACCAGTAAAATGGAGATATTTTACATTAAACCGGTAATTTCTTTGAAAATTCGCTGTGATAGCCATGCTGCATGACTGTGGATTTACACATCATTGGATTTTGTTAAATTTTCTTGCACGTACAGCGCTTTTGACATTGGGTCAACTTCATTTGCTGTTGTGAAAGCAGTAAGCGGGCTTTAATGATTTACTAGTCCAGTTTGAGTATCCAAAAATGTTGTTCCAATAGGGGTGGATATGAACATATAATTAATTGTATCAATTCCCGAGGTGTACAGAGATTGAATGAAAGAAGAGCCAGCAATGCCATAAGCACTTCATGACGACCATTGATAAATGTTTAAAGATTCATCTGTAACAAATTGTCTCGCCCTCAATCCACCCTACATGAAATATGGAGAGACTTACTTCCTTCATAACATCCTGATGTATATATCAAACTATCCATGCAACCAACATAAATTATGTTATACCTTTACAATTTATTTGTGTTTTTTTTTAACATTTTCAATATGACTTTGTTTTTGACATTCCAGTTTCTTCTTTGATGAGGCAAATGAATCACAAAGTTTTGAGTGTTTCTTGACCCAAGTGAGTCAGAGTTTTCCAAAGGCATATAACTACAAAGGTAAATGTACTTATGGAATTAATGCATCCTTCCATCGAACTAGTAATTTTTTAATCCACTTTTAAATCCTCACACGTTTTTGTCACCCGAATCATTAGCACTTGTTTCTAACTGACCCCTAAGGACTGTTCGTTCTCCAATGCCTACACGCTATGCATTTTTCAAAATTGCTCCTTGAATATTTTCTGTTATTATTCTATCACTAGAACACCGAATTTCCTAATTCTCTCCTTCCCGTTATACACGGTCAGCATCTAGAGCGAGCAAGTTCAGATGCTGACTTCTTCACATAACTTTTATTAGTAAGTACGAGAAAGGCGAACCGAGAGGAAGAACTCATTAGCAACTCGAACATGTCTCTTTTTCGGTTGTGGTTTTACGTTTCAAGATACCTACGTAGAATTTGTAGATACCTCGTATCCCTAACCACAACCATCAATGTTTTTCCTGTTCCCTGTCTTCTTCCCACAACCCCCCTTTCACCCTCCTCTGTTGCACCTGCAGTGAGCTTTTCACATCTTTCAATGCTGTTGGCGGGAGCTTCTTGCCAGATTAACGAGCCTTATTAGTGTTATATATCGTCGCTTAAGAAGCAACACCCCCCGATATCGACCATTTTCACGAAAATTAGGTTTTGGCAGATTCATATTCGACTTCTCACGCGGCCCCTTAGATCAAAATTGCTTCAACTAAATTACAGCGTCGAGGAAACTCGAAATATATAACAGCCCCTATCGACAAGTAGAGGGAAACAGCCCGTATCAACCAGAAAACCAGCTGTGTGGAAATTGTTGATAGAGGGTGTTGCTTCTTAAGCGACGATATAATATATAAAACCAAAGTATAGTATATAAAGCAAAATATAAAGCTAGATTAACATGGTTTTGAATGCTGGGCTGGGTTTTTCAGAACCTTTCAGCTTACAGAAGCGTTCAGCTGGAATCAGTGTTTTGAAAAACATTCAAAACAACCTGAAATGAAACTTTATTGGAAAACAATAGATTTTACCTAACTAGAGATCGGGCTAACTACCTAACTAGATAGAGCTTGGCAAGGTCACTTCAAGTTTTTTCAAACAAGGGTTTTTATAAGTTGAAATGAAGTTAGAGTCGAAATTGCAATTGAATTCTGTCTAGATTAAGATTCTACACCTAGATTCAAGAAATCTGTCTAGATTAGATTCTAGAAATAATCTAAAATACATAATTTATACATTTGTTTTCTTTTTTAGCGAATTTTCGAAGTAAAGGAAGCTATTGTTCTCAGTCCAAAATTTTTAAAACTCGAATTTCCGAAACGTTTTTATACCAAAATCCGTTTCAGACCATCCTGAATTCCCTATATATGTATATTTACATTTGTTTATGTAAGTGGCATTCCAGACGATAGCTCTCGATAGAATTGAGATGAAAAGTTCAGATTTGCACAAAAAATCTGTCCCAGCAATCGAAAGGCTAAGTTCGTAGACAGGCAGAATATGGCCACTCTAAGGGGTGTTTAGGGGGAGAGATCACCCATAAAGCTGCGGCGACACCACGACAGATTCTGATAGTACTGGAGACTGGAGGGGGGTGTGACACCGCCACAGACGTGAGTCACCGGACTGTTGGATTCCAACAGACCGATTTGTTCTTTGAAGCCACAGTGGTATGATTTTCAGTCCTCTGAAATTAAAGCCATTCTTTGTGATTTAGAATCAGATTCTGATGATAGAAAAGTGAGTTGTATTCTTTCTATACAAAACTCGTGGATTACACCATATGTTGCCAAACGTGCTCAATACAATGAATTTCACACCCTGTCCACCAAATTGAACGATGTTCAATTTCAAAATTATTTTGGGATGAAGTGAGAGCAATGTTTTCACTCGGCAAATGAGAACTAGAACTAGGGGCACTGTTGGATGGATCGAGGAGTCTGAGTGGAGCATAAATTGAGGTAGAGGGGGAACTGGAGTCTGCCACAAACCCATCAGCGACGGATTCAAAACGGAGTCTGGTGGCCGACGCGTGTCAAGTCAGGTCAGGTCGAGTCGCGGTATCGCCGCTCCCATTGAAATACACAAAATGGGTTGAAATACACAAATTTGGTCAAGTCCAGTCAGGAACTGTGGCGGTGTCGGTGCAGTTTTAATTCCAAAAAAGAAACAACATTAAAGGACTTTTCACTCTGAACAGGATGGTGAAGTCAGAATTGCGATATCGTATTCCGTTCTCAAACTGGAGCACATTGAAGATGTTGAAACGTGGTTGATACTTGAGATGTTCTTTGGAATGAGATATCGCCATTCTGACTTCACCATCGTGTTCAGCGTTGAGAAATCGATAAACTGAGGTGTTACTCGGCAAAAAAGGAGACAAAGTTTGTTATAAAACCAGTAAAATGAAGACATTTTACAACATTAAATAGACATGTTACATTTTTAATTTCTTCGAAAATTCGCTCTTATAGCCATGTGGTTTTTTTAATTAATCAACTTATTTGGGGCTGGGGGCTTTTAATTTTGTTCTTCGATGGTTATTCAATGGTTATTTCGTTCTTTAATTAACTTATTTGGGGCTGGGGGCTTTTAATTTTGTTATTCAATGGTTATTCGTTTCAGTGGGAGTTTGTGTGTACAATATGCTGTATCACAACATATTACCTATGCCATCTCAGAGGATCTTGGCTTTGACACTACTTAATGAATTATATCGAGGAGAACCTTTCTTAAATAATCCATTTGGTAGTTTCATTATTGGACTGTGTCAGGTAAGCTACTAATGATTAATTTGCCTTTCCTTATTTCAACCCACTCGAACAAGACAGTTCTCTAACGTACTTTTTTTTTTTTTTTTAAAGGCTGAAACAACAAGAAAACATCATGTTCCTCCAAACTTGAAGATCAGCGAATCTGAAAAGTACTTTCTAAGTCATTTACTAGTGTCCAGCCAAGTAAAAGAAGTAAGTTTCCATTTGTCCTTACTAGGTATAATATCATCAAAATTATTTTCAAATGGCATCTGAAGTGTGGAAATATGAAACAACCTGAGCGAATAAAAAATTTTAAGACGATGATGGCTTGAACGGTTCTGATAGAATGCATATAAGTAACTACGATATTATGTTTGGAAATAAGGAAAAATGTGCTTTAAAAAAAAAGGATGTTTTCCCCATTTCTTTAAAGACTCCTTTATCAATGAACTTTGAAATCTAGGTTTGCTATAGAAGCTTCGTTTGGCAAATAAGAATGGAGCCCCAATTGTTTTTTCAGGGCGATTGTGATACTCTCCTATCACTTCTTGGTTTGTGTAAGGAAAGTAACAAAAATGCGCCGTTATACCAGTTTTAGTGATGAAATCATCGCCAGTATTTCTTATTAACAATAAGTGATATTTAGGGATAAGTGTGCAACAGTTGATGGAGAGCGATTGTGATAAGATGTCAAAGTGTTAGGAAGTAGGAGATCCAATGTGTGTAAGAATGGTGCTAGGAATCCCCAAGATGTCACAAAAGTGCATGCAATAGTGGACTGTTTGTCCCACTTGTCTCCTGACCCCAAGTGTTCATGCTCGTATTTTTTTGAAATAGTGAGAATGTTGACGCTGGCGCGGAGATGGGCGCCTTGGGTGGCCAACTTGGGCGGACATTTTAGAATTTTGTCAAGAAAAAAATCTTTGAAGCGAGCTATCTATATGTAAGGTGTTCTGTGTGTTTGGAAGGACTACCATATGTAAACATCCTTAAGACTAGGGATGCAACTAGGAACTAGATATAACTAGGAATGCAGTGTTTGTTTATACATAAATTATGGTTCATGCTGCGGGGTATAGTATTGCCGCAATTCCGTCTCATTCGATTTAAGGGGGAAGTGGACGGGCCCTTAGTGTGATTCTGGGATAAGAGATGGCGTTACTGACGCATCAAAAGTATTTGCAGTCTCATTTTGGAACCATCCAATTTATAACAGTTTGGGAAACGCAGTTTGCCTTCATACGCCCCTACAAGTTGCTGCAACAATTCAAATAATTTTTATTCAAATTTAAAATTGGAAAATTTGAAAATTTTGAGGTGTAGAGGTTGAAATTTGGAAAAAGCCGGTGCAAGCCCCCTTCCCAATGTGACTGGATGGGTTTTGAGAGCATCATTGCAATGATTGAGCAAATAAACAAGACGTAAAACGAAAAATGGTAATGTTGGTTTTGAAGGAAAATAGAATGACTGCAGACCCCAGTTTGGCTCTCAAGGTCACCACGCTCGCTTTCCTCGGTAGCCATTCTGTCAAAACGTTCTCTTGAACCACTCCTCTCTCCATCCGTCTCTCTCCGTGGAAAAGATAACCCTACAATAGCATCAAATGGGCAAAGTCCTCGCGTATGTACACAAAGCAGCCCCCCACCCTTCGCGGTCTCGAACCTCCCATCTCCGATCATCCGTAGTTTGCTCATTCAGTCATTTCAACTTGCATCACTCGTATTCGCGCCTATTCGTATGGGAATTTTTCGGAAGAGCGCATGTTCCCAAAACTCCTCAATTTTTTCCAAACGGCAATTCTGCCCGAAATTGTGGACCAGAGGAGGTGCAGGTCTATGCCTTTGAGTGAATGCTAGGTGCGAGGGCATAATTATACTGTGATAAATTTCTTCTTGTAATAATTTCTTGTAATAATTTCTTCTTGTAATAAATTTCTTCCTGTTCTTCACCCCTATGTTCTTCCTGTTTTACCTATTACCTATGTTGCCTTTTTTTCGCTATAACGCTAAAAGTTTGTCCGATTCAAAATTCCTTTTTTCCATCTACAAGCTTTTTAAATTTACCATCAAACCTAATATATGACATTTTGATCAAGTCCCGTAATATGCTCATGCCTGTACGCTAAATACCGCGTAATATTGTGAAATCCAAGTTTTTTTGGCACATTTTTTGCCGTAATTCCGAAATTATTGGTCCGATCCCAAATTGCTTTTTCTCAAGCTGGATAAATTTACTATCAGACTTCATCTATGAGTGAAAAGCCAAAATATTAGATCCCAAAAGATCCCAAAAAAATTTATTGGCTGAGCTAGGGGAAACCAAACTTGTTGGGGCTATTTGTGGGAAATTATTTATTTCTCAGCAACTATTTGTCTTTTGGCTGAAAATTGGTTTCGGGGGTAAAATGTATCAAGGAACACGAATATGGCCTCCAATTTGAGCTAAAACGAAACGTTTCTGGAAAACATCCAAAAATAACCTAACTTTGTCACAAAATATTCAAATCTTGGGGAAACTGGGAAAATATTTTTTTAGGGGTATTTTGTTGGTTCATAGTCGTCGAGAAGAAAGCGCTCAAACCAGCAAAACAAACCGCAACTCCGTGCGACGTTTCGTTTCGGAGCTACACGCCGTCAAAGTCACTAATTTCAGGACTTGTCAGGACTAATTTTTCTCATATGCCTAAAGTGACGTTTCCACTGACTTGTCATTCCCCTCCCTGCTAGGGTCTCATGTGGGGTGCAAACTGGACATGCCAGGTTATTCTGAAGCCAAATTTTATGAGGAATCCGAAAATGACCACCTCGACAGCGTAGGGTCAGTGGCTGATGAGCTATAACGAATAGAACGGGAAAAAGCACGGACGCAGGCGAATCCGAGAGGGTCATGGGAAGGCGTTGTACTTCTCAACTATTTTTACTCAAAGCTAATTAAATTTGCTACAACATCTATCGGTATAACGTCCTTCATAGAATACGTCTTTTCCATGATTTGTAGGTCCAAAGTTGACCAAAACTTAAAATTTCACTTTTTGAAAAATTAGCAATTTTTGAAAGGCTGTATCTCAGTAACTATTGACCCCACAGAACTGCACTTGGTCTCATTGTGTAGCAAATCTTATCTCCTGTAAATAAGTCCGTGGTAGCAATTCGCGAAAAACGCATCGTTTCAAAGTTATAGCGAAAAACCCAGAGTAAGGGCATAAATTTCGAGGTTTTTCGGGTGCTACGAAAGAAGCGCCAGGTTTCCATTCCTGCGAAATTGGATTTGGACTTCCCTAACAGTCCCAAACAACATACCAACAAATCAGACCTAGCCGTTCATTTGCGATTTTAGGCCTTATTTGTGTACTTACGATTTGACTGGTCTAATAATAGTCTCCTCTACCTCAAAGGTTCCATTGGAAATGTCAACAATGTTGGACGAATCTCGGACTCATCACCTTTCCTATGAGTGATTGACGCAGCAGATCCACTGTCTAAAAGAGGACACGGCAGCTGCTATCACTGACTCTTATTTTTCGTTTTACGATCGTGCTATTCATCGCAGAATTTTGGTTCTTGGAAATTTGAAATCAGGAAAGTCTCAAAAATGGGGCTAGAACCAAGTTTTTTTTTTTAAATTTAAAATTGTCCAAAATTATTTTTCTAAAATTTGAATTTGAATTTTTTTTCAAATTTTTTTTTGATGCAGCATTTCGTTTAGGAAAACTATGAACATAACTTTTTTCAGATTGAAAATCGCTCAACCGGCTGTTGAAATATTTTGCATAAACTTTTGGTGTCTTCTCTCTCTCTCGCACACTTGTCGTCCACTTTCCCCTTAAAGATCTTGGAACCTTCATAATTATCTAAGTACATTCCCCTTCTCATGTTCCATTGGGCTAATTAATCTATTATATTCAATTATATTCTAGATGCTGAAGAAAACTCCGTGTTTTATCATCAAGACGGAATTTGGACCTATGGCTGATATCAGTCATGTTCAAAGGCTACTTGATGATAAGCTGGACGAACGATTTGTCATATCTAGAAACCATATTTCATGCCTTGTTCCAGAACTGGCAACCAGGTAAGAATCAGTTCATCACATTCAACCATTTTACCCTTGATTAGAAATGTTATTCATGGCTGTCAAATTATTATCAGCACTTCCGTCGAAGGATACAGTCATTTAAGAGCAGCTGCGAAGGAGATATTCAGTAATCCAAATCCACCTGCCATGCAAACTTACAAACCTGGACCTATTCGACTTGTGCCTCCACTTGCTGTGGTGGATGAAAATGTTGGTAATTATTATTCAAATTTAATCATTCTTTTCATCCACTTTTGTTTGGATTTTCCGAATTGGATACATTTGGATTGAGCATGGGTTTGGGAATACGCTATTACTGAACTAAATAACAGCAAACATTCCCATTGTATAGATTTTAGACGTGGAATCGTGGAAGTTATGCTTTTCCCTAAGTAGAGCACCCATATATTTGTTGAATATTTTCGTGTTGTAGAGGTGATTAATCATATTGGTTCTGCATGAGATCTGAAAAGTTTTTTTTTTATTATATTTTCGGTGTCATCAGCATTACTTATAAGCTCCAATACCCTGAATACTCTCACTATATTATCCAGTCCATAATTGTCATACTTATGTTGACCGGTCATCATTTTGTGACTAATACTTTTTTTTTCTTTTTTCTAAGACGTTATTGGTGCAATCTAGGTAATTTCGGGAATCAAGTAGATATTCATTGTTTCATCCGTCTAATTTGATTTTTCCCATTTAGACAACGATCTTGGAGAAATATCAGCCAACTTCAGACCCGTGGTTATTCTCCATTTTCAGTGTGCAAACCACTAACATCCAGTTGAGAGTGTGAAAAGTTTGCAAGTATGTTTTTTAACATTTCCGCTGAATTTCGATGTCCTCTCAATATCTATGTACAATGAATACATTATAAATTCAATTGAATGTAGTGGAGGCCTTTTTCATTCCGTCGGAGGGTGTAGTGGGACAGTAAAAGTCGAGTTGGTCAGTAAATCAAAAGGATTTGTCCTGAATACAACAGTTTTATTGTGGATCAAAATTGGAACACCATAAACCTATTTCAAAGTGGTTTACAATTTGCGCACAAATTTGTATTTTTCTTTAATTATTCTGATAAAGTTTTATTCTCCTTCTAGATGCTGTGGCTTGAGCTGGATGAAGTTAGAAACCATGACTTTGCCTATGATTACACCATGTGTATGCCAAATAGTAACTGTATAGAAGCTAAGAAATTGATTAACAAGGCTTTAAAGGGCACATTATCTTTGCAACAACAGCAGCACCTTTTGAGTGAACTTGAAAGAGATCCTAAACTAGTCTACCATATAGATCTTACTCCAGCAAAGGTAAGATTCTTCAGGTCATTCTATTACAAAATTATTACTCTAATGTTGGCTGTTGAACCAACGGAAACTTTGTCGTATAATATATGACAAATATATTATATACAATACATTGATTCGTGTAACAGCATTCAAGTCAAAATTTGACTTGGATGTCACCATTATTTCTATTGGTAGGAAATTTAGGATAGATTTTCTCTGAAAACAGGAGTATGTCGATTTTTACAGCTGCCAGATCTGGTTGAAAACAATCCCCTTATTGCTATCGAAGTGTTATTGAAATTGATGAGGTCTACACACATAACCGAGTATTTTAGTGTGCTTGTAAATATGGAGATGTCTTTGCACTCAATGGAGGTTGTTAATCGGTAAGTGAACCATAATTCATTTGTGAACCAGTTATTTATAACCATAAGTTGTTTAGCGCTCATTTACTGGGAATGCAATGAGTACCTGAGTTTGAATTTCAACAGTAGCAAATCCATTTGAATCGTGCAGTAACAAGAATGAACTTCTCTGGTGTGAGGCACTACTCTATTTACCTGTATTCAATTGATTAAGTGGCCTGTACTATATGATTGGGAGGTATTTAAAATGTTGTTACCAACAGAGATTTATTTGAGTGTGAATCAGTGGCGGCTACTGGAGGGAGCATGTGCACCCTCAGCCAATAAACCAAAAATAATAACCAAATCCCATCCCATTTGAAAAGTAAGTTGGCTATTGACGGAAAACAGGATGCACCTAGGGGAAAGAAATAATCTGACCAATCAGAAGTGCCTCGGAGCAACTGCTCGTGTCCCCCTGTATTTCGTCGCGTATGTAATATGAAGATGAGAAAGCTTACAAAATTTATTCCATTTACATATGGTTGAAATTTGTATTTGGCTGAGAAAAAGACCTTTCAGGTCTCCTTTGAGATAGCCCTCTTGATCTATGTGCACCCCCTGAGTTTCAGGGCAGGAGCTGCCACTGGTGTGAATATCCAGCAGCACAATGGTTCAAAATAAATAAAATAAAATATTTGTGTTAGTTCGCCCACTGGAAATTGACATTGAGGGCTGTTTGTTTTTCTTTTTTGGTTTATTATCTTCAATAATCAACCACTGGGACCAACAAGGAAACAAACAAATGTATATCCCCTACATTTGAGGGGTTTCAAGAAACGTAGAACTAGAAAATTGAATTTGGAGAAACGGCATTTGATTGCTTTCTACTGTTGGATTCAGGATGGCAAGATTTGGGAATTTGCCCATTGCATCAGGTATTTTTAATTTAATGTAACTTGCAAGCCCTTGCAAAATAGAGCAGATTTGATGATAATCAACGAGGTAAATTGGCGAAATCCTATTTGTATGAACAATTCCCGGGACGAACTAAATCAATCGCAACGAAATCGTGGAAACCCATGTTAAGAAAACAAGAGTATTTGAAATTTCCATTAGACTGGTTTCGGCGATTAAACCATCGTCAGTAACAAAACAATACTGAAGGTGCATTACAGAGAGGTGAACTTATATAGGGACCCCAAAAGTGAAAGGTCAAATAGGATTGGTTGATCAAAGTGAAGAGAAACATATTGCTGTTGGCTCCTGTGGTGAGGGGGAGGGGCTACAAAGTGAAGGGACTATTAGGATTGATTGTCACCAATTGAAAGGAAACCACTTCTGTTTGGCTGTTGCAAGTGAAGGGATTTGTAGGGTTCAAGCTATTAAAGAAAATTATAAAAATGGACGCAACAATGGAGAAAAAACTTGAAAAACATCATTCAAATATTTGCCTAATAATTTCGAACTTTTCAAGTACATCCAACATGCTTCCTTTCCAGCACAAATGAGGGAATTCTTGCTTCACTTTGGAATTTGGATGTAGTCACCTAAATTTTCTAGATCTTTCCATTTCATTGATTAATGGACGACATAGGTAAGTTCTCCATTTATAGGAAAGATACTTATAGCGACATTACCATTCAAAATACTTCAAATCATCCAGTAGTTCACAAACATGCCGCTGTCCATCGTATGATTAACAGGGCTCTGTCTGTACCAATGGACGAGGAAAGTCTGGCCAAAGAAAAATTAGTTATCAAAAGCATAGCTGCGAGTAATGGGTATGACGGAGATCTTATTGATTCAATATGGAATAGGGTTCTTAAGAAAAAGAGTAGGGAAGGAATTTCAAATTTAGTTAGGGAACGTTTTGGGTTAGCATACAGTATTGTGGGACAATTTCAGATAGGATTTGTAAAATATTAACTCCATTAATCTCAAATCTTTATTAGGTTCAGTTAAGGATAAGATAAATTTGCAAGATAGAAGTGGGGTATATAAATTAAAATGCTCGTGTGGGCTCGAGTATTGTGGGCAAACTGGTAGGAAGTTTTGGAAAAGGATTAAGGAACACGAAAAAGATTTTAGGGATAGTCAGGGGGAATCAGCTTTTGCACGTCATTTGAATGGATTAAATCATAGCTTCAGTTTTGATCTTGCAGACAGGCAATTTATCGAATTCCCTCATTTGAGATGTTCACGTCATGTTCTACCACAAGTTGGTGAATGGCGTTCTCCAGTCCCCGTCCCTTCTCTCCAGAGTCAACATCAATGTGCCAAACTACAGCACCCGTTCATCTGTGACGTTCCACGTTCCGTTTGCCGCCCACAACTACCTTCTGCATCGACCATTATACCGCATGCCACGGGAGGCGAATGCGTTTATTCAAGCCACGTCATCAGACTTTTTTTGTATCTCTCAGTTTAGCCTCAAACGTCAGTTTTCTAATTATCAGTATCAGTGACAGTTCTTTTTCCTTTTCTTCATCGTCATTTTATCACATACTACTTTTCTTTGTGCACCAGTATCAATTTTTGTACTATTTATCTTAAATTTCTTTTACGGGTGAAATCTCGAATTATTTTCCTTCTTTGTAAAATGGCTTCGGCCGTATCAATAAATAAATAAATTTGTGCCAGAAAGGAAGCATGTTGGATGTACTTGAAAAGTTCGAAATTATTAAGAGTAATAGGTTAGGCAAATGTTTGAATGATGTAATTCCTTCAAGTTTTTCTCCATTGTTGCGTCCATTATTAGAATTTTCTATTGCCCCCCCCCCCCCCCCTGACTACACACACATCCCTTCACTTTTAACAGCCAATCAGATGTTGTTTCCTTTCACTTGGTGACAATCAATCCTAATAGTCCCTTCACTTTGTAGCCCCTCCGCTGTAATGCACCTTCAGAATTGTTTTGTTACTGACGATGGTTTAATCGCCGAAACCGGTCTAACAGTGTAGGTACTCATATTTCAGTGGAAATAGACGATTTTTTCAAATACTCTTGTTTTCTTAGTTCTGGGGACATAAGCAAGAATCGTTTCATTCAAAATGTACTGTAATTCTATCGATATGTGCAACTTTTCTGTTATTTAGACTTACTACTACAGTGGAACTTCCTACAGAGTTTGTTCATCTGTACATATCAAACTGTATATCAACGTGTGAGACTATCAAAGATAGATACATGCAGAACAGGCTAGTCCGACTGGTGTGTGTTTTCCTTCAGTCTCTAATCAGAAATAAGATTATAAATGTTCAGGTATGTTAAATTGTGTACCAATGATAAGTTTGATAATTTGTTTCTTTTTAGCATCTTTCCTTCACTTTCAATTAATAATGAGGAAGGTTGATGTTCCAAGTAGTAGTCACACTCTAATGAAAATCAGGAAAATGTATAGCAAACTCAAGTTATAATGCCAAACTCATTGACCTGTTCCTTCCTTTCTATATCTTATCTAATCACGTTTGGTGTAGAACAGAATACATACCCAGGCAGAAACTATTTTTGTGCACCATAGAACTCACAGATCAGTGTCCCTTTGGTTAGCTGGAAATAGCGTAAGATTTAAATGATTAGTATCTGCTGACTAACAAAAGTTATCAAACCTTGTGGATTCGTTTGAACTGAACGTTTTGATTGACATTCCATCATATTGATCAAGGAATGAAATTTAATAATATTAATAAGTGTGTGTGATTTGTTGACCGTCAGTATCAATAATATTAATATTATTCTAATTGAATTCTTTTTTTTTTGTCATTCGTCTTTCTAGAAAAGTTTGATTTTTTTTTTTTTTTTTTTTTAGGAGTTATTTATCGAAGTACAAGCATTTTGCATCGAGTTCAGTAGAATAAGAGAAGCCGCCGCCCTCTTCAGACTACTCAAGCAACTGGAACTCGGGACTAGTGATAACTGTAGTATAACCACTCCTCGCTCTTAGAAACATGCAATGCCAAGTCCTTTCAAATCTGAAACATGCTTCAAATATAATTATCTTCTATTCAATTTTTTCGTTGGAGGTATTAAGTGTGATTAGGGATGAGATATGGGAAGAAAAATATCGATATCCATGTCGGTCGATAATATCAACTCTGGTAGTATATTTTAGGAAAAATATCGATAGGGGTAAATAGACTGGGTAAAAGGAGCCTCTCCAGTTTTCAAGCCCCTGAAGGACTGGCAGACTGAAAAAGAAGTTATTTTGTCTGAGCAAATGACTCCAGTCGATTATTTAATAGCTATGATGAATCATATGATTCTGGACGCATCACGAAGCTCACAAAATTTCCGACAGCTTCCCGAAGAATTTTCGCTCTACAAAAAACATAATAAGTAAAGTTTTCCTTCTTTTCTTTATTATACCGCGTAGAGAAATCTATCGGCTTTGTAAATTTGAAAGAATTTAGAAGCGAGATGTGCGCGCGGGTGAGGGGTCAATTTGTTGGGAGGCTCGGCCGCCTGGACCCCTTGCATGACGCTCTTCTTGGAATCGAGCCTTCATGATGTTAGTTGGAAAATACAAGTTCTGTCTGTAGGCAGGATTGAGTCGAGGCCTTGCCTCATTTGTGGACTACGAAAAGAAAACCTCTGCAAATTCCTGACATAACGGTATCTTCTTTGTGCGTGTGAAGAATGAAATCAATTCTACCTACCTATGAGACAAGGCATTTCTACAGGCAAAACTGGTCTTCATAACCAACATCTGGAAAGCCCGATTTTCATGTTTTCTGAGAAGGTACATGCGAGAGGTCGAGGCAGCGCGCCCCACCTCACCAAAATGACACTCGCACTCTGCTCCACCTAGAGTACTTATTTTTCTGGAAAGATAAAATCGTAGAAATATTGCCGAAAGATTGGAAAAATTGCCGTTTTTTACAGAAATTGAACATGAGGAGCTCAAAAAAAAAAATTTAACGGACTGTTATGATCATATCGACAGCCACGCTGCAAAAGCCTGTAAGTTGAAAAGCTGAGAATGTTCAGGAGACGAAAAAAACTTTGTATTTTTTGTCTACCGAGCTCTGAGTTCTTTCTTCCATTTTTATTGTGTGCCAAGGGAAAGAGTGAAACTTTCTAAGCAATTCGGTTGATCTCTTACCCTGAATGCGCCTCTGAGACCCAATTTAACAACTTACAGGAATTTACACAGGATTGAATGTCAACTTACAGGGTTTATCACACACTGAAAAATGATTACACCGTTATGGAAACGAATGAAAAACTTTATTTAAAATGGAAAAATCAAAATAAGGCACAATTTTTTTAGTCCCACAGGCTACCAATAAGGTATTTAAAAATAAATAACAGTCTCATCGCTCAGTCTTGAGATTAAAATTAAGTCACTACTCTTAGTATTTTAGTGCAAAAAATTGAACTAGAAGGAAAGCTAAATACATGAACTAAACATGACTAGAGTGGCAATTTAGTTTCACTTCAGAACCACCTAGAATAAAATCCTTTTTTTGCGTAACTAATGACTAAGCCCATCATAAAATGGATGGTAATCTTTTGGAATTACGTTTTTCAAGTCCTGTAAGTGTCTGAACTTATCCTCTTTTATTTTAACAGGACTTCTGTACAGTCTGTTGATCACGCCTTGGAATGGGTTCTTCTTCTTTCTCTTTTCGAGCAAGGTCCATATCAAAAGTGTTGACAAACTGTTTGGAGCACACGGGTTGCCTCTTCCCATCGAGCTTGAGGTGATATTTCAGCGTCAATCCTCGTCGGCTTTTTTCTGCCTCTTTGCGATTCCACAAATGTGTGGGCTTGACAGCATCCACCAAAGATGCTACAAGAGTTCTTTTTGCTTCCCATGACAGATTTTTCCAAAAATGGGAATGAAGTCTTTGCCTTTTAACTTCGGAAAATTTGCGGCACTGTAGCTTTTTAGATTTTAGGCTCATCTTGCAGTTGCAAGGAGGTCTCAGCTGTCTTGATGCTCGTTCAACGTTGTAGTACCAGTTACCTCTCTTTTCTTTGTCTTTCCTTATTCCGAAATAAGCCTCCCCTACTTCCCTTTTTTCTCTCTGATGATCCATTTCTTCGTTCTTCTTCGTCTCCAATTCTCTCTTCACCTTGAACTGGCTCACCACTGCTTTCATGAAGGGCGTCAGTTTTAGCTGGATGATCCCCGTAGTTAGCTAACTCACTGTCGTCAACCTCTTCTCTCATTCCTACGCCGCTGCTCTCAGTTTGGACGCCTTCACTGTTTTCAAGTCCTAGCACTTCTCCTGAAAAGTCGCAAGTCTCTGTAAGCCCAAGACCCTCTTCAAAGCCGAAATTGCATTTATTATCATCTCCAGATGGGAGAAATTCATAATCCCTGTCACAATCAGGATCATTACTGTCAGTATCGGGATTACTTTCATCATAATCAGGGTCGTCACCGTCATCATCACCACAGATTTTGTCATCATCTGGGAGGACCTTGTCTAATGACAAGCTAGCTAATGCTAGATTAGCTTCGTTCTCTGTACTTTCTAGATTATTCTGTAAAAGATATTCTGTACTTTCTGGTATGTTTTCATCAACAAATCTTCATCAACAAAACAGTTCTTCTGCCTGGGCGAGTAAATCAGCTTCATCCTCGTGGTTCTCAATTTGAATGTCTTCTGCTTTGCGTGGAATCGGTATTTTCTGCTGATGTTCAACCAGTCTCATAATTTTTTCAGCCCTGCTTGTGCAGAAAGGAACCTCATTCAATTTTTGCTTCTTCATTGTCGTTAACTCTGGAAATAATCAAATTATTCAGTGAAGATGTGCTATGAATCAGTCCAACTTGAACTTGAAATTTGAGATTCATGAAGAAAATAGAGTGGAACATGAAATTTGTTGAAAGTGCCGACTTGGCCACTTTTTGTAATTACCTCCACTACCTAGAAGTTTGATTTTTGAGGAAAAAAATCCATGAAAAGCAGTGCTATTATGACATAAAAGTGATCAACAAAACAGGTGTAAAATCCCGTAAGTAGCACGGGCGTGAGGAAAGCTTCACCAGCATGTGGGTGTAAAATCCTGTATGTTATTCTCTTCCATCCTATCTCTGCCGTCCGAGTTTTTTCTTAATTTTACCCACTCCCCGATTACAATTACATGTTAAATCGTTGTTCAACCTATTTCTCAAAACACTGACAATGGATTCCACAATAAGAATTATTAAAAGAGGTGAATACTCACGTTTTTCAGAGGGCGACGTTTCTTCCCATTAGTATTACAGCAACATACCGGTATTTACACCGTGATTGAGCGGCTTCTAACTTACAGGTTATTACAGCTGGCCATAGACGAGTTATAACACACTGGAGACCAGATTTTTCGGCACTAGAATGTGCGCAAGCCCATCAGTAATCAGAAAAGTCCAAAACCATATTTTCCCAAAAAATTCAACTTACAGGCTTTTGCAGCGTGGCTATCGATATGAACTAGTCTTGGAGATATTTTGAGGACGTACGATAATAAAGTAGATAAAATATCATTGTAGAGCAAAAAGCATTGCAAATTTATTAAAGACCGAGCGTTGTGCGATGTGTTAGCGGGAACCGTAGGAGTGGAGTAGTGTTGCAAGATGGCCCTCTCCCCTTTTCCCGCAGTCAGGGTTGAAAAATCCCTTTCCACACCAAAAAACCCGAAAAATAGTAATTTTCGTTTCACGTTTTTCAACTAAAATCGACGGGAAAATGGCTATCCGCGACCCGCGCGTGTTTGCGCTCGATCCCTTTGCCAAAAAATATTGTTTAGTTTTACATTTTATCCGTCCCAATAATGTTTTTAGAATAGAATACGGAATAAATTAACAGTTTCCTAGTTATTTTGGCTTATTTTCCCTAAAAATCTCAAAAATCCCATTTTTCACGCTTAAATCCCTTCTTCCCATTCGCACTCAATAAACACTTTAGGACGCGCATTCCGTTCGAATGCAATAGCGATCCGTACTAGGTACATCTCAGTAGTAGAATCTATCATAGGTATATCTCAGTAGTAGAATCATCATCTGATGCTCGCCTGTTTACCTCAAAAGTTTCTACGATGGATACTCCCCAAATAGGTACATAACGAACATATTTCATGCAATAAGTAAAACATTTGATCGTATTTAGAAAAATACAATTTTGCCTAATGTTACTTATCATTAAAAAACCATTTTTGTACCCATGAGCGGGGGTTGATGTGCAGTTTTTCTCGGAGAGCACCTCACATTGTGACTCTACCGACCACTCTACCACATACTCTACTATACCGCGTCCTCACCTTGGGTCGTTCACACGTCAGTAGAGTGCGAGTCGCCGAGAGCTGCGTAGAGGTAGTTTTTTCAACTCAATTCTGTCGTTATCTGGTCTTTGAAAGGAAAAATGGCGAACAGAAACAGGAACATCAGAAAAGTGAGGAAAAGTTTATTGAATGTGTCGGGTTTGTTGGTAAATGAGTTGGAAGAGATGTTGAGGGAGGAGGAAAGGAGAGAAAAAAGGGAGTGGGTGAGGAATTGGATCGGTCGGACAGAAACCCACGGAGCATCAGCCACTCTGCTGAAAGAACACTTGTTTGAAGACCCACAGGCGTACACTCTTGCAATGAGGATGCCTCCCCAGGCTTTCAAACAGCTGCTGGAACTTGTTTCGCCCTTGATCCGACGTCAGGACACTGTAATGAGGGATGCCATAAGCCCGAGAGTAATGTTAGAGGTGACGTCGTCTGGAGAAGTGCCTGATTTATTAGTTTTCTCCACTTTCAGCACTTCCTGGTTGTAAGTGCATCTGATATTCTTGATTTTTTGTTTCAACTCATTCACACCGAAACCATCTTTCTGAATTTTCTTCACCATCTCTTCTTCGGCAAATCTCCTCTTGTTTCTATCTTTGTACTCGCGACAGGCTTTATTCCACAAACATTCATATTCCTGATAAATCTCAACGAACCGCAGAGTATCTTCTTCAGTCCACTTCATTTTATTATTCTTTCACCTCACTTTTTCTTCTTGTTCTTGAAACGACTCAAAGGAGCTTCTCCTATCATCACAACATCTACTACTTTATGTCACCTTATCACACCTTATCATGGATTTTATCCCCTTTCCTCCATCTTCTTCTTCTTGTGATTTCACTCTACTCTAATCAAAACTGTCTACATTGGTAGAGTAGGCAGTCGAGTTAACAGGAGAGTCCAATTTCTGGTGGTGGGGGAGATGGTAGAGTAGAGTCACTCTACCACAGTGGTAGAGTACTCAACTCTACCGTTTACTAGTCAGTAGAGTGAACTCTACTCTACTGAAAACATTTACACGAGTAGAGTGCAAGTAGGACACTCTACTCTACCACTCTACTCTACTCGTGTAAATTAGCCTTAACTTCTTTCATTTCGCTCTGTGAAGTCTGTCTGTGATACTTCGAATTTATTTATCTAGGGACGCGGGAGCGTCCCGCCCGCCAAGAAAACCGAAGCCCTGAAAACCGAAGCGACTGAGACACTGATTACGCGACGGAACAAGTTGGGGTTTTCACCCTACCATAGCTCGGTCCCCTGAGTGTCTCGAGAGTTGATTTTTTGTACACCAACTCTCCAGGGGCACGTGAGGACGTAAAACAAATTTCAGCTCTTGGGAACATCAGGTGTCGGGGGTATAACAATTTTAAAACCACTATTTTTCACGTTTTTCGTCTTCTTCTTCTTCTTCTTCTTCTTGTTCATTGACGGGGCTACAGCCCAGCAGACAAATCGGATCGAGCTGAAATTTTGCACACACGTTTGTTATGCTCCAAGGGTTATGCTGCCTTTTGACCATTTTTCTCCTTCCCCCCATTTCCCCCCCCCCCCCCAATTAGGGGGGAAATAGTGTTTTTTAGGAATTTCAAATGGTCATAACTCCTTCAAAATTGAAGCTTTTTCAGCTTTTCTTTTTTAGTTGTGTTCAGCTTTTCAAACTGTTTAATTTCAGATCAAAACATGCTTCCTAAGGGGGAAAATAAAGGAGTTATGGTGATTTTTCTATTTTCAACAACAACTGCCGCAAATATTGATGAAAATTGGTGCGGTTGGTCTTAAAATGTCCGCTAGGTTGTCTAGAATATGCTCAATAATTTTGAACTAAATCTCAATCGATTTGACTAATCCACAGACAAAAATACGTGAATAAATTCCACATCTACTGATTTGGCTAATTTCCGAAAACATCAAAGTTGAACGGTGGTCAGAAAAATTGTCGTAGAGTGGCGCCTGTTTAAGGATCGATAGGAAATTTTATGGGCTTTCGAATGAGGGTAGCGCACTTTGGCACTTTTCCCAACGGTTCTCGAGTTATTCGCGATTTTTGGTATAAAAACGTGCGTTTTACCAGTTGCAAACTTTCTCTTTCCTCTTTCTCTTCGACACCAATAATTACAATTATTGTAATGATTCTCAACAACAAAAATTTGCACAATCCCCAAGAAAAAATGCAACCAATTTTCAAAAAATTTATAATTCAAATTTATTCAAATTTCTAATTCTTTCTATTTTTTTAAATTTAATAATAAGAATAATTGTATTAAATTTTAATAATTGTTTTTAAATTGTTGATTGTTTTAATTAATCGAAAATTTTAAAACTAATATTTAACCAATTCGCAAAAATTTTAAAACTACTTATTTTTCAAACACATTTCAGATAACAAACAATAATTTCGAAAAAATAATTATTCTTGTCACAAAAACAAGAAACAAAAAGGCAAATTAGTAGGCGTACTAATTTTTTACTAAATTTTGACTAGGATAAAACTTCATTTAGGAAAACATTTACTAGTTACCTCGTAGGTACTTTTGTATTGTATAAGTTGTTGAACCGTATTGTATAAGTACCACTCGAAAACTAGCCATGCAAAAAGATGTGATATCCCCCCAAAAACAACTCCGTTGTAAAAACTGGCCCGCCAAAAAACCTCAGCCGCAAAAAGGAATGATATCCATTTTGCCCGCCAGCCACATATCGTCGGCTGGAAGGTAAAACTGACCATCTGCATTCCGACGATTTTTCAGGAGAGCAACGCAAAGTTTTCGTGTTTTGGGTCATCACGAAATAACCCCCCCAAAGGTCTACTTTTCGCTCAATATTCAAAATTTTGACTTTGGACTATAGATGAAGCCTTATTTTCACTAAATCAATCTTCAAACGGAAAAAAGGATCAATCTTCAAATAAGAAAAGTTAATTTAAAAAAAATAATGACAGTTGGTCAGTTTTTCCTGACCAACTTGTCAGAAATTTGTGTCGTCAAAATACTTGCAATTTACTTTCTTGGGTGGAAAATTACTATTATTTTGACACGTATTTGTCTAAAGGAACACTCGACGCTATCATTTTAGTCATCCAAAATCCGGTATGAAATTCCATACAGCGGTTTAAGAAGCTTCTTAACACTTGGTCATTTTTTCCTCTCTAATTCCTACACTTTCGAGTTTTTAATTAAAAATTTGAAAGAATATTATTAAAAATTACTTTAACGCAGTTATTACGCACTTTATTTTTTGAAAATGAACTTGAAAAGAGGGTAGAGTAAATAGGAACAAAAACATATGAGGTCAATATGAGAAAGGGGACCATAAAGAGCACTCATAATCAGTCTGAATCATCATCGGAAACTGATGGTTCTGGTAGTCTGTCAACTTTACTTTTCAATGACGGTATTTCCGCGTACCACTTGTGGTATTCGGATGGGATCGCTCCTGTACAGCAGAGTTTCAGAAGATCTCTCTTCTTTGCTTCTGATATGGGTATTGGTTTCTTGTAGCAATGCGTAAGGGAGGTGGGCAAAGCATGGATCACTCTTCTTCTTCCACGTCACATCCAACTCTTTATACTCTCCTTTGTAGTCATAAGAGAAATAAATTGTGGTTGGAATACCTTTCTGGTACTTGAAGCGTTTTATCTTCAGCCAGTTTATTTTGTTGCCGTCTGAATCTATGTGTCGGTTCTTTAATAGCTGCGAGGAGAGCTTCTTCAGATCAACAAACTGTGAAAAATTCAATTCACTGACAATGTACGGCGTTGCAAGTTTGTTTTTTCTAGTTGATCTTGCCATTCTCATAATAGTGAGCCAGTCTTGTACCGTGTAAACTGGTACATGTTTTTTGGCAGACTCAATGGTGCTATGCATGGAATCTGCCTCCATGTGGGTATGCTCACTTTCAAGGAACTTGTGCTCGATCGTTTCCACATGTAGTTTATTCACGAGGTACAACATTAGGCTTGCCATGTGCTGATTTCGGTTTTGTCCCCCGCAAGTATCAGAGAACAACGAGACATTGCGTACGTGAGGTGGGAGGCCAGTGATCCAGAGCATTAGTGCAGTGCCGATTTCAATACTTCCTCTTGCCCCATTGATCTCAGTCCATGTGTAGCAGTAGGCATTGTTTGGCTTGGCCCCTTCGTAAACCGTTAGATTGAAGGCATTTAATTTACGACTGTAGTACATGGCCGATACGTCAGATGAAGGAATCTGTAATACACTCTGCAAATCGAATGTGGCAGTTACGAAATGAAGTTCTTCATTAGCTCTCTTTTTGTCGAAATCTTTGGCTTCGTTTGCTTCTGCTTTTCTTTCCAGGTGATTACGGTATTCTTCCTCGAGGTTTTCTTTTTCTTCTGAGGATGCTTTTTAGGCTGGAAGAACGAAAGATTACGCTCCTCGCAGATAATCCTTCGATACATTACCTCCGAAACCATCTTGAGAGTAGGTTTTTCGGCCACCTCGTTTTGATTTTCTTCACAATTTTCAATACGGTTTTCTTTCCTTCCTTTTTCCTGCATCCACTCCTCCATCATTCTTTCAAAATCATTCATCGCAACAGTCTTGAAGAGCTGATACATTTTCGTTATAGAGAGTGTAGGATCCAAGTACTTTCTAGACGACGATTTCCTGCAATAATGACCCTCATTATTTCCTGCAATAATGTCGTTGGATAGCTGTCAATGTGATCTAAAACAAACTCTTTCACATCCTTTCTTGTTTTGTTTCCAGGTTGTTTACGCCCACGACGATCGTCACCATTGAAAACAGGACTGCCTTCATTTTTGTTCCTGAGAGCTGTGTCTATAGGGCCATAGCTAATCGTCAGCGTTTTTGTAAAAAACTGTTTGCAAACCCTCTCTTACTTGTCCCCAAGTGTGAGAAAATATTTCCTGGCTCCTGACTTTCCTCCTCTTTTAGACGCCCTTTTTCTCTCAACATCGCTCACTTCTACTGATGACAACAAGAAATCTTTCTGCCTTTTGAAATCCATCCCATGATAGGCCTTGCAAAGCTTCGTTCGTTGTTCTTCAGTGAATTTTGAAGAGCACTTAAAATAGCACTTGTTGCAGGAAACTGTTTTCGGTACCTTTCACATTTACTTGAAGCATTTCCAAAGTCAAGCACCCTCAAAAACCAGTTAGTCATTTTTTCCTGGAAGAAGTTCATCGTTTTCAGATTTGATTGCCAAAAGTAAAATTGATCAATTAACACTTGGCCAAGTTTACTTGCAACATGTTATTTCTGGATAAAGTTCCCAAATGCCACTTGGTCATCAGAGGAACCACTCGTCTTTCAGGTAAAAATTTCTTTTCGTTTTTTCCGGCAAATTTATTCAAAAACTACCAAACTTTATATTTTTAGGTTAAAGATAGCGTCATTACCTATTGGAGTAACCTAAAGTTGGAAAAATGACCAACTGTCACTTGGTCAGTTTTACCTTCTAACCGACGATATATAGGATGCTCAGTGCTTCGCACCTCGCTGTTGAGTGTGCATATAGAAACCTGATCCTCCTACCCCTAACCTCCACCGTCAATGTTTTCCTGTTCCCTGTCTCCTTCCCACAATCCCCTCTCACCCTTAGTCACCCTCGGTTTCACCTAATATGTTTCCTCTGTTACACCAGCAGGGAGCTTTACGCTTCTTTCAATGCTGTTGGCGGGAGCTTTTTGCCAGATGAACAAGCCTGAATTGAAGCATTACTTCATTACAGTTGTACCACCGCTGATTACTCGTGACCACCAGTAATACTTATGTTAGCTTGTTCATCTGGCAAAAAGCTCCCGCCAACAGCATTGAAAGAAGCGTAAAGCTCCCTGCTGGTGTAACAGAGGAAACATATTAGGTGAAACCGAGGGTGACTAAGGGTGAGAGGGGGTTGTGGGAAGGAGACAGGGAACAGGAAAACATTGACGGTGGAGGTTAGGGGTAGGAGGATCAGGTTTCTATATGCACACTCAACAGCGAGGTGCGAAGCACTGAGCATCCTATATATGTGGCTGGCGGGCAAAATGGATATCATTCCTTTTTGCGGCTGAGGTTTTTTGGCGGGCCAGTTTTTACAACGGAGTTGTTTTTGGGGGGATTTCATTTACACTTCTATGGTCGATTCCAATGGTTCATTATCGAAGATGATAAACCAAAATGATATAATGGAAACAATTTTTTTTGTCATACCCTACAAAACGTTCAAAGTCTGCCAAAAGTGAACTTGACTTATTTTAAACAAGATCTTTTTATGGATCTCTTCAGTAAAGTTCCTGTAGAGGATTAAACTACCTGCAACTTATTTTTTTTAAACTGTTTCAGTGCTGCAAAACGGTGTTTCACCTATTGCGTAATTACACTGCTGAACTATATATTTAATGTCGCATTACCAAGTATATTACATTATTTGCAACAGCGATAACATTTGTTTGCATCTATCTCTTGCATTGCCAACAAGGAGCACCTTTTAATGAAATTCTGATTGATACATTATGGATGAATATTATGGGGTCGATTTTAGACCCCATATTTATAGACATCTTTTGTTCAGCATAAAATTTCCTAAAAGAATCCGCATTCAGGAAATTTCGCTCCCATAAAATCGGTTTTCCGACCACTGTGCGCCACCAGAAGGCAAGAGAAGACCGCGCATGGCCTCCGGACTTCGCAGCGAGCCAAGTTAGAGCGTATAAAGCAATTTTTCCAATCTTTCCAATATTAGGTCTCGGAAATACTTCCGACCTTCAGTACTCTAGCTCCACCCCCCCCCCCCCCCCCTCAGATCTTTCATCAGAAATGAAAGATTACGACCGTAATTGTTGACCAATCAAAATTCTGAAAACGGATTTGTACACTGTACGCATGGGCACACTTCTGTATTATGCCACACGCCAAAAAAGTCCCAATTTAATCAAAATGTTTTTTGAACAGTGCGCAAAAAAATTGCGATTATTTTGAACAATTTCGTCTAAATTAGGGGTTGACATGTTACCAAATCCGTTTTCAGATTCAAAATATAGTATTGATTCTTTCTCCTGTGAGAAGGCAAGGAAATTTACCCCCGATAGTGCTGCCATCTCTCATCTCAGAATCATTACACACTCCGTAATAACTATATCCTATCACTTTTTCTGAATAACTGTTAGGTAGGTAAGTATTGGTACCCACCTACAATATCATTTTCTCTAGATTTCAGATGGTTCGAACCTATGTTCAAAAGAGTAAAAATTCGTCTTGGAGTGTCGAGTCTCTGAAAAAGGCATTAGTTTGTTGCAGCATTTGGATAGCGAGTGAGCAGTTTAACATCCCTTATTCAACAAAAGGCTCCAAAGCAAGGGGTGAAGACTGTTTTTAATGATATGAATAACTTGGCTCGCAGAACGGAAGATCAATGGTCTTTCTATTCTACAAAAATAAAGGTTTTCAAAGTAGGACCTAATTACCCCGACCCATGGATCTATTTACTCCAGCACCTGGGTATATAGGTCCATCCTACATTTTCAGGTTTTCAACGTGTACAATTTTTCAGTCAAACTTTAGACCAGAGAGTGACATGATATTTGAAATTTGAGTTATTTCCCTTTCAAAAGTTGAAAGAATCGATGGTTTACGTCCAATTAATAACCCGTGGTGGGCTTCCAAAGTTACTAGGCTCTATTTACCCCTACTTACTGTTAAATATTGTTTTTTTATTTCAGTAAATGTTGAGTTCAAATCATATGGGTTATTCCAGTCACGTAGACAATTCTCTGAGTTAAATTGAGTTGAAATTCTCTAAATCGCACAAAACTGCATAATTTCCCTCCAAAAAATCTTATTTGACCATTTCCTCATCAGCCAATATGTTAGCACATTTTAGAAATTTGCTCTACATCGTTGATATTATACCAGACTTTTTCGCGGATGAGTGTTATTTCTTAATGTTTGAGTGTACCAATCTATAGTTTATTAATGCAATGAATCTTGGGAATAAATCGTGAAAAAAAATAATAATGAAAAAAACACAGCAATAATGATAAGATCAGGAGAAATATCGCAATCCTAATACAATCGGAAAGCAAATAACTATATTATAGTATTGGATGTTAGAAGCCAAGTATCAACATTTATCTCATCCCTAGTGGTGTTCTAAGCACTGGCATTGGCTATGGGTGGCAACTCTTTCACATACAAGCTTTTCAAGTTCAATGTTATCTGAGTTTCTAGGTTCCTTGGTTTACTTGTATGTTATACGTTATTCAAAGCCTTGAATAACTGATATTATACACTATGAAACAATAAAAAAATTAAATGACGAGTATAACTTTCTCAAAGTTAATGTTTATCTTATTGAGTAATTTTAAACCAGTCTGAAGCACTACAAATAGTGTATGGATGAGTTAGAAATCCGATCGGGGATTTTCAACTCTCTTGTGACCCAATATACTGATGGAAAAGATAACGAATGTTCCTGATGAGTGAAACATGCGTATGTGCTGGTAACTTTGTCTTTCTTGTTCAGTTTCTCAAGCAAATGACATAAAGACCCCATTCTTGGAATTCCAAGTATATCTACTTTCCAATTATTCCGGCTCCAGGTAATGCTATCGTATACTCATATAGATCATTCAGTTGTACCATCCGAAATACCCGAGTTATTTGTCAAAATCACGTCTGAAATTCTCTCCTTCAAATTCAGATGTTCATGCTAGCTCAACAGTTCATTCGGCCTCTACACAAGTCAGTAAACAAAACATGTAGGCCGCACTTTATTATATCCCTAATATTTTTATTTTATTCTGTGTGAAAACACTGTCTCACCACGAAAATGGGCAATTCCAGTCTTCTCATTTATTTTGTTCTTTAAGAACCTCACTCAGGATTAAGAAAGTCTAACAGGCAGGGGAAACTTGACAAGAGAAAATCAATGAAAAAGGACAGCCTTCGTTGAGTTAAAATCTTTGGTCGATTCCAATGGTTCATTATCGAAATAATAAACCAAAACAGAAAAGGGAAGAAAAAAGGAGTGGAGAACTTTATCCATAAATCCCAGATAAGCTTTTTAAATCTATTTGTTGGTGTTGTCCAAGAATATAAATGGTATCCAGAGCTAAAACATCCTGACTATTGTAATCGATGAATTACTTGGATATGGTTGGGGCCAAAGACTGTTAAACTATGAATTTCCCCAATTATGTCACTCTGAAAATACTTATAGCATCTTTGGAGGACATTGAATATTATTAAAAGTGGAACGACCCACCCAATTTCAGTTCTCTGCGACTGTTTGTGTGAATAGTTATTGTTGAAATTTATATCGAACTATCTATGAACCAACACCCATCTTTCAGCTAGTCAAGCATAAGCATTGTTATACAAGTTTCAAGAAAACATAATTTCACATTCCACAAAAGTTACTCCTTAATTATGATGTAACCAAAGTTGGACCTTTTAATTCTGCCCCACACTGATTCCGAAAGAATTTTCGTTTACTTTTCAATCACACTCAATCCTTCCCTCAAATAGAAACTTCCTACAAAATTTAATAATTTTGGAATATACACCTACTGGAATTGCCCATGTTCAAAACTGCCCTGCTCTAAATGAACCTTCAGAGAATTCATTTATTTCAATAGACTTTGTCTCATAAGAGATACTTTGGTCTTAATTTCATGTTTTACAAAATGTCTATTTTATTATTGAATGTTACTAAGATAAGACGTAGTCCCACTCACATTGTGTTGAAATGTTGTGAGTCCATTCATTATTATTTTTTTATCCTCCAACAATGTGACAACTCTTAGAAAAGTGGAATGTTATTGAATTTCTCTTTTGGGTATTGCTCTAATTAGCCATGATGATTGTGTATGGCTGTTGTTCTAATTGGGGTAAAACTTGTATTCTAGGATTTGTTAGACTATATCTTCTTCTTATAGATATTTTAGCAAATTGTCAAATAGAATTTTCCCAAATGTGTAGTATACAGTTTTTGAAAACTTTTGCAAACTAAGTAATCTGTTTTAGAGCACCTCTAGAAACCAATTTTGTATATGAATGTACGTATATTTTATGAAAAAAAAAAAAGAGAAAAAAAAACAGTTTCTAGGCATGTGATGTTAACTTTATATGAGAAACCCATATTTAAAATACCAGACGTGCTTCGAGAAAAATACTTGTGTGCTTTAGTTTGAGTTTTCTTTCAGCATAAGTATTCCAGAACTTGTGAATGATTGTGTGTGATTAACAAAAGAAAAGAAAAGAGAATGTTCATACAAGAATTGATCATTTTTACCATTAATATATTTTACCTTTCCCGCAAATCTGATATGAATTGATGAATACCAATAGAAATAACCCACAATTTAGTATTGTGATTCGTCGCACAAAGTAGTTGAAAAATGGTGGGCGACTTTGAAAATTCGAGCATTAGGTCCTAATGCATGATTGGAACATTTTGTGTGAACTCAGAAAACTAAATATTATGCCAACTGCGCTCGCACAGATTTTCCCTTGAACGTCAACAGTATACTTACCATTGCATTGATACTTTATCTGAACTTCAATATAAGCCTTCCCCCCACTCACTGACAATGTGAAGTGGCTTGTTTGCTCTAGTCCATCACTAGAAAAATACGAAGGAAGAACAAGAATAATTTGTTCATGTTATTCTTTGGGAGAAACTGATGTTTGATTACATGTTGCTGTAAGTTAGGTAATTCGTTCAGTCAAGATGTATAAATAAACTATTTATGTGAAGTAATAATAGCATAAGAACTCACCTTTTCCATATATTTCTAGTTTTCCAGAAGAGGGGCCACCCTGCTATACCACGTACTGTGTTGTATTATTATTGCTAGTGAAAACATGGAGCATGTGAAAACATTACTTTTGTTATTTACTGTTTTATTTGAGTTTTTCTTCTAAGAAGATGATATATAGGTATTGATTGACATCTGTTGGTCTTCCTATTTTGTCTTTCATATTTTTAGCAAAATTCAACTCGAACAGCCACCACCAATTCTACTTATAGTGTTTGGAGCTCGATTCATTATTCCAAAACTCTATAACAAACGATACCAAATACGCATTTGAATTGGTGTCTGCTGTCTAACCTCACAGACATCAGAATATGAGATCAGGTTATGTAGTTAGAGGAGTAAGTATGTGCAGAGATGAGGTTTGCTCTATACAGTAGCCCAATTTGATGATAGTCGTACTTTGTTGGTTTACGTTTCAAGATACGTAGATTCAGAAAATTGAATTAAAAAAAATCCGTTCGTCCGCTGTCCGCGGCACTTTGCCCAGTTAGCGTTGAGTTAAAATTACGAACTTTTTTTTATGGGTTCCGACCAACCCCAGAATGGTCCTAGAAACTTTTTATAACCCTAGGTCAAGGGGAAGGGGTTCAAAACGAATGTTGAAATTTTGAAAATGTCAAAACTCGAAAAATTCCCATCAAACGGTATGTTTTTTATTTCATATTTAGATAGAGTTTATTCCTTAGAATTTTTTAAGACCATCCACAGCTTTGTACGACCAGCCGTTCGTTCACAATGACGGTTCAAAGTTTGAGCCTGTCAACACGATCGTGAATCAAACGGTTCAAATACAGGTCAATTTTCATACTAACGAGCTGTTTGGAACATCATACGGTTTTAGTGATGTCGAGTTTTTTGTTCTGAGGTACGTTTCGTGCTACGGAAATGAAGGTAATTTCGAATGTTTGTTGGTAGGTACTTCTTTTATAGAAAAATTATTACCGACGTAGTATTAAAAACCCCGGAATTATATCGTATCAATTAATCATAATTAATAATAATTATTACTAATAATAAATACGAATTAGTAATACCTAACAATAAATGATAATAATTTTCACTAGGTACCTACTTGATAAAATTGTTAATAATTAGTGATAATTGATAATAATAATTAATCTAACATTTATTATCTAGACATTTAGACCTAGTGATCTAGACAGAAGGGTGATCTGTACAAAGAAGATAATGAACCGTAGTGTCAAGAATTAGCAGAGTTTTTATTATTACGAATGTGCATTGGGCGCATGTAGAAAATAACGCTGAATCCGAAAATCTGGTGAAAAGTAGAAAAAAGTAGTTTTAAAGTGAAGAATCGAGGGTTTTTATAGCAAAAAACGTGGTTTTCTGAAAAAAAAAAAACTTAAAAAAATCATATCTTGGGAACGTATTGAGATAGAAAGGTGCAGTTGGCGGCGTTCTACTCCATTTTCAGTCTAGTTCTACCATTTTTTTCTTTTACACCAAGTGGCGAACACCTTGTATATAGATATATATATATATATATAATAAGTGTGTTATATATATAAGTTATGTACACGTACTTCACTCCCTTTCCCATAGCACTAAAAGTCTGCGTCAGCAGTCATCATATCCCTATATAAGCGAGCGCCTCTACAGTCAGTTCACGCCCGTCATCGTAACCTGCAACATCCGTGTCGTGTAGAACCGTTTGTTTGTGCAAAATCAACAAAGAATTGTTTTAAAAAACTGAAACTCGGTCTCTGATCGCGTTTCTTATATATATAATTAAATGACGGAAACGTGGTTCCAAAGGAATTTAACATTCTTGAGGCACAGGGCGGCTATGAAAGTTGAACATGCAAAAGGAAAAACCCACAATTTGAAACTGATATTTCGGCAAACGCCTTCGCCAGAGTAAAAATTATAGACTGTTGAAGTGGTTGTCTTCGTGATGGCATGACGATGGATTTGGGATGAATACAATAAAGCAGTAATCAATAAAAGTTTAATGAGCGAACATAAGTAAATGACTGTTATGAAAAATCAAATGAAGGCTCTAAAGGTATGGTGGATGCGTCACTTTCAGCACTAGGAGACATGGATGCCTTTTCATTTCTGCAGGTCCTCTTGAAAGTACATGCAAAGTCTCATCAGAATTCTTCGTGTCGCGGTTAGTTGTACACGGATCCACAGTTTTGGGGGCCAATTCACTTGATGGTACCAACTTAGAAACTTGAGATTGCAACTGTTCTGAACTGTCTGCAGTGTTCGAGTCCACAATTGTCACTGGATCTCCTTTTGAACTGCCGCAGCCTCTGAAGTTTGGCAGATAGTCGTCTGATATTGAGCAGCGATGCTGTTTGATCACAGGTGTCTTCAGCGATAATAATGCATCAACACAAGACTGGGATGCTTTGGAAATTCCTCTTTCTTGTGAAATATTCTTCATTTCTTGTAGGTTCTTTTTGGTTTTGGAAGTGCTCCTCGTAATTGTTTTCTTTGCCTCTTTCAACTCACGACGGTCCTTGGAAACTCCTCCCATTTCCTCAACCCGCTTTTCAGTATGCTTCCCCTTTCCTTCACTTTTTTTTGTGGAACAGGGGCGGGAGGAGTTTTTTTCACTTGCAGAATTGGTTGAATTTGGCAAATTATGTTCGGGAGAAAGATGAGTACATTTCATGTGCGCTGTTAGTTGGTCTATCTCAGGGTAGGAAGTACTACACAACCTACATTTTACAAATAAGTGTTCACGTATATGTTCCCGTAACATGTTTACATCGGAGCAATTCTCTCCACAAATCATGCACCTACTACTCCTATTATCGAGATCGATCTTCAGTCGGTCAAGCCAAGATTCTGGTAGGAGAGATAGGGATCGATCAATCATATTGGGTTTTATGCTCCACGAAAATCCATGGAGTTCGGTTGTGAGTGATGTGACCTGGTTAATGGAAGGACTGCCGGTATTGAATTGTCGTTCAGCTTTATTAGGACCTGGAACATGAATATACCGTTACATCAAATCAGTTTAGAGGTAGGTACATTAGACCAATTTTTTCCTATGTTACCGTTGATATTATTAGATATCAGAGTTTGCTAATTATCACGATTAAAAATACACGTATTAATGCGTGAGCCATATATTAATACAATTAATCAACACTTTTTCTATGGATAGAACATGAGGAATCCCATGCTTGAAATAGGGCAGTGTTCTAATAATATCCATTTTGTGGTAAGAGCATGTCCGAATATATTGACTGGTCACTCATTTTTGTACTTTGTGGAGGATTGGATTGGCAGAACTTTGTGAAGTGATATCTAAAATGGACCACGAATGAAATATTCTTTTGATATTTTCCAAATTATTCCACATGTTTGAATATGAGTATGCAGATTATTGCTGCACAAGAATTTAAATGGTTACTTCAGAATGGTTGAATGAGAATCTTGTAAATGATTGCTTCATAACAAAGGTTGAATATGAATATTCAATACGATTTCCCTTCTGTTGTGATGCCTAACAATAGGACTAGTGACGAAATGTAGTGGGTAAAATAAGTATGGCATTCTGACGTGAATCATTATTCATGTTTTCAATCCAATATTTTTCATCTGCACACATGACCAACATCGTGGTACCTATCTACTTACATTTCGTGGTAATAAAGTACCATGGTTGATATGGTACTTACATTTTATGTTTCCTACGCTTCCAAGGAAAGCATCAGAATTGAAACCCACCTTCAACTCCACCATTTCATCTCATTTGCTTCATAATACATTACAATCATAAATTCGGATAGATTCAATACTGTTACAAACTGAAACTCCTGACTTTGGATTCACACGTCAATGTCTTATACATTTATGATTTCGTAAACAATTTAATTTGGTGATTTCTCAGTTCAAGTACCTATGCATTTCGTGATTGGCAAGAGAGTAACAAGTTTGCATGATGATGATAAATATTCCCCAATGAATTGCGGAGATTTACTCACAAAATGCAGGTTGTTATAAAAAATAATGGAACTACTTTTGGCGAATTTTCCAAGAAAATGAAGCTATTGTTCTCGGTCCAACATTTTAAAACTCGTATTTCCGAAAAATGTGTACCAATACCAAAATCCTTTTCAACAAAAAGTCTCTTTGTGGACTAGGCTTTAGGGGGGGGGGGGGGGGGGAAATTACCCATAAATTCCCAAAATGAAACATTCCGACAAGCGACACCTCATTTTTAAGGTTTTTTAAACGCTGAACACGATGGTGACTTCAGAATTGCGATATCCTAATCCGTTCTCAGGCTGGATCACTTTGAAGATGAAGAATTCATCAACATCAAGTCCTTCAATGGAGACATTTTACATAAAACCAGTTATTTCGTCGAAGATTCGCTCTTATAGCCATGCTGTATGACTGTTTTTTATTTTTTTTTTTTAATTTTTTTTAATTTTTTTTTATTTTTTTTATTTTTTTTTTTTTAGGCTTGTCCTATTCAAATGTACTAGAGTGATATGAAATGGCATTCAAAAGATTGCTCTCTGGAGAGTATTGGTCAGAGGCATTGACCTCTGGCATCAAAAGAACAGTTGAGATGTAGTTCATGCTCTGGAAATTTTAAATACCTTCTTGTTTCAAGGCATAAAATACGCGGTTTTTTAAAATTTCAATCAGAATCAACTAAATTCAATAATTGTATAACAAAAATGTATTACGATCTCGTCCAAAATCACATCAACCAACTTTTTTAAGCATATCGCAATATCAACAATAAAACACCTGTTTCTTGCGACTGTAGTTACTGTCGCCAAAGGGAGAGTACAAACAATAAACAAGCCTGCCCTGTCACGTGGGAAGGGATGGAACGTACTAAAGGAATGGGGAGAAAGGTAGTGGCAGTGTTGCCAGATGTAGGGATTTATCCCTACTGTAAGGATTTTCAAACCAAAATAGGGCGTAGGGGGGATTATTTTTTTAAAGGCGTTTTGTAGGGATTTTTGAATTTTTTTTTCAATAAGAAAATATTGGTCCTTTTTCCAAGTGTAAAAGGAACTGTAGGCCAAGACAATGAGTGAACAACAGTACCAACCTAAGATCTTAAATGAACTACAGCTACTCTCCTGGAGTGGAAAAGTGAAACTACAACAAACACTTTTTATAACTAACCATCGCAAGGAGGACTGAAAAATTGGGAATCCAAGATTAGGGATGTCAAACTTGTGATAAGGTGATCATAGTACCGGTAAAGCTTGGGTCTGGCCGTTTGTTTTTGTTTACTGATGGCAAAGTGCAGTCTCAGTTCAGTTCAGTTCATGTGCAGTCTTCACCCGAAAATGAGTGATTCCGATTCGTCGACGTCGAATGCAGGTCTACAGCAGAAGGTATACCGGAAACAGACATTTAAGCGCGATTGGTTACACGAACCTCAATTCAAAGGAACGAACCTCTCTTACGAAATTGGGGAGGAACATTTTAAGTTGTTCATAAGTTCAGTGCTATACAAGTGAGACCCCCCTTCCCCAATTTAATTGTCTATTTGTTTTCATAAATATTCTGAGATCCCTCCTTCAAATTTAATTTTCCATTTCTTTTCTTGAATACTCAGAGACCTCCCCCCACCATATAATTATCCCTTTCTTTTCATAAACTACCTTGATATTTTTTTTTCTTGTTTTTTGTTGAACCTGGTGGGTAATTATTCAGGGAGCCTCTTTGCGAGTTCAAATTTACCGTCCCCAAACTTTGCATCTAGTTACTGCATTTATTCTAGTGAGACCACTTCGTTCGTCCATGATTTGATTCTTCCTTTACCTTTATTTGTTACCTTATATTACGATAAAATGTGTTACCTACCTACTTGAATTGTCAACCTAAGTGATTTCGTTGTTCTGTTTCTATTTATCTCAAAGTTTTCATAAATAAATATCTAAGTCGTTTGAAAATGGTGTCAGTATTTTTGTATTTTTCCTTTTCTTGAGTCGGTAAATAGAGATTTTCGACTTTCTGAAAGCGTAGGAATTATTCTTGAAGCTCGTAGGGATGTAGGGATTTTTTTGATACTATTGTAGGGATTTTGAGATATTTCATCTGGCAACACTGGGTAGTGGTAAGCGGAAACGGAAAAGAGAGACAGTTGCGAATGAGTTCGTGTGTGCGCATAGTCGTTCCATCCACTCAACGTTGGAGTCGTAAGTACTCGTACAGCAACCTTACCAACGGTAACTGCAGCGTTATCCAAAGAATACATACACACATATACATTACCTACATTCCAATCATAAATCACAATCATCATCTCCCACATACACACGACTTGCGAAGTCACCATGGTCACATTGTTGTTGAGTTTTAATGCTCCAGTTCACAATGACATCACTCACAATAACATTGGTACTTGTCGATTATCGTGAGTAACACTCCTCATCTATTAATAGCGAGGATTCGGGCCAGCTGTAAGGGGAGGTTGGAGGCTGGTGGGGGAAATTGCCCCCGAGGGAGAAGTGTTGCGATATTATATCGTTTACTAAATAACCATGTTCACAGTTATTTCTTTCAACACTAATGATCACCGTCTTCATTTAATGGTAAGTTCAGTATGGGCTGTCTGACTTGGTTATTATTTATTATAATTATTTCACTTGTCTCAAATTCTCGTAAATTACGTCATTTTACGACATGGTGTCAGAAGTGGGATTTGTTTAAATTTTGAATTATCGATTCTTTGACTGTGTATGGACATCACGTCCCAGCTTGAGACAATACACATTTGAATTAACTGGCAAATGATGGATTAGAGTCGTCCAGCCCAAACGGAACAGACACGGTGAAGAAAAAATGAGATAAAAGGGAATACTGCGCAAATAATGTGTACGTTGATTCGAAAGTAGTGACGTTCCGATATTAGTAATATCGATACATTTGTTTCGATACTTCCGATATCAAGAATTCGATAATACCGGGATATCGAATGAAGCTTTACAGTATCGAATCAAAATATCGAATCCAGACAACATCGGAAGGAGGTTACCTACGTCCAACATAGCACCAGCCGTGACACCAAAGAAAAGGGGAAAGTAGAAGAAGAAGAAGGAGGAGGTTACATTACATCCAGAAAAGAGAAGAGAAGAAGAAGAGGTTACATTACATTATACAGGCTACCACCATTGTGCTGTGATTTGCCGTTTGTTTATGTTTATTTAAGTATGTATGTTCGTCTTTCACCGGAACATTAAATGTCCGAATTTTGAACAGATTTTTGTTTTTGGCGAACTTTACTTCTGAAGAGTAAAGTAATTTGTTCATTTGTTGTTGTAATTTGTTTTAAACATTCGCCACAATTTATTTTCCATTCCACTCTTTGTACTTTTTGGACTTTACTTCCGAAGTTGGGGTTTATAATTTTTTTTTAAACATTTTTAAACATTTAAACATTTTTTTAAACAATATGTTTTCCACTCTTTGTACATTTTGATATAGGTAGATAACAATAAAAACTTCAAAATCTACCCAACGGTTAGATTATTATTTCCACTCCTATAGTATGTACTGAAACTGATCATAATGCTGAGATAGGTGGATCATTGTATGTAGGCCTAAACACGATTTATTTTTTGAATGGAATTACAGAATTTGAGGATAATATCCTCAAATTCTGTAATTCCATTACTTTCATTATAAGTATTGCAAAAAAAGTAAGAATTATCGATATCAAATGATACTTTCAATATCGGAGTATCGATACCGTGCTTTCGATATTGATTTGATACCAAATATCGGATCGAAAGGAGTATCGGAACGTCACTATTTGAAAGGCGACTAGGTCCTGTTGGGGGGACTGGCGAGACCTAAAGAACTAAAATCAGACTATTCCCTTCGTAGTTCACTGAAAACAACCACCCTTTGGTCCCTCAGCTGTACACTCCACCTCAAAACAACTCGTAAACAACTCACCGACCTTCGAATAAAATCCTATCCTGACCAAAACAAAATCAAACCTTTCTCTGGTTTACATTGTAAAGGTGGGAATCCCATTTTTTGTTTTGTTTTTTCGATTACATATTGTGAAAGTAGTTTGGATGTAACAAGTCCGCCGAATCCCTTTGGATTTTATTAACAAATTTATAAATATCTAAATGTTTATTAACAAAATCTATTCCCCTGAACACTTGAAATTGGGACGGACTTTAGATTTCATTGGCAGCAGACAATTACATTGTGAGGATGCTGTAGATAGTTATTAACTGTCGCCTGTTATTGGTACCTAATTTTGAAGTCCTTTGGTCTCTGTTTCAGACTAAATAACAATGGAAAGATCCGTGAATGTGCGTTTACGAATTATGTGCGAGCTCGTCAATGAAGAGCTCCTTGTTTGTAGAGAGTTGGTAGAAAAATTTAAGAAGGAGGAAAAAATAGAACCTGAGGATGAAATCCACGTTGCTAAACTAAAGCTATCAGTAACACGATTGGTCAACGACGTTCAAAGGATCCTTCAAGGGTCAGAATTATCAGAGGGGCTAGAACTGTTGATAGAAGGACTGACCAATAAACAAATAGAGGCTGAAGACACAATTGTTGAGTGAGATGTACGTTTCAATAGAAACAAAAGGGAGGGAGATCTAAAAACAATGCAATCTTTCCAGTCTCATGGAATTACTAGTCGTCTTCCCAAACTTGACATGCCAAAGTATGATGGTAATATACTTCGATGGCATGAGTTTTGGGACCGCTTCTCTTCTATGATAGCTAATAAAACTGGAATTCACGAAGTCGATAAATTGGCTTACCTATTTACAAAGCTTGTTGGAAGATGAAGCCAAGAGAGCGATCGAAGGACTTGATATAACTGGAGTCAACTATAGCGTTGCAGTTGACAGATTTGGCAAAAAGGGAATTCTGATTGACGCTCACTCCGTAGCCTTGCAACAAATTCCCACAGCAAACTCTAATGATATCACTAGCTGTCGGCTAACGTTAGATGAAATTGAACGACACCTTCGTACACTGAGAGCGTTGGGAGAGGATATCAGTCATAGACAGTTAGGAGCGTCAATTTTAAACAAATTCCCTAATGACATCATCTTCGACATGAGAATGAGGGCGAGTCTTGAGAAAATAATCTCAGCAAGAGAAACTTCCATGCAAAAAACGATGATAACCAATGATGTAGGCCAGTCTAACTCTAATTTCACAACTGAAGTTTTTCATTCATTTGGCTTGCAGCGGTCCAGAAAAAGAAAGGGAAATTTTGTCAAAAATCCAAAATTTTCCAAATATGCATCTTATTCAACTACAGCGATGAACCATGGCAACACAATTGACAGAAACAATCTGAAATACAACTATCAACCCCAAGTTACGGGAACCCCCAATGAACACCGGAAACTCTCTGTAAGATGCGCCTTTTGTGGAGGCGATCACCCAAAAGAAAATTGTAGCAAGTACCAAACTGTGTCCGAACGTAAACAAAGGGCACAGGGTCTGTGCTACATTTGTCTAAAGAAAGGCCATTTTATGAGAAACTGCAAATTGAGATCAAACATTTGTGTACACTGTAACAAACAAAATCACCATCACCAGAGTTTATGCCCTATGTTATCCTCTAAAGGAGGTATCAGAACGAACACCTTTCATTCACAATCAACTGATTACAACACACTTCTCCAGACAGTTATGACACAAATTATTTCGAACAATGGGCAATTCAGGGTCGTATTCTTTTTGACACTGGTAGCCAACGTAGCTATATAAACAGTGCCTTAGCTAAAAGGTTAAAGGTTACTATAATCGAAAATACATGCCTCACTGTTTTCACATTTGGGACATTGGAACCAAAAACAATTCAAGCAGCTTCAGTGACTTTAAAATTAAATGTACCAGGAGGCCCAAAGGAAATAATGGCATATGTGGTCCCTTTAACTCCTGGTAAATTACCGTCATACTAAGAACAATTATTGAGAGAAAGTATAAAACGAAGACACCCCGAGTACCAAATAACAGCTGATTCAGAAAATGATTGCCCTGCAAATATAATCGTAGGAAACGACTATTACTACAATTTTATTATGCCAGAACGCAAGGAAATTAGCCCTAACCTGTACTTAATTAAAACAGACTTTGGTTGGATGCCGTCTGGATGCTAAAGGACCAATGATATTCACCAATACCAACTATCTCTTGTTACCTACGTACAAGGGAACAACAGTTGCAAATGGTGCGGAGATTTATTCGTTTCTCCGGATCCCGCTATATTAAGGGAAGATAACTCACAGACTCTATGGGAACTACAAGTTATCGGCCCTCGCGCCACTTTGCTCCCGCCCTTTCAAAAGTAGTCCAGTTGTACCCCCTTTCGCCGCCTCCACCCAAATTTGGATCAAAGGAAGGATTTCGCCAACATCACCATCACATCATATCACCATACCCTCATTTTCACCCTTCGCCGGCATCCTTTCCTTTTCCTCAGTCCACCTTCTGGCCTCTTCATTTGAGAAGCCTCCCAAATTCAAGGTAAGGCGTAAATTTATTGAATATTTGTCCAAAGGTAGGTAGTCCTTTGGTGGTCCTTCAACCCCTCGGGGCTCATATTAAATTTAAATTAGTGAACCAGCTAGCCCCCCCCCCCTTTCATGCGGATTTCATTATTTATATTTTCACATCATAATCCCCCACAGATATATGTAAATCAATAAATCAGCAACCATTCTTACTTTTTGATGTCCTCGCTCTTTTAGGAGCCAAACGTGTAGGATTGTCTTGAGATTGCGGAAGTGACGACAGTCGAATAAAAGCAGGGACATCCGTCTGTGATGGCTCCGGGTTCCACTCTATGAAAGCCCCTGAAAGTTTTATATAATTTTGTAAGAATTCACTGATGTGAGTAATTTCTGAAACTTATCAAATATTAGTTAGTGCCTATTGACATGAACATGAACTCAATGGGTCCAATTAGTACGTCATCATAACTTCAGCCTCTAATATAAACTCATCAACAGATTGTACTATTACCGAGTTTAGGTAACTGGTTCTATGAAAAATGCCTCTATTTTATTGGTTTTATAACAAATTTTGTCCCTTTTTTGCCGAGTAACACCTCAGTTTATAGATTTTTCAACGCTGAAACACGATGGTGAAGTCAGAATTCCGACATCTTTTTTCGTTATCAGATTAGAGCAGGTGAAGCATGAAGAACATCTCAAGTATCACCACGTCGCTTCATCTTCAAAGTGCTCCAGTTTGAGAACGGAATAAGATATTGCGATTCTGACTCCACTATTGTGTTCAGCGTGAAAAAAAAAACCAACAATAAGGTATCACTAAGAAAATAAATTAAAACAATCAATCAATTGTAACACGATTTAGGAATTTATTTGTAACTAGCTGTCGGGCCCGTCGCTGATGGGCAGAACTTGGGGTGTGTCCGTCTACCTCTGTTACCTGTCCCGGACGGGCAGGACTCGGGATGGACCCATCTGGCACTCTTACCAGTCGCTTTACGGATTATACCTCTTACATGTCCCTTTACAAACCCTTATAATCTTAAATACCAAAAATAATATTCATCTGTCATACGGGAAAGAAGAATTTAAGATTTTTATATTTCGGCTTCCCTATAAACCCCCACCCCTTGCATCGTATCCGGGAGTGAACCCTCCAATGTCCTTCCCCAATAACGAAAACATCTCAATAGGGGAAATGGGTTTGATCCATTGAGCCGTTTTTGCGTGATTGAAGGACAGACAGACAGACACCAAATTCAAAATCGGCATATACCCAAGGAACACGAGGATGGTCTTTAAATTTAGTTATATAGAAGATTCCACCTCCCCCCCCCTCCATAAAACTCACCAAACCCCCCCCCCCCCCCTTAGAATGGCCCGATTCTCTCCATCTACAAACTTAGCCTTTTGATTGCTGGGATTTATTGTGCAATTTCCATCTCAGTTATATCGAGAGCTATCGTCTGGAATGCAACATACATTTATGTCTCCGTTTATCTATAAACATATAAATGTACATAAATGTACCTATATATATAAGTTATAGTACCCGACCTACCATTACTGCTGACGCAGCCATGCACACTATAAAAGCAACGTGGGCAGGCCCCGAGCCTTCAGTTCTCGGTTTGCTACTGTAACCGACCGACCCTGTGTGTGTTCCGCGTAATTTGTTCCAAGTGTTCCAATAACTTTATTGTCACAATTTAAAGTCTGTGTAATTCCGTGAATAAAGTTCGTTTCGCCTAAATTCATTTCAACCTTTTTTAAAAAGCCGACTCCTAAAGAACCTACCCTAACTGGCGCAGTCGGTAGGACATATTTGAAGACCCAGTTTCGACTCGCAAATTATCCGCGTAGTGTTTTCGCGATAATCGTCGAACTCTTCAAGTGTCCGGAGTGCTTTCGAAAAGGATTGAGTGTAGTTGGAATCAGCAAATCAATTCATTCATCATTCATTTAAATTTAAGCCATATTATTCTGTCTAAATTGTTAGTACGTAAGGAACTTTATTCACTTTATATTTTTCAGGAACCTAATTACCTATTTTTGCCTAACCTAATTACTTCAATTTAAAAATTTTCTTTTAACTGTACAGGGTTGTCCAAAATTCCGAAATCAATTAAATTACCCCGTTCGAGGCCCGATCCATACATAGATTGGTTTAACTCTATTCGTAGGCCCGAACAATCACCAACAATGGAAGGTCTTGCTGACATTTCTGCCCAAGGGACCGCTGACCAAACTCCCATCCAGAGAAAACCTATAATTCCATCCCCTTTCCCTGAAATTCCCCCACTAAAGGAATCTCATTTCGCTCTCCTCCCAGAATTTAACGCTCGAGACCCCCTTGTATTAACAAGATTCATCTCCGTCAGTGATAAACTGTTTGATCACTTTTTCGACAAAACGGGTCGGAATACCTTCCAAAATGACCTGTTGTTCGAAGGGGTACTTTCGAGAATTAAGGGTGATGCTGCAAGACGAGTTTTCGCAGCAGATCCTAAAAATTGGGAAGAACTCCGGAAGGTATTGTTGGAGTCGTACGGTGACCATCGGGACAAGTTTACCTTAACAACAGAACTTGCCCGCCTCAGCCAAAAACAGGGTGAAACCTGTTTTGAATTCCATACATGGCTGGAAACCGTCCTAAACAACATTATTGCTGCGCTCCAGAAGGAACAGAGCTCGCACGAACTTATATCTTTTGTGCAAGGGCTGGCCTTGCGTGTCTTTATCACAGGACTGGAGGACTCGGTAGGATCGTTGATCCGAGCGAGAAGTCCGAACTCCCTGGCGGAGTGCATCGCAATCCTGTCCAATGAGTTCCAATTCCGGAACAAACCGAAACCAGGTCCACCATCCTAACAGCGGACCTTGGCGACCCTCCTACCAAACTCAACACCCCAGACCACCCTTCCAATACCCGAGACCACCCTTCCAATACCCCAGACCGCCCTTCCAACAACAACCCTATAAACCTAACAATTTCGGCCAAAATTCCCCTAGAAAACCCTATCAGGGTCAGTATAAAACAAATTTTCAGTCTAGACCACAAGGAAACACGTATACCCTAGATGCGTGTGACCAAACGGAATGCGAAGGTGAACAGGACGACAAAAGGGTAGAACAAAACTCAGGTTATTATGTGTATGATCCATTTTTACAGGCACCGGTATATTACGACACCGAATTAATGCAGAAATTCGAAGAAGTAAACATGCGAGAATCAGGAATCGAATCTGAACAAGACAACCAGGAAACTAATTCTTTTTTAGAAGTAGGCCACGATCAAACGCAAACCCAGTCATAACTAAATTAACCCCCAACCCAACTAAATTTGCTCCCATCCAAACTAAATTTGCTTCCAATCAAACTAAATTTGCTCCCAACCAAACTAAAATTGCTTCCAATCAACCTAAATTTGCTTCAAACCAAACTAAATTCGCTCCCAACCAAACGCAAAAATCTGAAGTCATTGAATTTAATCACATTTCAAATGAACTACCTTTTATAATTTGTCCAAAAACCGGAATGAAATTTCTTGTAGACACAGGTGCCACTAGGTCCTTCATTTTATCCGAAATCGCAAATAAATATTTCAACAAAAAATTAAAACCTGCCACTGGCGTAGTAGTCACAGCACACGGAGATTCAAAAATCACCCAATTAGCCATGCTCCCCTGCGGTGAACTCTTCAATCAGAAAAACCTGAATCTTCCTTTTAGACTATTCGACTTTCATACCAAATTTCAGCTGCTCTTAGGACTGGACAATTTGAAAGCTCTTAAAGCGTCCGTCGACTTGGAAAATAACCTTCTTAGGACACCTCAGGTCAACATCCCCCTTTACTTTTCAACTGGATGCCTCTGTCCAAAGGGAAGAGTAGAATCATTCCTAATTGACGCGAGGTCTATCCAACAAGTCAAGGTAGAAGTTGATAATATAGAAAACGGTGAAGCCTTAATCGACTCGATATCCTTCCCAGGATTGCAAATCCCAACTTGCATTGTCCATGTAGAAAACTCTCAGGCTTTCGTTCGTGTGACTAATCAACAGGAAGAACCAGTAAGGTTGTATTTAAACCATCCGTTGAATGCTGAACCAATTCCAGAAGGCCAGTTTATCGATTCGGAACCAACCCTAAATAATCTTGATAGCTCCCCAAAAATTTATAGACGTCAAAAGCGATGGATTGAATTTTCAAAGTTTCGACTTGACCACTTGAATCTAGAAGAAGAAAAAGCCATTAAAAGTCTAATTCTTGACTATGCGGATCTTTTCCAAGAGGATGAAGGCCTCCTGACCTTCACGAATGAGGTAAAACACCACATTCGTACCAAGGACGAAATTCCCATCTTCATCAAACCTTACAGGTATCCTCACGTATATAGGGAAGAAGTGGCAAAGCAAATTGATAAACTACTTGCTCAGAAAATCATCCGCCCTTCCAACTCCCCTTATAACGCTCCCCTTTGGATTGTACCAAAGAAAATGGATGCGTCCGGAAAGACGAAATTCCGCCTTGTCATTGACTTTCGAAAACTCAACGAGTCCACGATTTCTGATCGATTTCCGCTCCCCAACATTTCGGAGCTTCTGGACAAACTTGGCCGTTGCAGTTATTTTTCAACTCTAGATTTGGCTCAAGGATTCCATCAGATCGAACTAGATGAGCAATCCATTCCCAAAACAGCCTTTTCCACTGAAACTCAGCATTATGAATATTTAAGGATGCCTTTTGGCTTGTGCAATGCCCCAGCTACTTTTCAGCGAATGATGAATAATTGTTTGAGAGGGTTGAATAATGAGATATGTCTGGTTTATCTAGACGACATCCTTATATTCTCAACTAGCCTTCAAGAGCACATTGTTCGTTTAAGACAGACTTTCGATCGTCTGCGGAAAGCCAACCTTAAAATTCAGCCTGACAAAACCGAGTTTCTTAAAAGAGAATTGGCGTACCTAGGCCACGTAGTCACTGCCGATGGTGTCAAACCAAACCCGGAGAAGATACGTGCGATAGAAAGCTTTCCAATTCCCCGGAATAGAACTGAAATTAAACGATTTTTGGGACTTCTGGGTTATTACCGTCGATTTATCAAAGGTTTCGCAACCCTCACTAAACCCCTCACCTCCGCTTTAAAGAAAAATAGTAAAATTACGCCTAGTTCACCCGAATTTGAAAAGAGCTTCAAACACTGCACAACCCTCCTTTGTAACGACCCCATCCTACAATATCCAGATTTCCAAAAACAGTTTCGAGTGACATGCGATGCTAGTGATTTTGCCACAGGCGCCGTCCTGAGCCAAGAAATCAATGGTTCGGACCTCCCAATAGCCTATACCAGTAGAACATTGTCGGAAACGGAGAGGAAATACGCTACAAATGAAAAGGAACTCCTAGCCGTACTCAACGCTCTCAAAGCCTTCCGTCCTTACTTGTACGGACAGAAGTTCATTTTATTTACGGATCATAAGCCCCTTCAATGGCTTTTCAATATGAAAGATCCAAACTCCAAATTATACCGATGGAGGTTAAAAATAAGTGACTTCAACTTTGAGATACGATACAAGCCCGGGAATTCAAACCATGTAGCCGACGCTCTTTCCCGAATCGAGCTAAACAACTTGGACTCAGATCCAACAGCTCAGCCCTCCACGCCACCGGTCGATGCAGACCAATTGCTCGAAAACGTACAACTGGACGAACTTCTTCCCCCTCAGTTAACTACAGAGGAAGAAGATCGAGCAATTGCCGCAATATTGGGAGAATTCTCGCGATCGAGACAAAGGGATCTTGAAGATCACCTGTCCCTTGACGTACAAGCCGAAACTGCTCCCCCCACTATCCAAACATTTACGATCCCCACCAGAAAAGGTCCCGTTAATCATGCAATAAACCAAATAATTTTCAAGTTGGTAACAGCGCTCCCTAGGAAACCCTCTATCAAACGCTTTTTTAATTCCACCAAAACCCGCACCACAGTGGAATTATCTCATTACCACCTAGAGAAGGACGTTGTCGAATTCATTAGGGAATACGTCAGACCCAAGGTCCATTATGGCATCTATTTCCACAATGATCCAGACAACAAATTCTTCCAGAGATTTGCTGCCATTATGACTCGAACCTTCAAGGAATCTGAGCTCTTGATGGCCAAATTTTCCACATTACTAGAAGATATTGAGTCTGAGGACGACGTCCAGGAACTTATTAAGGCTTATCACGTAGGCAAAACCAATCACCGAGGTAATCCTGAAACTTATGAACACCTTAAACGAAGATACTTCTGGCCCAACCAGAAGAAAACTATCCAGAACTTCGTTAACCAATGCGATGACTGCCTACGCACCAAATACGAGAGGAATCCCCTTAAAATAAAGTACAACGTAACTCCAACACCGTCCCGGCCCTTCGAAACCTTACATATCGACAAGATACGATAGATAGGACAAAATTCCTCACAATTTTTGACCCCTTCTCCAAATACGCCCAAATGTACATGGTACCCACCAATACCAGTCTCGATGTGGTTAAAGTCCTCCTGAAATACTTCTCACATCATGGCGTCCCCAAAAAACTTATTTCCGACAACGGAGCCGAATTGAATTCGTCTCTCGTTAAAGTAGTCCAGTCAATCTAAGCCGAAAAATCCCAAATAAAAGAAAAAAATATGGGATTTTGTTTTTTTGCGGGAATATGTAGGGGAGGGTCCCCTGATCAAAGTCCAATAAAGTCCCGAGCCGACCCCCCCACCGCGATGGAGTGGGGGGGGGGGGTTTGAAGGTACATTTTCGTGGTTTTTCGGTTGTACCTTGAAAACAGTGCGTCGTAGACGAAAACTTTGTAATATAAAATGAAAGCTTATTGAATTCTCTAAAACTTTTATCGTATACATTTTATTAAAATTCCCCACCGTTTCTGAGATATACGCTCCGGAAAAGTGACCTTTTTCAAAAAAAAATTTTTTACCTCACTTTTTTTCTCATACTTTTCATCCTACCTTCTTACATGTTCACTTTGAGCTAAAAGTATGAATATAAAAGTTGTAGAGGATTAAATTTCCTTCAAGAATATATATATAAATGCCTATTTATCTTTAACGGGTCGTCGGCTACGAATTTTTACAAAAATTTGGGGTTTTATAAGATAGACTACAAAAATGTTGTATCGAGTTTAATTGATAAAACCACTTGAATATTGAGAAATATGAACAGGAAATATTTCAACACGACTCTTGCTGCAACTTATATTAGTGAATATTCGAGCGTTCCCTTTAATCCTTACCTTTTGCGAAGTCGCACGTGCCGGGTTCTAATGGAATGTGCACCTGGGTTGGAAGAGGTAGACCTAGTCGGCTCCATTGAGGACTGCATCGTTATTCAGGAGAATCTGCATGGCTTGGTTGAATGGTGTGGAAATAATAACCTCTCCGTAAATGCGTCCAAATGCCATGTTATGTCCCTAATCGTTCAGCACATTTGATCACCTTTCAATACTAAACTAATGGTGTGCAGCTTCAGCGCCCTTCTCTGATTAAGGACCTTGGAGTATTGGTCGACGCCAGCCTTTCTTTCACCACCCAGATCGACTCAGTCACTTGTCGAGCAATGCAATCGAGCATTTTTCACAGAGCAGTTATCAGCAATAAGACCGACGAAGTCATAGCGGATTTGCTCTCATACGAGCTATCTCCATTCCCCATGTCCCTTTTTGATGAGGCAGGCATGAGAAAAACCTAGAAGTCATCATTATATAAAGTATTCCCTGTCTATGCAGAAGAAGATATTCGAGTCAAAGCCTCATATGCAGTGATTGATGGTGGCTTCCTCCTTCACAGAGTTAATTGGCGTACTGGCAGCACTTTTACCTCGATTGCTGGGCAGTATTTAACATACTTAAAAAATCATTTCGGTCACTGCAGTGTAATTTTTAATGGGTATGAAGACCCAAACTCCACCAAGAGAGCTGAACAGAAGCGTAGGAGTGCCTTAAAAACATCAGTGGACATACTGTTCGACAACAACATGGTAGCTACAGTTCAACAAGAGCACTTCTTGGCGAACAGCAAAAACAAGACCAGGCTCATTGATCTACTCGTTCAAACTTTCGTTGAGAGTGGGATAGAAGCTATTGGCGCTCCTGGAGATGCAGATGGACTCATTGTGAGATGTGGATTGGATAAGTCTGCAGCGCACCCCACAGTGGTAGTTGTTGGAGAGGACGTAGACCTGCTGGTGATTCTCCTTGCGCTTGCACCACCTACTAGCAGTATTTTCTTCTTCAAGCCAGGGAAAGGGAACACAGAAAACAAAACGTTTTCATGCCAGCAGCTCCAACTACAACCTTGGAGCGAACTAAGTAGGGCCATTCTGTTCATACATGGCTTCTCGGGGTGCGATACCGCCTCCGCGATTTTCTCCAGGAGCAAGATTACAATGATAAACAGTTTCAAAAAGTTCCCCACCGAAATGAGTAACGTAGCGAATGCATTTTACAATCCGCACTCCACAGCAGAAGAGGTTGGTGAGGCAGGGCAACAGGTATTCTTGAAGTTGTATCAAGCCCCCCCTGGTCAAAACGACCTGGACACCTATAGATACCGGTGCTTCGTCAAAGATTCATCAAAGAAGAAAACCAGCCTCCCCTCTCTCCCACCTACCAAGAACGCTTCGTACCAGCACTCCCTCCGGGTTTATCTACAAGTGCAGACTTGGTTGGGAAACTATCTCCCACCAGAGAGATGGGGGTGGAAGAGAGAGGAAGGAGGAGATCTAGCTCGTGTGACCACCACAGCCCCACCGGCACCAGATCACGTGCTCAACTCCATATTCTGCCATTGCACGAGAGGGTGTGAATCAAGATGCGGTTGCAGGAAGGCTGGGATATTTTGCTCAAAGGTCTGCAGCAACTGCCAGGGGGATTGCACCAATACCACCACGATTGACAACGAGGAATACGAAGATGACGACCTCGACTTCGAATGATGGACAACGAATGGAATGATGATTCAAATTTAGAAATATTTTTAGTTTGATAAACATCAACAAACTGTAAAATGAAAAAATTTAAAATATATTTTAGAAACATAATAAGAACACCATGATGTGTATTTCTCATGCTTATTCATAACATTTTTATAAAAATGTTACCCACCATGACCAATGTTATCATTCGCCATTCTATCATGCTACCATTCTCATGTTAATTAACAAATATTAAAATTCAATTCATTCATATTTCTCAATATTCAAGTGGTTTTATCAATTAAACTCGATACAACATTTTTGTAGTCTATCTTATAAAACCCCAAATTTTTGTAAAAATTCGTAGCCGACGACCCGTTAAAGATAAATAGGCATTTATATATATATTCTTGAAGGAAATTTAATCCTCTACAACTTTTATATTCATACTTTTAGCTCAAAGTGAACATGTAAGAAGGTAGGATGAAAAGTTTGAGAAAAAAAGTGAGGTAAAAAATTTTTTTTTGAAAAAGGTCACTTTTCCGGAGCGTATATCTCAGAAACGGTGGGGAATTTTAATAAAATGTATACGATAAAAGTTTTAGAGAATTCAATAAGCTTTCATTTTATATTACAAAGTTTTCGTCTACGACGCACTGTTTTCAAGGTACAACCGAAAAACCACGAAAATGTACCTTCAAACCCCCCCCACTCCATCGCGGTGGGGGGGTCGGCTCGGGACTTTATTGGACTTTGATCAGGGGACCCTCCCCTACATATTCCCGCAAAAAAACAAAATCCCATATTTTTTCCGCTCCAAAGCTTAGATTGACTGGACTAAAGAATTATTAACCAACCACAACATTGATATCCATTTTATATCCAGTCAACATCCCGACTCGAATGGTCCCATTGAGCGATTCCACTCAACAATTATAGAACATCTTCGGCTTTTGAATTGTCAAGAAGTGTTCAAAAAGGACGACGTAGAGACACGTGTGCATTATGCCCTAATAGCCTATAATAACTCGATTTACTCCCTCCTCAAAGTAAACCTGGAAGAACGCCTTGCTAACGACTATCTCGCAAAACACCGCGAAAAAATGAAAGCCCTCTACCAAAATCTTAGGGAACGTGGCGATCAGCTAAAAGAGAGAATAATAGAAAACAGAAATTCCAATCGGGAAGATCCTCCTGAACTTCCTGACACTGTTTATGTTCAGACCAAACAACTTCAGAGCAAGACAAAACACCGATACAACCCTGAAATCGTAATATCCATTGATGAATTGAGGCACACCGCACAAATACAGCCCCGTCATGCTAATACCCAACAGAAGATTCACATGGCCAATATCAAAAGACCTAGGAAACTTCAAAAACTCCCTAACATAGACTCAAGCTCTTCAAGCTATTCCCCATCGGAAGTCAGTTTCCCCACGACAGACTACCCCCGTGCCAGGGTTCCACCTTCGGAATCTTCCTCTGAGGACAGAATCCAAGTCCCACCTCGAAATTCTCCCCAAACCGCCACCTTATACTCCGTTCCAGAATACGACCCCACCACCATTACCCAAAACGAAGCCCAACCTAGGCATTCTAGTTTAAAAACCCCCTCAGTAACCAGTTTCACAACCCCCGTCCCTAAACGGAATTGTAAGGACCTTTCAAAATTGCTAGAACAAGTACCCTCTCCTCCGCCATTCGAATCCTCTTCCCAATCTGTTTCCCCTCAAGGACCAGGAAGCCCTCACCCGACCAATTCTCCACGGCCATCAATAACTACTCCTCAACTACCGGCTTATCCCATCAGGAAGCCGAGAAAAGCGCTGCCAATGCCCCCCGAAATAGACCTGAAATCGAGATCTATATCTAGAATACCCATCCCCCAAAAACCATACCGATCACCACCGTCCAGCTCCAGTTCCGACTCTAGTTCCTTATCCTCGTTTCAGGACGACACCAATTCACCACGACCCACCTAATCATGGACCGCCAACCTGCTGCCATTATCCTCCTAACGCTTCCGACCTTACTCATGAGCCAAGGACTGGAATTCGAAAATATTACATCCAACTTAGGCTTATTACCCATACGATTAGGTTCTGCCCGAATGATCAACCATTATCATACCATCACGCACTACTACCAATTAGGAGAAATACTTAACCAAGTGAACCAAATTAAGACCCATTTCCATGATATCATCAAAGTAATAGATGAAGATAGCGAACTTCAAAAAGTTGTCCGATCCCGAATTCAAATGATCGAACATATGCTAAAAACTATTGAAGGACGATTGTTTGCATCAACCTTACCCCGCCGTCAGAGGCGAGGATAGCTAAACGGCCTAGGCTCTGTAGTTAAATTCATTACAGGAAACTTAGACGCCAATGACGAGGAAAAATTTAATCAAATTCTTCACCACCTGCATACAAACCAAGAAATACTGTCCCAACAAATTAGTCACCATTACTCAATCAATGAAAAATTTGTCACCGAATTGAATGAAACTATTTCGAATATTAATTACAACCACGACATTTTGGCTTCGGAAATAGAGCGATTGAGGGAAGCAAGCTCCTTTGCAACCCAGGTAGGAAAAGTAGAAAACGCGCTAGAACACAATCAATTGCTATTACAAATAATTTCAGATCTAACTCAAGACATAGAAAATTCGATAACTTTCTGCAAATTAGGTAAACTCCACCCAAGTATTATCAAACCAGAAACCCTACGACAAATCCTTAGGAGTCTTATACCATTCTATGGTAACAGTTTGCCCCTCTTTGAAGAAGAATCACTCTGGGAGATCCAAAATCACATAAAAGTGAAATGATTCATAAGCTCTGAGGAAATCATCTATTTCTTAGATGTCCCCATCCTCCATACTACTCAGTTCGATTTGATTCTCCTTCAACCACTACCAACCTTCATTCCAAATTTCTATGCTACTATCCTACCCACCACCAAATACGCTCTAAAATCCACAACCGACCTACGATTCCTTAAGAATCCGTGTGAATATGGACGTAACTACTACTTGTGTCAGAATAGTCTTCAGCTAACCAGCGAAAACGACTGCGAGTTAGACATACTCACTAAGGGTTTGAACGGTCGTTGTGATTTAATACAACTAAATCTACAAAACAACCATATAGAACTCCTAGAAGAGGCTAATCGTTACGTCTTCTTATTCCCCTACGAAGATCAGATAAAAATTATTGACCAGGGTAATTTCGGCATCTTCCTCGTTTCCCCAGGCAACAGCACGATAGAATATAGGAACCAAACCTTAACCACCCCATCCACCTATAGTAGCCATACCCCCTCTATGGTCATGTTCCAAAAACAGTCTTGGGATTTCAACAAGAAACCTACAGCGTTGATGAAACTCAGAAACTTAAAACAACTATCACCTCCTTCAATTCCCATACCTAGTACACGAGAACTTGTATTGAATCACCTTTCCCCTAGCGCCTGGACAATTCTTTTATACGTTGCTCTCATATCATTCTTCGCGTACACTGGATACCGTTTTTATAAACATAGAAGAAACATTCAAATTTCCCGAGATAATGTCTAAAACCAGCTCGAAACTTAGCTCGAAAATTATGTTGTAAATTGTTCATGTAAATTGTTCATTTGTTATCAAGTATCATGTTTGGAATTAATGTCGAAATGTAAACTTAAAATTCCTTCGAGTTATCTCACGTAAATTGTAAAGCTAGCATAGTATTGTCTCACTATTGTCGTGCCAACCTCTGTTTATTGTTAATCATGTCACAACTATTGCTAACCACGTAATTTATACCTATTTGTGTGCATATCCTTTTATATTATTGTAAAGTTGTATAGTGTGTCATGATTGCTCGTCGAAACTGAAAACTTGAAATTTCTACTAAATTTCAATTTTATCTACAGGGAGGGAAGAGTTATAGTACCCGACCTACCATTACTGCTGACGCAGCCATGCACACTATAAAACCAACGTGCCCCGAGCCTTCAGTTCTCGGCCTGCTACTGTAACCAACCGACCCTGTGTGTGTTCCGCGTAATTTGTTCCAAGTGTTCCAATAACTTTATTGTCACAATTTAAAGTCTGTGTAATTCCGTGAATAAAGTTCGTTTCACCTAAATTCATTTCAACCTTTTTTAAAAAGCCGACTCCTAAAGAACCTACCCTAACTTATATACATTTTCCGAATCATACGATTTTTTCGGCTTTTGGCAGTGAATTCAGGATGGTCTGAAACGGATTTTGGTATAAAAACGTTTCGGAAATTTGAGTTTTAAAAATTTTGGACCGAGAACAATTGCTTCCTTTTTTTTCAAAAATTCGCTAAAATGAATGAATAAACATATTTCAACCAAATTTACAGGGTATGATTCAAAATATGTCTTCAGTTTACAATATAATCGCCATCAGCTTGGCCAAAAGCGTTTTTATACGCCGTAGGAGGTGGTAGGGTACTACCACATTTCAGGTCACTATTTTCAAGATGATTGGGTTTATAAAAAATGTATCAACTTGATGTACAGACTCTCACGCTCAAGGCTTCATTTTGTTTTTTTTTCCATCTTACTTGCATGCTTCTTCTTGAACTCTTCCAACGTCATGGAAATGAGCGAACTACCACGGGGCATGCGGGATTCATCATAGCATCGAGTTCCAGTAAATACACAAAGGTTGACTGGTGCTGAGGAAAGGCTTTGGAGTTCCTCAGTCTGGGAATGTGTGGCTTTGGACACGCGGAACAAGAAAGATGATAAGCTACTGAATAATTGAGCTAATAAATTAGAAAACAAGGGTTTTATAGAAGTTTATACTTCAGGGTCATTAAAAAAATTATACATTAAATATGGAGTTAAAAAAAATGTACTGGTTGCTCGGCAGGTACTCCTAGCTCTCTGTACACAGGTTGTTCATCTGGCATTAAAATCCAGGACTGCACAAAACCGTGCTGGTATCTACTCGATTATGACTTTGATCAGAATATCAAGATGGGAACGGAAGTGGATACGGATATCGAAACTACACACGAGGAGCAGCTTCTCGAACACATGAACCTAGTTCTTCATGTTCTAGACAATACCAACGTCACCAATCGACAGAACAAAACCAATCGACTTAGTGATGTGACATGGGAAGTGGGAAAGTGATCATACATAATATGTATGACGAAGGCACCAACTCCATATTATGAACTCTTTTGACTATGAACTCTACACCCTACTCAATTTAGTATAAACTTGATGGGCTAAGCTTAGTGGTTGTTTCTCTCAAGTTGAAGAACAAGCCAACTAGGTAATAGTTATTTTCATCAAATAATTCAACTCGAATGTACATACAATTCTTACTTCCAGGTTCCTCTCTCCGAGCATCGCCCTCTATAACTGAACTGTCATCTACATCCATGCTGTCGCCTGAAGATGTACTCATGTACTGTACTGGATTGCTCTCTTGTTCTAAAACTGTCGTGACTGCATTTCCTGACAGATAAGAATTAAATAAATATACAGTAAATATACACCAGGGTAAAGTAAATAATATTTTATACAAAAGTATATTATAATAATGGTGGAAATAAAGGTGGAATTTCGGTTAACAAGGCAGGACAAGGCAGGGGCAACGGGGTAGCAAGGACCTCTCTCTCATCGAGCCAAGATTTCGGGAAAGTCGCGCTGTGTCGACGAATGGGGCCTCTAGACAGGACTGACACCGTAGGAAGAAGATATTCTTGAGGAAAAGTTTCTTATATTTCTTATATATTCGAAGTTTTAAAATGGTTCCAAATTTCTGGGGAAGCAACTTACTTTTATTGCAACTGCCTTTTATTCATTTTTAACGATATGAACTGTTTTTAGTTCCTGGGGCAGACGCCCAATGTGATATTATGACATAGCATTGTGATCGTTTTTTAGTCCAAAGCCCATTTTGACCAAAAGAATTGACTAACAAGTTACAATAAATTGTTTTCCCACATTAACCTACTATCTATTTGTATGTAGAATTGAATCCTACTTATATTAAACTCAATTTCAGAATATTTTCTTAATTCTCGTTGATTAAAATGTGTTTTGCAAGAAACTTCTGGTCTCTCAACTACTGGTCTCTGAAGGTGGCTACCACTAAACTTTTGGGGGCTACTACTGGCGACAAATGTTGGTTTGCTCTCCTTAAATTTCTGTAAAACCATTCAATGCAATCGAGTTTTTAAAACAGTCAGTCGATAAAGAAGGTGTTGGAGGATCGAAGGAAATCAAGAGTGAAAGAAATACGGAAAAATTTCGAAACCACGACGTAAAATCCTAAACTGGGTTGCTTAAGGTTGGCTACTACTGGTACATTTACCGTAGGTAATACTTATTTTCATCAAATAATTCAACTCGAATGTACATAAAATTCTTACTTCCAGGTTCCTCTCTCCGAGCATCGCCCTCTATAACTGAACTGTCATCTACACCCATGCTGTCGCCTGAAGATGTACTCATGTACTGTACTGGATTGCTCTCTTGTTCTAAAACGGTCGTGACTGCATTTCCTGACAGATAAGAATTAAATAAATATCCTAAGCAGTGGGCTACTTTTATAAAAAATAAAATTCGAAATAACTGGTTAATTTATGTGTAGGGAGGTGTCATTGTATTGAAATAAGAGTCAACGCGGTCTACAAACAATTTGAGTGAGTAGAAACAAGATTTTAAAATCGAAGCATTAAATAAGTGGCACAGATGATATCTTATATACATATAATATATTATATAGCTTGATTCGACGATCCAGGCGCTCTAGCCAATGAGGGCGCTCGAGATTCGCGTATATCTTGCTTCTCAATTGTCTTTTTTTCTCTTCTGAATAGCGGATTTTAATTGGCTGGCATCGGATTGAATTGTGATTAGTTCAACGAACAGCTTTCATTTTCATTTTCTTCAGCAGTATTTTTAAAATTCGTGCAAATGGCGCATTGCTCAACAATTTTCAAAAGTCAGTCCAAGAACAAACAAAAAACAATTTATGGGAAATCTGAAAAACAAACTACGTCTATTTCCTGCTTCTCAATTCTCGAGTTCTTTAGCGACACATTAGCAAAGTCGCCTGGCGTCTTGACAGAATCAAATCCCTCAACTCGGCGAGGAGACAAGTGTTGCGGGATAGAGTAGAGGAATGGAGTAGTTGTCAACTCGACACACAGTTGAATATAGTACTAAATTATATGCACTTGATGGGATGAGCTCAGTTGTTGTTTATCAATAGTTAAAGAAATATTTAACTACTGCTTATTTTCATTGAATTATTCCTCCTGGATATCGTCAGGTTTCGTACCATCGGTGCTCAGTTTGAGCTTGTTTCTTCAGTGATCGAGGGTGTACCCTCTACTGCTGCCCTGGATTTCGTATGTTGACCGCTTTTCCTTTTGATAATTTAATTCTACTGTCCCCATCTACCTTTTGCCCATCTCCATTCATTGTATTGGCATATGAATTATTAGAAATTAAAATACTTTAGATGAACTACGAAAAATTAAATATGGTTCACAGGCCAATCAGGTTGGTATTGTACGCCACTGATTGGCCGAGGCCAATCAAACCTAGCATAACAGTGCCAAGAAGCCGCCAACATTTCAAACCATTTTCATGGCATAATCTACCTCTGACAAATTAGCAAAGTCGCCTGGCGTCTTGACAGAATCAAATCCCTCAACTTGGCGACGAGACAAGTGTTGTGGGATAGAGTAGAGGAATGGAGTAGTTGTCAACTCGACACACAGTTGAATATAGTACTAAATTATATGCACTTGATGGGATGAGCTCAGTTGTTGTTTATCAATAGTTAAAGAAATATTTAACTACTGCTTATTTTCATTGACTTATTCCTACAGAATGAAGATGGAATACTTACTTTTTGGTTCTCCCCGCCGACCAACATCTATACTGTCATGCGAAGAAGAACTCATACTGAGCACTGGATGGTTGTCACTTTCCGAAGCCTGGGTATCTGTATTGCCAGACGTATAAGAATTAAATAAATATAAATATATGTAAAATATCAAGTACAATACACCATCAGTGCTCAGAAAACCAGTTTGAGCTGGTGGAGCACCTTTCCTATCCCTGATCCTCTTTTCCTGATTAGCTTTGGAACTGAGCAGCTTCATTGCTGCGTCCAGACCCAAACGCCACATAGTAAGTGCACGGTTTGCACAACGCACTGGTTTTTTCCCCCACTGTGCGCAAACATCTGTGACTGAGGAATTCTCGCGTGATTCAAACACCAGTCTTTCCCTTATCATGGAGCAGGAAAGAGTTCGTTGGTGGTCCACAGATATATGTTTTATCAATGAAAAGACAAGGCTGCGGATGAGACAAAGACAAGACTATGGGTGAGCCAAGATGAACAGACATTTCATGTAGGTAAATAAGTTCTGTAAACTTCGAGGAAATACCTACTGCAGATGATCACTCCAGTTACTAAGAATAGTAGAGGCCATTTTGGTCAAAGATAGGTAGGTGATTATAAAAAAAGTGATTCATTAACAAATATCATGCAACAAATCTTGGAAAAATTATTAGAAATTTAAAATTAAAATACTTTAGATGAACTACGAAAAATTAAATATGGCTCACAGGCCAATCAGGTTGGTATTGTACGCCACTGCTTGGCCTCGAGGAATCAAACCTAGCATAAAAGTGCCAAGAAGCCGCCAACATTTCAAACCATTTTCATGGCGTAATCTGACCCCAGAGTTAGACTTCGAAATCAGGAGAGACCTGTCTCACACACCATTGACCAAGGAATGTTCTTTTGAAAGCTTACAAACGGTGGTGGAACCAGAGGAGTAGCAAGAGATCTGTGAAACGCAACAGTAAAAATTGTCTTTGTTCCTTCCAAATCCTTTTGGTTTCACAATGATTGATTTGACTGGAAACGTGATGACCCCAACTTACCACATTTTGGAGGATTGTCGTCGGACAAATATATTTCGTTCCATGGAGATAGTACCAATTCATCAAGGTCCACCTCAGAGTCATAATCAGGTGGAAGATAAATATCCAATGAACTTGAGGACATTGTCCTCAATTTCGTGTAACTTCTAAACTGAAATAGAGAAAAGTATTTTATAGAGAAGGAATACGTACAGTCAATACTTGTATTAAATACAATACAATATAGCAAATTTTGCTGTATTCAGCAACACCTGGTTAAGATCAATGCAGATCAATGCCTTTGTCACTCCTCCTCCGAAGTTTCCCATTTTCGTCCTCTAAATCTCAATTGATTTTGACGCGGATTGTGGCATAGGAAAGTAGCTCACTTTTACAAGCAACTAATAAAATAATACATAGATGTGTACAAATAAAAACGTCTCGCCATTGGACGATTTCGCAGCCACTCTAAGGGGGGGGGGGGGGTTTAGGGTAGTTTTTAGGGGGAGGAGGGATTACCCATAAATTCATGAAATGATGAAGTCAGAATTGCTATATCTTATTCCTTTCTCAAACTGGAGCACTTTGAAGATGAAGAAACGTGGTTGTTACTTCAGATGTTCTTCACGGTTCATCTGCTCAAATCTGATGTAGATTAGAGCAGATGAACCTTAAAGAACATCTGATATATCTAACTGAATGAGACATCGCAATTCTGACTAAACAATCGTGTTCAGCGTTGAAATATCTACTACCCGTTACTCTACTAGGTACTAGTTACTCGGAAAAAAGGAGACAAAACTTTTTATAAATCCAGTAAAAAGGAGACAAAACTTTTTATAAATCCAGTAAAAAGGAGACATTTTACATGACATCAGTTATTTCTTCGAAAATTCGCTCTTATAGCCATGCTGAATGGCTGGATTTTTTTTTTTTTTTTTTTAATATGTTGTCATAAAAATGGCTAAACACTGCCATTTTTTACCCTTGAATTCCAAAAAAAATTCGTTATTGTCCGTTATTCATGAGCTGACTTCCACCACATAAATTGAAATGGACGTGGAGTGCAAAGAGGAGAACGGGGAGGTCTGAGTGGATGGCGGGGAAGGACGACGTGGTGAGGGGAGGGGGCACCAGTTTTTTTGTTCCTAAAATGTTATCTTGTAATAAAGAAGGTTTGTGCGAAATATAAAGCTGATTGGTCCTGTTACCCACGCTTTAGAGTCGTCAATGTGGACAATATTAACCTAACATTTCTGTGTTTTGTTTCTAACGATTTTTTGGGTTGACATAATGGGTTAAATCTTTTAAAAAGCTCGGTCTCAAGCTGAGACGAACCTCTGTGCAAAATTTTATGTCAATCGGTGAAGGTGCAGAGACTTCACTTGAGTTGAACAGACACTTCAGCTTCCAAATGTTTTGGGGCAGAAGTGAGAAGCCACCATACCCAATCGCATCTAATCTTTGACGGAGCCCATGCGTCTTTCACCTAGTACCAAATTTTCACTTTACTCGAGTTTGGAAAGTGTAGACACATAAAACACACCTAGTATGCCAAAACCACTTTAGAGAGATGAACCATATACCTATGTATCACTAGCTGTGTACCCGCGCTTCGCAACGGTAGAACAGACACCCCCTTTAGGACAGACACCCCCTTTAACCTTCCCCAATGTTCACTCAACGAAATCCCGGTAATACCCCCCCCCCCTACTGTTGACCCACCCTACCTGTTTAGAAACATTCCTCAATGTTCACACAACAAATTCCCAAAGTTGCACTCCAACTGGTCAAGTAGTTTTGAATGCCTGTAGACCCCCCCCCCCCCTCTCACAACCGGCACCCCGCCCCCTCCCACTAACATCCTGATTGAAGTACCACTTGAAAGTACTCGTCGAGCTGAATCCAGAGACTACTTACAATCAGATTTACGTTCAACCGTTCAAAAGTTATAAGCATAAACGTCCTCATAGAAGTGATTATAACACGTTTTATAGTAGTATTTGATTCATAGCGTTTCAACGGATAGACAGATTTAAACGCGGATTTTTCATAAACCTTCCCAGATAAATTCTGCGTCAAATTGTACCAGCCGCAACTTTCTACGTTCAGCCGTTCTCAATTGATGATGAGACAAACAGACAGACAGACACCATTTTATTATATTATAGTATAGATATAAACTAGATTCATCTAGTTTTTCTAAATTTACGTAAGTGTTTGCTATAATTTTCATCCTGTACATTCATTCAAGTTCATATTTCACGCGAGTGTCTTTAGTTTCACCAATCCATAGATATACATAGATATGTATATTATAGGTACAGAAGTCCCAGAACCAATAGAAAATTAACCGATTATTGGTCGAGTAATAAAACCGTCTCATGTTCATGGAGCAATTTCAGTAACTATTGAGTATAATAGTTGATTATTACGTTTTCCTACTATAAATAACCATCTCTGACACAAACTACCGTTTCGGCATGGAACATGGTCATCGTTATTACAAGTTTAAACTTCTTAGCTCCAACACATGAGAACTGGTTTCCTCATCCAAGTAATATTATATACTGGTCAATTTCACCACACCCCGAACACCCGGCGAAATAACTTGAAAAAGAATACTTAGTAATTATGAAAATGCTGAGCTTGAACAAAATACCTGGAAGCTTGAGAAATCGAAATATCAGTCCGTAGCGGGAATTCGTACGATTAACTGGAAAGAAACAGACGGAGGTTATATGCAGGTAATGGCATTCGTAGAAGGAGAACAACAGACGCTGAAGGTTCAAAGAGCGCGAGGGCTAGAAGGCGTCTAGTCAGTTTGTAAACAAGAGCCCACTCGCAACAAGAGACCACCATTACGCGACTAACCATATCCTTACTCCATAGCCACTCTGGCGAAGAATAAGAGAAGCACTGACAAGTAGTTACTTCGTAAGGATTAAAGTTACTTCTTATGGAATAAACTCCTCAAATTTCACTCTTGTTTCTTTATGGGAAATCAATTTTTTTTTTACAACATTTATAAAAACGTACATTGTGTGCGTCCGTCTGTGTGTATTCTGGCGCGGGCGTGTGAAGCTGGGTTCACATCGTGTGAAGCTGGGTTCACGCGTCATCAACGGCAAAGACGGCAGGCTTCCGATTGGCCAGCGCCTCGAAGGGTGGGGGTGACGCGTTTGCCGCGCTAGCCAAGGTCACATATCAAAATTATTAGATATTTGCCGCGTTGCGCAGTGGGTCCCCGCGCAAGTTGTGTGTGTGTGTTGTTCTTCTACCTCTATTTGATGAATTTTTGCTGGTCACTTCCAGTGTTGCCAGATGTAGGGATTTATCCCTTCTGTAGCGATTTTCAAACCAACCTTAGATCTCAAATGAACTACAGCTACTCTCCTGGAGTGGAAAAGTGAAACTACAACAAACACTTTTTATAACAAACCATCGCAAGGAGGACTGAAAAATTGGAAATCCAAGATTAGGGATGTCAAACTTGTGATAAGGTGATCATAGTACCGGTAAAGCTTGGGTCTGGCCGTTTGTTTTTGTTTACTGATGGCAAAGTGCAGTCTCAGTTCAGTTTAGTTCAGTTCAGTTTATGTGCAGTCTTCACCCGAAAATGAGTGATTCCGATTCGTCGACGTCGAATGCAGGTCTACAGCAGAAGGTATACCGAAAACAGAAATTTAAGCGCAATTGGTTACACGAACCTCAATTCAAAGGAACGAACCTCTCTTACGAAATTGGGGAGGAACATTTTAAGTTGTTCATAAGTTCAGTGCTATACAAGTGAGACCCCCCTTCCCCAATTTAATTGTCTATTTGTTTTCCTAAATATTCTGAGATCCTCCTTCAAATTTAATTTTCCATTTCTTTTCTTGAATACTCAGAGACCTCCCCCCACCATATAATTATCCCTTTCTTTTCATAAACTACCTTGATATTTTTTTTTCTTGTTTTTTGTTGAACCTGGTGGGTAATTATTCAGGGAGCCTCTTTGCGAGTTCAAATTTACCGTCCCCAAACTTTGCATCTAGTTACTGCATTTATTCTAGTGAGACCACTTCGTTCGTCCATGATTTGATTCTTCCTTTACCTTTATTTGTTACCTTATATTACGATAAAATGTGTTACCTACCTACTTGAATTGTCAACCTAAGTGATTTCGTTATTCTGTTTCTACTGATCTCAAAGTTTTCATAAATAAATATCAAGTCGTTTGAAAATGGTGTCAGTATTTTTGTATTTTTCCTTTTCTTGAGTCGGTAAATAGAGACTTTTGACTTTCTGAAAGCGTAGAGATTTTTCTTGAAGCTCGTAGAGATGTAGGGATTTTTTTGATACTATTGTAGGGATGTTGAGATATTTCATCTGGCAACACTGGTCACGTCAGTTCTTTCATTTTTTTTTGTTTTCATTATCTGAGCCTTTCTTCATTTTCATTGAGCCAAATGAGCCAAGAAGTAACAATGAGCCAATGTTATAATGAAATGTTGATTGATTTGGTGAGGGAGAGGAGACTACTGTGGGACTTGAAGGTAGGGTTGTTCCTACATGTCTACCAAAATGTGTCATACTCAACTCTAAGAAATGTATACCTCATAATTCAATTAATAATTCACTATTTATATTTAATATGAAATGATTGCTGGAGGGAACTGAGATCAACTGAGATTATCGTATGACTCATTTATAGAAAACCTAAAAAAAAGACATTTATGCACGTTCATAAATACAAAATTTGTATTCTTTCAATTATTTATTATATTTTAGTATTTTTCAAATATTTTATATTTTAGTGTTTAGTTTTAGTGTTTTTCGAATATTTTTTATATTTTAGGATTTTTCAAATATTTTCTAATTCAATTTTTACAATTATACACATTATGTTCGTATTCTCTGTCTTTCATTTTAACCCTTTCAGACCTGCCTTCTGAGGAAAAACGCAAAGTCTGAGGAGTTGCTCAGGAAAAACGCATGTATATTGCAGCAAATGCGAGGTTTACCTATGTATCAGTTCGGCAAGAAATTGCTTTTATAGTTTTCAAAGTGTTATACTGAAATAATGTAAGATATTTTTTGAAAAGCATTGCTTTAGTTGTCACAATGATATACCTACTGAAATTGGGATGCCTTTAACTATTTTTATGAGTATACGAGATTTTACTTTAAAATACTTACAAAATAGGTAAGTACTAGTCACGTCAGAAAACGTGGTTGTGACGAAAAAATATGTAAGGCAAGGTGCAATTTTTATTGACGTTTTCGTGATTTTTTAGTCTTGATGCAAGTTACCCTGAGACTTTTTTTGGGTAAAGAAAAAAGAAAAACTCCGATGGAAAAGCAAAGAATTAATGGTAAAATGACAATAATGATAACAATGAAAAAATCCCCCCTCGACGTCCTACTGGTCTTGCCGTCGATGCCGCGTATGCAGTCGATGACGCGTCCATGTGAACCCAGCTTGAGTGTGAAGCTGGTCACCGCACTTTTCTCGCGTATGCCCTTGTTATGCGCAGGCGTCGCTTTTGCTGTAATATGGAGGCCAGAGAATTTATAATGTCCATGCAATTCTGTTTGTTTTGATGTGTGCTGGTAGGTATCAGTTGTTCGTCTAGTTTATCTTCCTAAAATAAACGTTTCGCGAAGTTTTAGCAAAAAAATCGAGAGACCTGTGCCGGATCTCAAGGGCTCGTCACCGTGCGTACTAGATATTTTAATGTTGAGAACTAAAATAGATACCGACCAATGGTTATCAGGGTGTACCTAGTTCAAAAAACCTTTTGTATTCCTCTGAAAAAACATCATGATGTAGTGGCTTTTTATAGAATTTTCAAAGAAAAGGAAGCTATTGTTCTCCTTGTGTTCTAGTGTGTGTGCGATTGGGGGGGGGGGGGTGAATTGGGTGCGGTACCCCCAAGTTCAAACTGCTCCAGTTTTGGACCGGAATAAGGTATCGCAATTCTGACTTCACCTTCGTGTTCAGACTGAAAAAAAAAATTTTTTTTAAAAAGAGTTGTCACTTGTGAGCTGTGTTTGTGCATGGTTTGGAGGAGGTTCGTGATGTGGAGTAGGTACTCCTAGTGTCATCAGGAGTAGTGTCATCGTTTGCCATGGCATTCGTCCTAACCCTATTCGGATTTTGGCCTATACTCTTGCCAAAACTGTCTCACTGCTTCGAGACAAGCATTCTATGTGTTCAGCTAACGACCTCCTACCTTCTGCAAGAGTTTCTTGCACTTCTTGTCGCAGGGCTGTCCTTTCAGCTTCCCAATGGAGGTGGAACTCGGCCAACACGTCTTCAGCCGGATCCCCCAGCAACCCCTGTCTCCCTGGCCGCACTTCTTCGTCTCCAGCATTGCAGCATTGACTTGCTCGTCACTCCCCCCAGCCATAATCGGGTCCCGCGACCTTACTGAAGAAGAAGAAGAAAACATGTTTATCATGAATAATTTCCACAATTAATTACAATTATGTAGGTAAATACAACCGCCAAAAAAAAACCTCAGCCATTTTAGTTTTACAGTAATTTTAAAAACTAGAATTTTCGAAAAATTTTCATACCAAAATCCGTTTCAGACTATCCTGAATCCACTGCCAAAAGACCCCAAAAATTATGTATATATATATATATATATATATAGGTAGGTTGTATTCAAATGACCAAGCTAGTCTTTTTTCCGTGTTTATTTTTTCACGACGTTTCGGCAATGGAATACGCACTACCCAAAATTCACAAAATACAAGATCCCACACAACTTAGACCCATTGTCAGTTCCATAGATAGCCCAAACTATAATCTTTCAAAATATTTAGGTACTTTACTAAAACCCTGTAGAGATACCGAATTATTCAACACTAACAATTCCTTCCAGACCAAACAATCTTTAAATAATGTCACCGTACCACTAGATTATAAACTTATTTCAATGGACTCAACATCCCTCTTCAGCACCATTCCCATAGACCTCATAATTACAGTTATTAAAAAACATTGGCCAAACATCAAATATAGGAACCCAAAGTTAGACTACAAAACATTCTTTGAAATAGTAGATTTCGTACTGGATAGCAATTACCTAGTATATCAAAACAATTTTTACAAACAGATATTAGGAGTTCCCATGGGGTCCCCTGTCTCTCCACTAATTGCAGATCTAGTGTTAGACGAAATCTACAAAACAATAATTCCTAAATTCGGTGATAAGATAATGTGGGTTAATAAATATGTAGACGATTCAGCACTCATAGTACATCATTCAATAATAGATTCATTACTCTCTGATTTTAACAACTATTACAACCCACAAATGAAATTCACATTGGAATTAGAAAATAACAACTGTTTAAACTTTTTAGACCTTAAAATTATCAGACAACCAGATGGTACCATAATAACTGATTACTACCAAAAACCAACGTACTCTGGACGCATCATCAATTTCCATTCACATCAACCTTATCATTTTAAATTCAACACCGCCAAAAATCTTTTTCAAAGAAGAATCAGCCTATCACATCCCCAATTTCATCCCAAAATTATCACAGACTGCAAAACAATATTACTAGCCAATAATTATCCACTAAAACTCATTAAAAAAATCATTTTCCGAACAACCAAACAACCCTCCACTCAAACGAACCAACAACATGCAAATAACAATCAACATCAACCGCAGAACATAGTCACATCTACACAATCCTCGACTCCATCGCCAACCACGACAACTAGCTTTGCCTCCATCAGATACATAGGGACCACATCAGACATCATAAAGAAAAAACTTAATACCTACAGCCCTACCACACGAATAGCTTTCTATAATCACCCAAACAATAGGAACAGAAAACATTTTTCAAAACTTAAAGACACCAGGAAAAAAGAAGAAATTAGTAACATCGTAGGTATACTCTGCCAAATGCCAAGATTGTAATTCCACGTATATTGGTGAAACCAGACAGCTAGGTACAGAAAGAATGAAAGGCCATAAGTATGACAACAAAAAAGCGATACTTAAAAGCAGTCAAAATCCTGATGATGATTCCTACGCAACAGCATTGGCGAAACATGTAGTTGTGACAAAACACAACCCTGAAATAAAACAGTGGGAAATATGTTGCATAGAGCCAAACTTCCAGAAAAGAAAAATTAAAGAAATGGCATATATCTTGAAAAACCAAAACAATAACAACATAAATTTTAAAAAAGACGTGAAAGGACTTTCTACAACATACCACAGACTCATAAAATAAAACTCACTAACCCTTAACACAACATTCCAACATGCCCACCATTGTTTTTTCCAACCCCATTTTAAATTATAGCCGTATGTCATTAAAGCCATAATCCTTCTACCACTTGCAATCATTCTACAAATTATAATTAATCATAAACACTTTCATCTGCAATCACTACGATTATCTACAATTGTACGTCATTTTGTTTCCTTTCTGTTGTTGTTTTCTTGTTGTTATTCATTCACAATTGCAATCTGTTATCAGTTTCTTATTGCTGTTGTTTTCTTGTTGTTATTTTTGTTCATGTCATTTTTTAATTACGATTATCTACAATTGCACGTCACTTCATTTCCTTTCTGTTGTTGTTCACAATTGCAATCTGTTATCAGTTTCTTATTGCTGTTGTTTTCTTGTTGTTATTTTTGTTCATGTCATTTTTTAATTACGATTATCTACAATTGCACGTCACTTCATTTCCTTTCTGTTGTTGTTCACAATTGCAATCTGTTTTATTTTCCTATTGCTGTTGTTCTTCTTGTTGTTATTTTTGTTCATGTTATATATTTTTTTAATCTACGTTCACTGTCACTTCATAGTTCATAGTAATTATTCTAAGTTCCTGTCCATATTCATCATGTCTCATTAGATTTCATCCTCCACCACACACAAACTAATGTACCCCTTCCTCATAGAATCACTTCCACACAGCAGTTAGTCAGTTTCATCTTTATATTATCCACAAACTGATCCACCTCCCTTTCTTCACTTCTCTACAATAGTTCGTTAGTTTAATGTAAGACATTTTCACTTCACATTGTAAGTAACATTCCCAACGTATCATATAAATAATATTCCTAACATTCATGTAACTATTAATTCTGTTCCGATCTTATTGTAGGTAATCTCACATGAATAGGGCTTTGTTCCATTGCCGAAACGTCGTGAAAAAATAAACACGGAAAAAAGACTAGCTTGGTCATTTGAATACAACCTGCTTCTTCACACTAGTCAACCCCATCAACACTATATATATATATATATTTTTAATTTTAGATAGAAATAAAATAACAAAAAGGGGTTACAAGACTCACTTGAGACGCGTTTCGTGTTTACGTTATCAATCAAATGATTCCTCCTGGTCATGGTGGTGGTGAGCATGACAGCAAGCGGCAGGTAAGCTAACATTCTCTCAGTTCTTGACTTCATACATGGAGGAAGTTGAGAGTCTCAGGAGGTAGGTAGGTACAGATACAGGTATAGGGATTTTGGTTGGGGATTGAAGGAGGAAAATAGGTGATAGTTGGGTTGAATGGTAGAAAATAAAAAATAAAGATAAAATAGGAACAAAAAATAAAAAACCAAAGATACAAATAAAAATAGGCAAATAATAATTAAAAAAATAGCAAACAACGGAAAAGAAATCGATGAAGTGAACGTGGAAAGAAAAAAAAGGGTGTTTGTGGAGAGGGCCAGTCAGGTGTTGTAGATGTTCAGGCCTGGTGGGTGTAGGGCCCCCAGAACCCATATATGGGCCTGTTCAGTTAGATGCAGTTTGATTGGTGATGTTTTGTCCGGTAACTTGTTAAGAACCTTTAGCCGGTAGCATTGGTTGAATTGAAGGTTATGAACTGCTGCATGTTCGGCAACAGACTGACCCTCTCCACGACTCGTTGCACTGCGATGATTATTCATCCGAAGATTCAGCTGGCTTGCCTTCCCGATATATATATATATCGATTTAAGATGATCAGAGGTGAGGGGAAAGCAAAAACCAAAACATGGTTGAGAGTGGAATAAAATAAGTTTGGTTTATAGCTACACAAAGCTACACTACTTTCATCTTTGGAGTGATGTCCTACACCAAGCCGACCCATCTCCAAAGATGAAAAAGGGGGGGTTTTGGGGGGTTATAGGGAGGAAAATTTTTGTTACGGGTTCCCACCAACCCCGCAATGATCCTCGAAACTTTTCATAACCCTAGGTCAAGGGGAAGAGGTTCAAAACGAATTTTGAAATTTGGAAAATTTCATATCTCAAAAAATTCAAATGGAACGGTGTAGTTTTTAGTTCACATTTAGTTAGAGTTTATTGTTTAGAATTTTTTGAGACCATCCGCAGCTTCGTAAGACCAACTGTACGTTCACAATGAGGGCTCAAAGGTTGAGCCAATATAAACCTATCAACACGATCGCGAATCAAACGGTTGAAATACAGGTCAATGTTCATACTAACGAGCTGTTTGGGACATCATATGGTTTTAGTGATGTCGATTTTTTTGTTCTGAGGTAAGTTTCGTGCCACGGAAGTGAAGGTAATCTCGAATGTTTGTTGGTAGGTACTTTTATAGAAAAATTAATTTTCAATTTTATAGAAAAATTGGTCGGTACTTTTATAGAAAAATTATTGCTGACGTAGTTTTAAAACCCCCAGAATTATATCGGTACATTTTATTTGTAATTAATTCATCATCTTTATCATTCAGGTTCTGCACAAAGGAACCCAGTCGAGTAATAAATACAAATTATTAAGATTATTAGACATTTAGACCTAGTGATCTAGACAAAAGGGTGATCTGTACCAAGAAGATAATGAACCGTTGTTTTAATATTGGTAAACTTTTTATCGGTTCAATTAATGGTTCCCTTAATTTCTAATAAAAAACTATTTTATGCATAAAATAGTTAAACCATCGGAAAGTTATATATAAAATAAGTACTTAAAATCAAATATTGGCTTTCAAATAATCAAATTATTTGATTAATCGATTATTCAATAACGATTAATTGGTCACATCGATTATTTGCTTACGTTTAATCATTTGATTTACTTATAATCGATCATTTGGTTCCAATGTTGCATCCCTTCTTCACGCCTGCAACGTTATGAATGCTCAACTCGCACTCGTGTATTGTGGGTTACCAGAGCTCAACATTGCATTTTATGGAATGGCGCAGTTCACGTTCGACTAGGTAATCTTCTTCAAATCTCCCTAGTCAAAGACCTAATGTTAGTTATTATGATGATCTGATCGCTATTCCTGAAAGCTCAAGGTTGATAGATTGTTGATAGATTGAATTTTTTTCTGTCAATATGCTTTTGGATTATTATTTTCGATAATGAACCATTGGAATCGACCAAAGAGAAATTTGTTGGTTTACGTTTCAAGATAGTTACGCGGATTCCAAAATTCGGATTAGCAAAATCCGTCCCTCCGCCGTACGCTGTCCGCGGCACTTTGGCCAGTTAGCGTTGTGCTAAAATTACGAAATTTGGCTTACGGGTTCGGAACAACCCCACAATTATCCTCGAAACTTTTCGTAGGTCAATGAGACGGGATTCAAAACAAATTTTGAAATTTTGAAAAATGTATATCGCGAATAATTCAAATAGAACGGTACCTACCTATAGATTTTAGCTCACATTTAGATGAAGTTTATTTTTTAGAATTTTTAAAGACCATCCGCAGCTTCGTTTGACCAACTGTTCGTTCACAATGAGGGCTCAAAGTTGGAGCAGAACATAAGTCGTCAACATGAGGATGAATCATGCGGCAGCCTGTCGGGTCGATCTTCATACTGGCCCAGCTGATTCGAACAGCACAAGGTTTTCAGATATAGTGTTAATTAATAATAATTAATAATAACTAACTATACTTATTAATAATTAACAATACCTAATTTACACCACTTGATAATAACTATTAATAATTAATGATAATTCATAGTAATAATTAGTAATAATATTAATAATAATCATTCAGTGCTCTCGACTGAAGGGCGATCTGCTCAAAGAAGATAATAAAACGTTGTGTCAAGAATTTGCAGAGATTTTCCGATAATAGTGGACGTGTAAACAGCTTTTCTCGTCTTGTCCATGAATATTGCCTGGTGTTTCCCCTGGGAACCTGAACCGTTGTCAAAAACGGTGCAAATTTGTCCTCAGCGCTTTCTACCTTGATAAAATTTAAACATATAATGTTCTGTATACTTCACTCTTGTGAGTAAAAGGTTTCGGGCGTTAACTATACGAAATAACTAGAGGAATGAGCTAAAATATTGTTTGTTCCTTCTCCGAGTGATGGTAACTAGCTCAGTTATGTTCTAGTAGAATTTATGTTCATAAATTAGGGCTGAAATAATTATATAAATGATAATTACCTACGTAAGTGATTATTTGTTACAAGACGTAGTCACTAACAAATATTCGAAATTACATTCTCTAGAAGAAGGAAGGTATCTCAGTACAAGACTTTCAATGTCATAAACCCATGTGTTGCTTGAATCAGCTGTTCCCGAGTATGAAAATTCAGTCGAACGGCGTTCCACTGTTTGATTCATTCTCGCTTCTATCTTCGTCATTGTGAACGGCATGATCCTAAAGCTATTCGAATTGGAACAGAAAACTGTACCATTGTATTTGAAATTCCTCGAATATGGTGTTCTGTTCAATATTGAATTTGAAATGTTCACATTTAAAATGGAACCCTAAACCTAGTTTTTGACCAAATTTGAATAGGTTTTAATTCAATGATTCAAAATGTAAAAGACCACCCGAAGCTTTACAACCAGCCGTTCATTCACACTGAGGGGTGAGGTACAACAGTAAAATATAAACCAAAATTGTCAACGTGAGGGTGAATCATCACTTTGCCCGAGGCGGTTTGATACTTTTGGCGGTTACTCCAATTATTTTGTAAACTTTTGGGACTCACAAGGATGTTACGGGTACAGAATATGGTTTCGATGCTAATAGCTAGTTATTGAAACTATTAAGATTAAAACGAATTTTTCATTTCGTCTTAGTAATACTAAATGAAGACGATGCAGACTATACTATAAATCAAGAATTGAACAAAGAAAATCTGATTCAATTCTTGATTTATAGTATAGTCTTCATCGGGTTATGCCTATGAGTAGAAAACAAAACGGTACCGCAAAATAAAGATCTATTTCGTTGGTTCCACTCCATGAACCATCATAATAGTCGGGCTACTACCGACAACAGCTGTCTTCAAACAGAACAAGCCTTCCACACCAGACGGTCATAAAATATTAAAGGTGTAAAACGCATGCGAGCGTCAGGTGGCTAGGATTTACTCATCAATAAACGCTGCGCTTACTCCTTCCACAGCTAAATTATTCACAACCTTTCGTAGTTTCTGAGTCAATAATTGTTTTCAACAATTAGTAACACTACATCGCCCTCCATAAATCTTAGCTCCTGATATATTTTTGCTGACAAAAAGAATGGCAGACGATTTAGAGTTTTAAGCTTTAGAATGATGCCAGTCAAAGGCTTATTACAATACCCAAGTGCTGAGGACCAAGCTCTTGGCAATCGGGACAGGACAATCAGGGAAAAATACTATTTTTAAATATTGATGAAAAGGTCCGACTTATCTTATTTTTGAGGGGGTTGTAGATCCCATGTGTACAAGTAGATCCCATATGTACCTAGTAGGTAGTCTACCTAGGCATGATTTGAAATAACCGATTGACAGGATAATCGATTATTTGACGCCGGTTAAACGATTCATTTTAATTTATTTTTATTAATTGATTACATCATTGATTAATCGGTTTGATGCATTCTAATATGCTTAAAAATGCTTTCAAAATCCAGATGTATTCGAAAACCGATTAATCTGAGGTAATAGTAATCGATTAATACCAATTTATTCAAACCTTAATGACTTGATACAAATGAAGGAAAGAGGTATCCTTCAGCCATGGTGATGAGGTATTCTTCATCCATGGAGGTATTAACAATACACCGGCGATATGTCTTCAACCCCCCGGTACCCCTCTACCCCTGTGGTTAGTAGGAGGGGGGGTCTAGATTTTACGATTATAATCTACCTTTTCAAATGAAAGATGTTGACAATGAAATTTAAAAATTAATGTTTTTTGAACCCTGTTTTCCGAGGGCCCACGTTTTTTGTTACCTAATTCTCCGAAGGATGTACACAAGTGTCATTACGCTTGACGCTTTGGAAGATGAGAATGAAGTACGCCGACGCCGCCAGAAAGTATTCTGAGCGAGAGTAAACTTCACTTTTTCGATGGATTTCGAATTTTGCCGGAAAACTGTCCAAAGAGGACCTCACGTTCTTGTTAATTCTCTGAAGGATGCACACTTTCAGCTTACACTTGACGTCGCGTTTCATTATTACGGGACCCGAGTAAATAATATTAAGTAAAACCCCGAATTCCGAATAAACCCCCTGCCTTCCTCCCTCACCCCCCCCCCCCCCCAAAAAACACAAGAAAAAAACAGAATAGGAACGGTCACCTGACTAATATTTTAGACCAAACTACTATTATTTTTCGAGTAAAATTGTTCTGATATTATTAGTAACGAGTCACTGATTGAGCAACAGAAAATATTGGTGCTAATAATATCAGGATTGTAAGAATAATGAAATTCGCTAATATTATTAACATATTGTGCAATAGGGCCCAGACGGTTTTTACTACCTATTTGATTTATTATTCAAACTTTCATAAGTTGTTCCATTGGAGGCCATATGCCTCCAAAACCTAGGTACTCCCTTTAATGCAAATGGCAACGGAACTGGGAGTATGTTATATTAAGATGGAATGTTCAAATAATTTGACTGTAATAATTGAAGACACGAGTGGAAGAAGGTGCTATGTAACATTTTTTCGAAAATTCATGTGGTAGCGCGTAGCTCAGATAATCCTCAAAATATTAGGTTTATTGTCATCAGTGCATGATTGACAACACCTTAGCAACACCTTGGAGAAGAAAAAAAGAGAAAAATTCCGAACCAAACGAAATAGGCAAGTATGCAAACTCAATTTTCTTGACATTTTACTTTTGTTACTTAGCACCTTCATCCACTTGTGTCTTCAATTATATTCATTTCTCCACCAATTTCATCTCGTCTATACGGTTGACCTACAACCTTTTATTAAGGGTAATCTGTAGCGTCCGGTATTGGAATCACCAGTCGTAGCCCTCCATAGCTAATCCATCATGACGTCAAAATCAGTTGTGCAAATTATTAGTAATGAATACCATAGACCCAATGTGAATCATCACTCAAAATCGGGACGCCGAATCTCCTAACGACAAGGTCGAGTGGACCATCTTCCTCTAACTCCAAAGGCCATTCAACACAATATTTCAAAGAACAAGGCCGTTATGATGAACCTTCTCCAACTTATGCAATAGGTCAGATTTCGTTCCCATGGCGGTGAAATCTGGTGGGAACCTGATCTTGAGTGAAAATGGCTCCAGGGTTGACTCTTCTCGCCATTGCAAGGTACATTTATGTACCTACGAGTTACTAATCTGATGATGGGGTTTACAACTTTCAGGTCAACCTAACCGATGGCCTACACTTGCAAGCCCTCGTAGGACAGGAATCGACAGGACAAATGATTTATCTTGTTCAATTACTTCATCGACTCAGTTCGTGAAAAGGATAGACTTCATGGGAATATATTAGAGCCAAAGTAGTACTTATTAATTAATTCATTCTGAGAAGTAGACATTTTCTATATGCATTCAAGTTGATCGATTCGAGACTCGCTTTCAGTTGCAGAATTTCGTACAGTTCTTACAGTTTCAATTTCAGTTGAATCTCAAAACCATTAAGAATTGTATGTTTATAAAATAAAAATTAAGACCCAAAAATTAAGAACCATTAAGAAACATTAAGAACCATTAAGAATCGAAAACTTGAAATTGATCATTTTTTATTCAACATTAAAAGACCTATAGGAAAAACCGAAAACCCCAATCAGATATTAAACATATTTTTCAACAATAAACAATCAAAATGTAAATTTACATCTCGCATTCAAATAATTGCCCTAAACGGTTTGTTATTGGAATAATATCACATAAGACACATCTTCCCCGATCTTAACATCTTCCCCGATTTTTGACAATTTTGCGTAATTGGCCATTTTGGGCAATTTAGAAAAAAGTTGATTACGGTTATGATCAGCTCGACATATGATTTTTGGAAAATTGATTCGACATTTCATAAAGTTAGTCGTCAACCCTGGTGCCAGTGAAATTGCGCCACCAACTAAATAGTTCGGAATGGAAGTCGAGGAAACCAATTTCAAATTGAAAAAAAAACCACATAATATGTTTTCAGTCTAAACACCGTTCGGAAGTCAATATGAGTCTATGAATTGGGCTGGATCCAGATTTATACATAGAAATTGTAATGGTTTGCTGAGTGCTCCTTGCCGAAGTTTTGGTTCGACCGCTTGGAGGATAGCCAGGTCTGTGAATGCAGACCAGGACACCCCTCTGTTTTAAACAATTAAGTACGAGGAATGACCTACAAATGGTATACAAGAACAATATTTATTACAGTTTAAACAATATGAATAGAGTATAATGCGAACCTCACTAATAAAATGATAATAAATCTCTTACGAAGAACAAATTCTATTTCAAGAATGCAATTGACGAACCTACGAATGTTTAAGATTACGAACTACGAAAGATTACGATTGTTTCCGAATTGAACAAAATGTTTCGATAAACGGATTAGCAAATAAAGCAGGAGACGAAACGACTGTGCGATAAAGTGCGGCAATAATAGTCTTCGTCCAGTTCAAACAGGGCGCCTTCCGTCCCCCTCAACTCTCAAGCCTCGAGTCCGCCACGTCCCCAATCAGCCCAATTACAATGCAATTGAAACACAATTGTACCAGATTCGAATTGCAAACAAATCTAGATTAATAAATATTCAAACTAAGATCGCACTCAAATAGAGAAACTTCCAAGATTTTTGCGACATAATTAGCTGCTCGAAAACTCTGCAAATTCTTGACACAACGGTTTATTATCTTCCTTGTGCAGATCACCCTTCTGTCTATACCAGACTGTGTTGCAAATCGGCACCATACCATATTCTCACCGTACTCATACCATACCATACGAATTTCTTTCCTATCATACCATACTGCACTATACCAAATCATACATACAATAATATACCATACCATACTCATACCATGTCATACAAACCGAGTGAATATTGAAATGTCATCCATTTCTGACCTATATTTAAAATTTCAAGTATCTAGCTCATAATCAAAATTTAATTTGTTTAAACAAATAGGTATTATTTAAACAATTTTACAGACAAGAAACCGAGTGAATATTGCATTGTGATCCAGTTCTGAACTATTTTTAAAATTTCAAGTCAATAGCTCATTATCAAAATTTAATTTGTATTATTACAAAAAGGTATTATTTAAACAATTTTACAGATGAGAAACCGAGTGAATATTGCAATGTGGTCTATCCCCGACTCACGGTTAAAATTTCTAGACTGTAGTTTACCGGGAAGATGAAAAAAGGTAGTTTTATTCTGGGCGTCTGGAGGTTGACCCACCTAACGGCCGTTTTCGACGCGAAGTTTAGTGTTTTTCCTAAACCTTTGCGCGCTCACTGTGAACGAACGGCTGGTCGCACAAAAATCCAATTGGTCTTATAAGATTCGTAATTTTTCAGGTCATTCAAAAGTGAACTAAAAATTACACCGTTTCATGAGAATTTTTAGAGATATGACATTGTCGAAATTTCAAAGTTCGTTTTGAACCCCTTCCCCTTGACATAGGGTTATGAAAAGTTACGAGGATCATTGTGGAAGGACCACCAAAGGACTACCTTTGGACAAATATTCAATAAATGTACGCCTTACCTTGAATTTGGGAGGCTTCTCAAATGAAGAGGCCAGAAGGTGGACTGAGGAAAAGGAAAGGATGCCGGCGAAGGGTGAAAATGAGGGTATGGTGATATGATGTGATGGTGATGTTGGCGAAATCCTTCCTTTGATCCAAATTTGGGTGGAGGCGGCGAAAGGGGGTACAACTGGACTACTTTTGAAAGGGCAGGAGCAAAGTAGCGCGAAGGCTTCTTCATGGGAACTGCCGAGACTGCAATCGCCAATGCGGTGGTCGGGAGAGAGGGGGGCGACGACGAGATCGTCACCAACTGAGCACGATCTTACATGCCTATTTATGTGATATCAGGCGCTAACAATGACATTTGCATAGGATTTAAGATTGGTGTCTGATTGTGGATTCCACTCAACTTTCTTCTTTATTCATCGTGGGTTTTTTCGCTTGAAACTTTGATTGGGATTGGCTGTTGTGATTCCCCTTGGTTTTCATGTCCCGGGCTTTTTGTGCTTCAATAGCGACAGGAATCCTCTATAATTAGCTGTGTGCTCGTGTGATTTACAGTTTACACATCTTGGGCTGACGTCAGCAGGCTTTATACAGGCTATAGTTTCATGGTCCCGACCACAATAGTTCTTTGTATGTCCAAAGAATTGACATTTTTTGCACTGGGGGATTATCTTTGATGCCCTGATCGGTTCAACATTTACGCGACCACTCATCAGTACTTTGATATCATAGATTCTATCAATTTTTTCGCTGTGGTGGAAATCCACCATAACCATATCAAGTGGTTCCTTAGTGTTCCAAGCTCGCTTTCATGTCACTTTGACCACATCGAAACTTGTTTTCGTAATTCATCCAACACAGCATCTTCCTCCCAAGATTTATGGATACCCTTGATCATGATATTGATTGGCTTATCTTGTTTATTTTGGAAGGTGTAGTGAGCATATTTTTTTTTTTTTTTTTCTTCGAGCAGTTTGCTTATTTGACGGTATTCGTCAGAGGTCTCAGTGTTGACCTTTGCAATATTTTTTCCCACCGAAGTGATGATAGCATTTTTCCTTGCTTTTTACCACGGACGCTAGATCTGGGGATGATTCTACTTTTTCTATGTAAATGGGGGGAGGTTTTGGCTCTGACATAGTCTCTGGTTTTTTTCCAATACTCTGATCATGATCATTTTTTGAGGAACTATTTCCCTTTTTCCTTTTTTTTGTTTTCTTGCTTCTTCCAGTCTCCTGTTTCATATTCTAACATTTCTTCATCAGTGTAATATAACAGAGTAGGTATGTGTGTTGATTCCTGTATGTGTGTCTAACTTACCTTGCTAACTGAAAAAGCTCAATATTTTCCAGCAGTATCGCTTCCAAAGTGATGTTGACCTTAGAGTCCTAGTTTATTTTGTCATCCTTAGGTTAAGGAATGAGCTGGTATTCACTAAATTTTGAAGACATTCGGTTTCGACAATCTGGGTTCTACGATCTGGGGGGATGGGAAATCGATAAGAAAAACGATTTTTTGAATCGATTCAACATCGAATCTACAAGATCGATTTACCGAAAAATCGTCACAAAAGTATCGATTTTTTATAAAATTGATTTAATAATCGGTTTGTAAAAAGATATTCTTTTCTAATGAGGTACTATTTTTTTAAACAATTATCTTTTTTTTAATATCTTTTTTAATATCCTACTTTATTCAAACTTTCAGTATTACATACTATATGTTTTGCATATAGATATTCTTTCAGTACGGAACGTACCATGGCACTTGTGTTGGGGTTTCTGTCCAACGACAGTCCCACTTAAATAGTAACAGTTGCGCAATAATTTAAAGATTAATAATCATTTACATCAATTAATTGGAATAACGGTTCTATAAATTAGGTAATTATATAACAAATTTTCATGACAGAATGTTGGACTAGTTCACTTTATTGCACTTCAGTTTAGTAGGTCAGCTGCTCTTTTACTTTTCAGCCGTCTTGATTGATGTCCATCCCATAGTGACAATAGATTTCTGAGTATAGGAGTCGGATGGTTTGAAATAGAGACGTGGAGGTGGCTAATGGACGTTTTGATTACTTCTTCCACCTCGGGGATGTCGAGATCTTTGTGGAGGACAGTATTTCTGACGTACCAGGGTGCATCCGTAATGAGGCGAAGAGCTCTATTCTGCTGAGTCTGTACCTTCTTTATTTGGGTTCTGCTGGCCAAACCCCAGACGGAACAACGATACTGCCAAATCGGGCGCACCAGAGTGAGGTACAACAACCGTTTTGTATCCAGTGATAGAGGCGAGTCGCGACCGAGCAGGGGTTTGAGAAGGTTCAGTCTTGAGCAGAGTCTTTTGACTTGCTCACCTGTATGATGGTTGTACGTGAGCCGTTGTTGTAGGTAGATGCCCAGATATCGAACTGTGTCAACTTTGAGAATCCGGTTGTCATTAAGCATCAGGGGGTTGGTGTGAAAGTTAGTTTTGAGGGTAAATGTGGTGGCAGTTGATTTAGATTCATTTATTGATATTCGCCACTGTTTTGTCCAATGTTGGATTTCGTCGAGATGTTGTTGGACGTTATTGGATGCAACAATTCCGGAACGATCACGCATGGTCATCGGCAAACATGGCGGAGGTGGTATTTTGTGAGACTGGAATGTCGCTCGCGTATATTAAATAGTTGGTAAGTGTGGTATTCAGCTTTGCTACATGCTAGGTATTTGGTGATGGCTCTATATCCGTCAATCGTTTCCGAGTTTACTTTAACTGCTTCGCCTACTGTCTTGTAGGTGAATTTGTCGTTGTTTGAGGTTTTGATTTCGGAAATGAAGCGGTTGATATTGGCTATATTGTAGACATACAAAGGGGGGGGGGGCACTTTTCTGTGGGCTTAGGGGTTTCTTGTTCCATGTCTACTTGCGAAGTATCGCTGAGATTGGCCAGTGGGTCGAACGGATTACGTGAAATGAATGTGTTATCGGGTGGAGGCGTGATACGAGGACGTTTACTGCTAGGCATACCTGAACTGTCTTCTCCCATCGTTCAGATATCGCTAAGATTGTAACTGTAATAATGATAGCTGTAAATGTAATAATGATAGCATGTTCAAGGTAGGTAGGTTTTAAGGATAGAAAATCGGTACAAGTGTCGATTTTTTTTAATTCAAAATTGAAATCTAAATAAATTTTTGATTTTTCATAAAATTGATTTTTTTATATTTTTTTTAATTAGCAACCGTTGGCAGGTAGGGCAAATAATTTGTGACACTACAGGATATGTGTCTCTCATATTTTTCCAATACAGGAAAGGATTTTTCTGTATTTTATCCACTGTTGAGTTCAAATACAAAGATAGTTCGTTGATTCATCCATGTCCAAAACCATTCACCTGTAAAGATGTTTCCAATTTTCTATTTTACAATGGAGAACAAAAAATAAATTTTCCTTTTGAGAAAATTCGCCGATTTTTCAAAAAATCATTATTAAAGAATCGATTCAGATAAAAATCGACAAGAAGAGTATCGATTCAAAAAATTGCTTTTTTAACAATAAAGATGGATTTTTTTTTTAAATCGGTAAATCGTTCGCCATCCCTAGTAGTACCTAGCGCCGGACGCAGTTAGAGACCTACAACTCCCGCAAAACCTCCCAGCAGTGAAGTGATGAACGATTATATCCGTTGGGGCGTAGCTGAGAATCAACTTCACCATCTCGGGCACATTCATTCGATAAACATTCCAACCGCAATCGAAATCAGTCTGAATTAATGCTGGGTAGAACAAACAAATTAAAAGAATCATCCCAATATTTAGGATCATCTTAACAATTATTGTCCGAAGAATCATTCTAATTTTCGACAGAGTAAATTGAAACTTACTCAACTACAGACTCAACTAGAAACTCATACTTGTGTAGTTTGTAGATTTAAATAAAATACATTACATTACATTTACTTTGAGTATGAGGTAGAATTAGTATGCTTATTTCAACTGCGTTTCCTACTACATATTGGATTGATGTGACAATAATTTCAATTCAATGAATCAATAATCAAGAATCAAGAATAATTTTATTGGCAGAAATAAAGCACACAAAGTTTGTACAGGATGTTTGAGGCTTCTACGATACCGGCCTGACGGCCCTAAAGGCTTAACAAAAATGATCTCATTTTTCGTTCAATATGTAGGCATGTAGTCTTATACCTTGCTGGCACTTCTGTCAGAACTGTTAGCGGTAGTGAGTCAGTCGAGAAAACATGCTGATGGAGACAATTGTTAATGTTCAGGCGAAGTATTGTTGCCAAAGTGGAATTCATTATGAGACTCGGAGTGATGGAGATTCTTGGGGAAACTTTCTCTTCCAAAGAGAATACATCGCATTGAATTGAGGTAATTGACTGATTACGATGTCACCATCCATTTCACACTTTGATGCAACTTTGATGACTTGATAGTAAGTAACATAGCGGATGAGTGGGATTTATACTGGAGCGCATGGACGGGGACGACCTCTAAGAACAATCAGCGATGCTCGTAGGAATGGGAAAAGCAAGAAGTGTTTGGAGAAGAAGACGCTCCTTTATATTCAAAAGGTAGTTCCCACCGTGACTAACAACGAACTCTCCGTAAAGGAGATGAGAACTTTCCCAGACGGAGCCGTCCCGAGTCGTGACGGTATTTCTCATATTGGTCTGAAGGCCTTTTCGCCCTCAACATTGTCAACTGAGATGTTGCTTGATTCAAGAATAAATAACGATTTGATCATGATCCCAGTTCATCAATTATAAAAAAAGATTTTGTAACATAGAATCTTTTAGTTACCGGTGCCGAGGCTGCACTTTTCTTGTTGAATCAGGCGAAATCTGATGTAGTTTTATCATAAGCGCCCGGAAATTATTTTTACCGAAATGTCTCACACATATCCGTATAAGGGCCTGCAGGACCTGGATTGGAAGGTTTTTGAAGGATATCTTAGGATGTGATTGATTTGCAGTATTGAAATGCGGGGGCGTTTTCCGCCACTATAGAAGCGCCAAGACATCCAATAAGAAGAAGGTTGAGACATTAAATGATAAATTTGGTTGAGACATTTGATAAAGGTTGAGACATTTGATAAATTTTATCAAAAAATCGAGAAAAAAATCGAAATTTATTTGAGATCCTGCTCGCTCATTTTACCTACATGTTTTAACTGCGATGTTTGCATTTTGCGGTCAATTAGCCTTCCAAAAATTCCCCCTCGTCTCGTTTTTTCAATAAAAAAATTTAGCCACAATTTAAAAAAAATTATTTCACGAATTTCAATAATCGGACAACGTAGGGGCGATTCCTTACTAATACAGTGAATTTAGAACTTTATGTCAAAACTCTAAGTCAATCACAGCCCGAGATATCCTTCAACAACTTCCCGACCTAGGTCCTGCATGCCCTTCAGGGGTAACGTGGTAAACCTGCGTCCTAACACCAATCTACGAGTATTTACCCAAAGCCTAAATAAGTTGACAAATATATTTTTTTGAAATTGTTTAGCTGTATGTAACGTTATATGTTGTTTATTAATTAATCTATTACATTTTTCTCTTTGAAGGGTGATAATAATGCATTCCTCTGTGTTTATTTATGTCAATAAAATGTATTTATCTATCTATCTATTCAGTTCTTTTATACTTTGGAATACAATCAACTACTCAATCCCCAATCCTCTTGAACTTCAAGCCAAGTGAAATGAATTGGGATTAATCTCGAAAGTGGGATTTTCATGCAGAAACTAACAACGGTGAAGGCTGTGTAGTTCTTTTGTAGCTATCTAGGAACGCGGTAGCGTTCCGCCCCGCCAAGCAAAGAAGTTGAGAAAACGAACGATGCCGAGTGCATGTTTACCGGACGTCACGAAACGCGTTTTCGAGGTATCCATATCTCGGCTCCTATTTGACCGATCAACTTGAAATTTGGTGTGGGTCTTCTTTGAGTGTATATTAGAAAGCCCTGAAAGTTTCAAATCGATAGGTCTAAAGGGAGCCGAGCTACATAACTTCAAAAACCCGGTTTTTCGGCCTTAGATTGTTCTTCTCCTTCTTCTCCTTCTTCTTCTCCTTGTTCAGACAGGCAAGGCTGGAGCCTCTCCACGTTGCCTTTGAAATTTGACTTGAAATTTTGCACAGAGCTTCATTTAACCTTGAGACAGAGCCTTATATAAGATTTAACCCATTATCTCAACCCAAAAAAGTTTTAGAAACAAAAAAACAGAAACCTTAACAAAATTCTGTCCACTTTGACGAGTCTACAGCCTGGGTAAAAGGACCAATCGACTTGAATTTTTTTACACACCTTCTTTATAGCATGGTTCAGTGCCATTTGAACGAAATAAGCAATTATCTCAACCCCAGAAAAATTAGGGACAAAAAAACTGAAATTTAGGGTAATTTAGGCTAATTATGGTCATATCTCGGCTCCTAGTAGATCAACTTGAAATTTGGTATGGATCTTTATGGTGTGGATAGAAGAAAGCCCTGAAAGTTTCAAGTCGCTAGGTCAAAAGGGAGCCGAGTTATATAACTTCAAAAACCCGGTTTTTCACCCTTACCTGTTCTTCTTCTCCTTAATCAGTTAGGCATTTCTACCTTCACGGATTGACTTGAAATTTTGCACAGAGCTTCGTTTTAACATCAGACAGTGCCTTTTGAAAGGTTTAACCCATTATCTCAACCCAAAAACGTTTAGAAACAAAAAACTGAAATTTAGGCTAATTTTGGCAACTTTGACGAGTCTACAGCCTGGGTAACCGAACAAATCGACTGGAAATTTTGCATAGACCTTCTTTATAAAATGACCCACTTCAACAACAAAAAGATGTGATATCCCCCCAAACAACACTCCGTGTAAAAATCACCCCGCCTCGCAAATATCATTCTTCAGAGGCCGGAAAAAGTTATGATATCCACTTTCCCCGCCCGCCCTTTTCCCCATTAAGGAGCTAAGTATAATGAAAAGCTTAACCACTTCACAAGTACCGTACCCCTTTTGATGGTGGTTAACGTTTTATACAAGTATTAGTTGCTTGTGGAAGTAATAAAAACGTCTCGCAATAGCGCCAAGGGGAGATTTCGAAAGGGGTACGGTGCTTGTGAAGTGGTTAAGCTTTTCATTATACTTAGCTCCTTAATGAGGAAAAGGGCGGGCGGGGAAAGTGGATATCATAACTTTTTCCGGCCTCTGAAGAATGATATTTGCGAGGCGGGGTGATTTTTACACGGAGTGTTTTTTGGGGGGATTTTAGCTACAGAGTTTCAAATCATTATGAATAGTCGGAAGGAATATGAGGAAGATGGACTTGGCGGTGTTTACTTTCATTTCCCTGTCATTGAACCATTAAATTCACTGTCTTGACATAAAAGCACTCAGATCAGCAAACGAGATTGCCGCAACGTTAGACGGTCGAGGAAACGTACAGAACACACCAGGCAATGCAATTGCATATTTACTTATGGCTCAGCAATAAAGTGATCAAAAGATGTTGGAATGTAACAGCCGTACGATTCAACCATCCGAACATTCGTCAATCTTTTGCCTGAACATGGATCGTTCCTAATACGTTTGTCGGTGTGCTTGCGTTCATAAACGGCCGGCTTGTTCTTGTGTCGGACAGTAAGTTGAGCGCTGCAGAAGCACTGAGCCGGCTGGGAACAGTTATCGCAATAATAGTCAGAATATCAAGGACGTACTGGATATAGCTTGTTCCGGCAGAACGGGAAACGACTCCGGAGAACAATGGCTCGACTGCGAGTTAATTTATCGAGCCGCCAGGTGATTCGCCGCGTCACGCCCTACCGATGTGATGCCCCTTGCCGCATTCTATAGCCCCCTTTAACATTCGGCAAAAAGAGGTTTGTGAGAGTACCTTACGAAATATACGTTACGACCGCGCTATTATCTGAATTGTGTGTCGATTTCCTCCTACCTACCTCGTACATGCCCTGCCTACCGCTACTGGGGTACAGAACAAGCGGTATGATTTCCGAGGACTGGAAACAAGAAGGCTGGCGAGTATATTAGATCCCGCAGTTTTGTGTATCGACCATAAACGGAATTGAACCGACAAGTCATTGCACAAGGGAAATTAAATCCGTTTGTTTGTTCTTGAATAGTAAAATCTCAACTTATTGCAAAGAGAGGCGACCCAAAAACTCATTTAAACCACAAGAAAGTAATTTTTACATCTCGGTAATACGGATATATAAAACGAAATTCTAATGATCCAAGACACGTTTGTGTTTTGAGGGTGTTGGATATATTCCTGTCCCGCTTTTTGAATGATTCCGAGACAAATGTACCGATTTTTTAAACGTCCTGTTTTTTTCGGGTTAACACTCATTTGAGCGTAGTATGGTTTGTAATAATGACACCAGAAAAAACTCAGCAAATTCTTGACACAACGGTTCATGATCTTCTTTGAGCAGGTCTCCCTAATCTAATTAACGATATGATAGATGAAACTCTAGCTCATCATCCAAATTTAATAAAACAAATAGGTATTGTTTAAACAATTTACAGACAAGAAACCTAGTGAATATAGCATTTTAATCCACCCTAAACCCATGTTTGAAATTTCAAAACTGTAGCTCTTCATCCAAAGTTAATTTCTTTAGACAAATAGCGATTGTTTTAACAATATTACAGACAAGAAACTGATTAAATATTGCCTTGTCATCTATTCTCGACCCATTTTTGAAATTTCGAGACTCCAGCTCATGGTCAAAATTTAATTTGTTTAAACAAATAGGTACTGTTATTTACTGATAATTTTTTATGAATTATTTTAAATAATGATTAATAATTATTATTAATCAAATTTATATCTGAAAACCATGTGCTATTAGAATCTAAACCCGACAGGTTGCCGCATGATTCACCCTCATGTTGACGAACTCAAAGGTTGAGCCGATATGAACTTGTGAACACGATCGTGAATCAAACAGTTGAAATTTTCAATAGGCCAATATTCATGCTAATCAATTCAAAATCAATTTCTGGTTTTCTGGATTCAAAATCAATTCAAAGAGGGTTTTTTTTTAAATTTTTAGTGAGAATTACTATCTTAAGTATAGAAAAAAACCAGTCTAGTATAAGAGCGAATTTTTGAAGAAATAATTGGTTTTATGTAAAACGTCTTCAGAACATGATGTCCATGAAGAACATCTCAAGTAACAACCACGTTTCTTCATCTTCAATGTGCTCCAGTTTGAGAGCGGAATAAGATATAGCAATTCCGACTTCCCCATCTTATTCAGCGTGTAAAAAATGAGGTGTCACTTGACAGACCGTTTCATTTTTGGAACTTTTTGGGTGAAACTCCCCCCCCCCCCCAACCACCCCAAAACCCCCCTCAGCTTTTGGATATTTCAACGCTGAACACGACGGATAAGTCAAAATTGCGATATACCTAGTTTTAGTTGTGTTGGGCTCACGAAGGACTGGCCTTTTGGGTCCTTAGCTTTGTTTATCGTAGACTACAGCCTTTTCTATCGAACCCGATTGTGCGATTATCATCACAGGGTTATTGTGAATTGGTGTCTGGTTGTCCCGCTTAGTCATTGACTAAGAAGACGGAGCCACTGGAGCGCGTCGTTAATCGGCTCACTCGACCGTATCAGCTTATCTGGTAGCAACTCAACGACTCAACGTTCTCTGTACCCTCTGAAAACCAATCGGAGTCCACATAATCTAATATCCGTGCATACAAGAAGCATCGCGCACTGATCACTGCTTTTCAGGTTCCAAAGTGTACAGATCCCAAGATTAAGTTCTAACTTTAGACAAAGTGAAAAAACCTGATAGTAAGTAACGGTAGAAATCAGGTCAAGTGGATCAAATTGACCAACCGACGATGGGCCTATTCTTCAGTGACGATTGATTCAAAAGAAATCGGGCAATTCCATTTACCTCGGACCATAGTTCTCCTCGTTGCTTATTATTTCAATTGTATCTAGACAGGCTACCTGTATTTTGTTGATTCTGGTTGTACTCCCATGTTTGTGTACACAGTATTCATCCTTCAGATTTCGAGGACCTTTCGAAATATTAGCGTTACTTGAAGACGAGAAAGTGGTCGACGGAGGAAATTATACTAAAAAATTCTGTAATCAAGAGACAGTTTGCTCGATTCTTCGCCAGTTGGGGGCTGGCCCTCTGTGTAAAAGGACTAGAACAAAATTTTAAATTTCGACTCGTTGACCATCAGTTCTTCATTGAACAGGTTTTTGAGCTCTTGTTTCGCATACAATTTCAGCTACATACGTGGGATTGAAGTGGAAATGTTACTCGAACATAGTCTGAGTTTATAATCAACAGAATAGTCCACAAAATAGACTTGTAAGTGTAATTATGTAGGGAATTCAAAATATGAAATTTACAAGTGGAACATACAAGATTGATGATGAGGATGTATTATGTAATCAATTTGTGACATGATGTAATAGTGATGAAGGCAGAAAAAACAGCTATAGCTGGATGAAGCTGACTCACTATCCTGCGAGCCACTCAGGATTTTTCAACGCACCTAAGTTCGCAAAGTCGAGCCGAATTCCCGACCCATCTGCCGTTTTACTGCGGCTTTTATCCATCTGTTATGGATGAGCAGATATTTCACCGAATGACTCCCCCACCTTTTTTGGTGCCGAAGAGGGCGAAGTTTATACCGTAAAAGGATCTCAGTTGGAGCGGTTTGGATCCGCTGAGATTCCACGGGGTCCTTCGACATTTCGGAGGTTACTCTACAGCCCCTTCTCCTCCATCTTCCAACGATTCGCCGCAGTTGCTGGGGATCATTGACAACCGAAAAGGCGACAGCGGGTGACCTCTCGTACTACCCGTTTTGTCTGAACTGAAGGAAACGTGCTGGCATTCCTAGCTCCTTACAATTGCAGCTTCTCCAATACTTCCATATCTGTCAAACCAAAAAAAAAAGTATAAAGTTGATTATTACCATTCTGAATCATCTAGGTTCAGTTGAAATTTCAAAAGCATTTTAACAAAACCAATATAAAACTTCTGAGATTTTGAACGCCTTAATAAATTTGACATCTACCAACTAGTGATGTGTCGATACCGAAACTCAAAATCATCGAAACATTAGGAAGGTTTCGGTTTCGAGGTTCGATCGGCGAGTTTCGAGAATTAAAACTCGAAACTGCCGGGATTTTTCTGAAACCAATATTATTTTTTAGGCTTTTTTGCGAGAAATATGGTTCAAATGGGTCAATTGGTTTATTTGGGGTAATTGGATTTACTTTTCATTTCCATAACCAGGTTAGTAAATAGGCGTTATGCATGTTGTAGCCTACGGAATTACTCCTGTTTAAAGTTTCTGAGATTTGAGGTTCGAGATTCGATATTCCTGGTTTTTACCATCACTAGTACCAACACTGTGACCCGGATAATAAAATTACTAAGTAGGTAACTAGTATAGAAACTAGTACAGAACTATAATTAGTGCGCTTATATCATCAGTGCCTCAGGTATCCTTGTTTAGAATCGAAGTTTGGTGAAATTAATATTTTCGAGAACGCATTACGAACATGTTTAGGAGCAGTCTGAATCAGATGTAACCAAAATGTACAAATATATATGTATCATATCAGACGATAATTTGCAGTAGCAGTTAAATGTTTACAATCGTAGATTTGGCCATAACACTAATACTACGAAAGAAAATTCAAAGTCGAAGATAACCGACTTTAAAAAACAATGAATGGGTCAAACTTGAGTTTTATGTTTCAAAAATACCAAAAAATGGTATATTTGCCTGGTGATTCCTCAGAAACCGACGCAACCAACGGGAAAAGTGACGTGAAATTTTGAGGGTGTACTGACAGAACCCACAAATTAGCTGTATAGGGTTTGAGGATTCGGAGAGTCAAGGATGCAGTACAATAACGAAGAGGATAAACATGACAAAGAAGAAAATCTCTGAAATTATTTCTAACGTTCCTTATGTCTATATCGCTGTTTCGTATACAATATCCTTGTAAGTCTCATAACGATATAATTGTAATATTGAGGCAAAATGTTGTGTGCTCTTTCGGGTAATTGGCCTCTTTGGTAGTACTCTCCGAGAAGGGGAGCGGTATTTGGAACTGTTGGAGACTAGAAATGTTTCATGGAACCTCGTGCTTCAAAATTCACTTTCATTTTCGGAAAATCGAGTGGCGAAATCAGAAATCAAGTTGACAATCAATAAAACACCGAATCAGCGTCATTTTTTTCGAAAGTACAAGTAGGAGAATAACGAATATTATGGTTAGTTGCCTGACCAGTGTTCCCGTACTATACAACAGGAGGATGATATTCTGACGCAAATCCTCTATTATTCGTGTTAGCCTCGGATGGTAGTGTCATTACTGTGTCAGTCGACCTAAGCTGATATCGAACATATGAATCGATATTGCTACAGTAGTATACTATAGTGGTCATCGAATTCCCAAGCATGGTTAAACTGCATAAACTTCAATGTCAAAAGATCCGTCGCGACGATTCAGCCCTATATCGTAGACATTGTGGCATTGAGCTGGAAAGTTTTAATGATAAGGTCCTAATAGTTTCTGTTAAATGGGCTCACAGTTCAGCCCGAGAACTTGAGTTCCTCGATACGAAAAGGAATCTTTATTCATCCTAATTTCAACTCGAGAGCCACATCTTTGCGTAGTGTTTTGGATTCCCAAGAGACCCTAATTTTCTTTTGTTATCGATGTAACTAAGTTGCACAATTAAGAACTACCCTGTGCAACACACTGATTTTGATCAGGATCAAGTCAAATCCTACAAACTAGGGATTCTAGGATTTGGCCGAGAATTTTGAAATGGAAGGGTGCCATTCACAAAATGAGAACGCGAGTGATATACGAAAACTGAGCAAAATTACTCGTGACTATAAATTTATCTGGGGTAGATTAGGAGGAGAGATCACGGATAAATACTAAAAAAAAAAACAAGTTTCAAGCTGAAAGATGAATCAATCCAAAAGCTACCTATCGGCGCGTGCCGTGATATTGCGTTATCGGACGAGCTTATTACGAGTATATTGAAGAGGTGACCCTCTCACCTGCGACCTCCTCTGGCTTGCCATCTGCCAGCTGCTATCTCTGATGTCATTAATTAATGACATACATAATAGATGCCACGTGCCCCATTGTTGTCATGCTAGCCCAATTATAAGCGGCCGAGTTGAACTCCCCCTCTGGGCACAAGCTAGGAATAATGAGGCGTACTCTTCTGCTTCTTTCTACCCCTTAGATTTGATGGTGTCTTGACATGCGTTGACATTTTGCAGGACACGGAAATAATTAATCGTATCAACTTGTACCCGGAGGGCGACAAATCGTAGAACGTAAGTGGTGAAAATAAAAAGTGGAAAGTTGTTTGGTTCCAAAAAATTCAAAAAATGCCTTCTTTATCCATAAAAAAACATCGGAGCCACCCACCCATAAGGCGTTACTATAAGACATAGCCGAATCTTATAGCACCGGCTAATGAGTGGGCCCACAAAAAGAGGCCTTTTTGATAGCACCCCCCCCCCCCCCCCCGCGTTCCCCGCCCTTCAACGATACGAAATTTGCACGTTTCCACTTTTTTTGGGCGCAAACCAAATTAAGATGATTTTGTCAATTTCACTTACAACGGAACGTCATCCCTACAGTGTCCCTGTACCGCATAATAGTTGTCAATATGATGTCTGGAACTCGCATCAAGATGTTATTTTAATTTCCGAAAGCCAACATACTCAGGTCCGTAGATGAACATTCATATTGTTGTGAAGAATCGTAATTTTCATAAAAAATTGGAAAGATTCAGGTAGAGTATTTTAAGACCATCCTGAGCATTGTGCGACCAGCCGTTCGTTCACATTGAGAGCTCGAAGGTGGAACCGATAAAAAAACAACAAGAGCATGAATCAAATTATGAAACTTCAGGCCCGTTTTCATACTGGGGGAACAGCTGATTCTGATTATGATATCGGGTTTCCGAGATACAATTCTTGTCTACGGAATGAAGGTAATTCCAGATAACTGTTGGTAGGAGAACTTCACAGAGATCATCAATTACTCCTGATGTAGGTAGACACGAGTGATAACTATGAATTTGTATTACACGGCCCGGAAATTCGTTGGTGAATTGACACGACTCTGAGCAAGTTACCATCTACACCCCCATCTACACACGGAAAGGATCAGCTGGTCACCAAGATTGGTAAGGCCTTGGTTGGACTAGTGCATTTTGGACGATATTCTGGGGACTACTGCTATTTCGACATGCTAAATTAATTATAAAAACTCGGAGAATTCAATCTGGAACATCGTTTGACATTGAATTGATTACCATTTTCAGTTCTCCTCGTGTCAGTCTCTGCTCGTTAGGACAGTCTAAACCTTAACCGTACGGACGTAAGTACGAGTATGTTGACTCTTGGAAATTACTCCAAATCTTTATGCTATTTCCAGAAATCATATTCACAACTACTCATGTGGGTACAAGAAGATCGTAGGGATGATGTTTCGTTGTAAGTGAAATTGACAAAATCTTTCTGATACGCACAAGGAAATTAGGCGCAACCTAAAACTTAAATGGCATTTGTGATCAAGTGTCAGCTTTGAGGGCCATTTGGGACCCAGAGTCAGTTGAGGCAGTTTGGGGGCCATTTGTTATGAGTTAGGAACGATATCTCACAATTGTATCCATCATGATGTAGACGGTGACCAAAATTCCATGCTGTATCACTCTTCTCATTATTTTAGGGAATTGTAAAAAACGTTCCGCGAAAGTTCCCATTAAAACCTTCAAAGGAGGTAGGACCGTCAGAACCTCCTGACAAAGGCCCCACCTCTCAGTACTAATACCTTCCGCGAGTGACCGACCAATCGAATGCAATTGGGGGCGGACGTCGCGTCGCCGATAGAAAACCGCGGAGGTTTTCACTTTACTACGTCATCGCGTTTCTCCTTGAGCCGCCTCACCAGTCGATAAAATTATAAATTATGTCTCCGCTTGCTTTTTTCGAGTACGGAAATTGAGTTTTCCCTACAAACTATTTCATAATGGCTGCCAGTTTTCGCATTCCCCCCATCGTTCTTCGATTATGTCATTTTACGAATAGCAAGTTGTATTTTGCTTTCGAGTCTATTTACCATGTCTGAATACTGCCTACCTCACTTCGACCAAATCAACAGCATTGACTGTATTGACTGTTCCTTGTCCCATTCGATGTCGTTAGGTTCGGTCGTTACAGGCGGGCCATAATGTACAAACTGCAAGACCTGTACGCAACCCGAGGGCTACGAAACAGTCTGTGTTGGCTTTCCTCTGTAAACTCATTTTTTTCATCGCCTAAAAACACTCGTGATTTACATGAATATTGCTTTTCTGCATGGGAACAGGCAAACTGTTTATAGCAGAAAATATAAAATATTTATATGAGAAATTAGGAAGATGTTCCGTGTAATCAGCAGGTCTATATATAGATAATAATATACGCAAATAATATTTATATATTATATACTATATTAAACTTATAGTGACCCGTGTTAAGAGGTTCAGAAGGGCAATCAATCCAATTTCTATCCCACGTATTTTATTGCACACAACTATTACCTAAGGTAAGTACTCGTAGTGAGGCATTCACTAGTGGAGCGTACTTCACCGCTTTCATGGCATATGATGGCCTTCACTCTTACCATGGACTTGGTCAGTGCCGAATAGTCTTCTGCGCATCCCATCATGGCAAAATCATTACCGTTCTCTGAAGGACTGCTCAATGACACTTTGTTCTTGTCTGAAAAGGTGCTTGCTCTTAAACGAACTAACGAAAAAATTTGTGACCCCTCTAATAGAATTCTTTTAGGTATTTTAGATGCAATTTTTAACGGACACTTGAATAAAGAGAAATCTGAAAGAATGCAAGTGCATTACTTGTCTATGATATTTAGAATGAATTTATTAGATTGTATGCGGCCCAAGTGACAAGGAATATCCTTGAAAAGAGAGAGAAAGCACGGAACCTACTTCTCCGTCATTGTCGACTCAGCGCATGTTGAACAGACTGATTTTATTGTAAGATATTTAAATTTTTTTTCTTTCTTAACCATACAGAGCTAAAGAGAGGCTGTTGTGATTCTCAGACTGTTCACCAAAAAAAGTGGAAAAGCCATTGCTGAGCTTATTTTAAATGAACTGAAACAGTATGGAATTCCTTTTGTAAACGCCAGGGTTACGACAGTGGCAGCAACATGAAATGTGGTTATAATGGAGGCCAGGCTATCATTCTCTATGCCAATAGCGAAGCTGATTACTCTGCTTGCAATTGTCACTCCTTAAACCTATGCAGAGAACAAGCAACTGAGATTGGTCAAGATACAATAAATTTTTTGGAAGAGTTAATAAATTGTACAATGTTTTTGGCTCCAGTCCCCAAAGATATAATACCATCTCTCTTCATCCAATGTCTAAAACTCGCTGGTCAGCCAAAGTAGATATAGTGTTATACAAGTTGCTGCACATCTGCCAGGGATTGTAAGGGCCCGTGATGAACTATGTCAGCTAAATTTAACTGCAAAAGCTCGTCGAGACATTGATGGGCTGAAAACTGCTTTCTTCTTGGATCTATTTGGTTCAAGACTTTGAAGTCAATAGACATTGTCAACAGAGTGCTGCAGTCTCGTGAGGGAACGTTGGATGTAGCATCTAAAAAGGTTGGTACTTTGATTGACGATTTGAAGAATCTTCGCTTTGAAGGATGGGGTAAAATATTTAGAGAAGCTCAGATATTGGCTGAAAATATTGGTTGGCCCCATCAACTTCAAGAGGAACAGAAAAGAATAAAGAAACGAAAGAGACCAGCTGGCGAAGACTGCGAGGATAATGCAGAACAGGAGTGTGATTGTACGAGTAAGACAGCTTTCGAGCGTGACGTTTTCAATGTTATCCTGGACAATGTCATAGGGGATATGACTGTTCGATTCAAGTAAGTCTCATCTTTGTGTGAAAACTTTTCTGTGTTGTGGGCCTTTCAAGAATTTACAAATGACCTTATTTAAAAAAAAATAAAATAAATAAAATAAAATAACGCTGAACAGATTAGAACACGTGTTACGCTCTCAATGTGTCATGACAGACTGTCAGCAAGAGAAGCCATCCTGGACACCATCATTGATGAGTTTGCCATGAGGAAGGCCAGAAAGGGGACTTTGTTGTGAATAAGGATATTTAGGTAAGTGTAAAGAAGGATTTTAGGATAAACAAAGGGTAAACAAACATCAATTTCTATCAGTGCGAATTTATATCCACGAATTTATAATCGATTATCTCTATTAATATTAATGAAAACTCCTCAAAATCTTCCTTTGTGTTCCTTTGTCACCACCGCAAAAATAAAGTATCAAAATTGTAAGTACCTATTGCCTAGTTATCAATTGCTTCATTGAGGCGCGTGTCATCTTGCGCTGGTAATATAAGCCAGGTTATCTGTTTCAGTTTCTCCAAATGGTGCGTCGTGGTTGTCGGTGATTGATGATCGACTTCTGTATAGCTTTCAGAAGATTCATCTCCGGGCCAGAGATCCGTATTAGGTTAGTTCCAGCAGTGCAGGTGGTCCTCAGACCCCCCACAATAGTGCCGCACGTACCACTAATTTCGAGTTCATGCCATAATAGTTACTCACTCCCGCGACATAAAATGTGTGAGTGCACTCAGTTTCGAAACCGGAACAGATCCGACGAACGACGAAATGATGACTCTTGACTTCGGAAAAATTATAATAGTGCTGCATATGATAAAATTTGCACAGCTAAAACCTATTCACTTTTCCTGAATAACCATGAGGGTTCGTTTTTCCATCGTCCTCTTCTTAGTTCTTCCCTAGTGTGAGTATCCCGAATCCTCAACCCCATTTTCTTAAAATAGATCAATTATCGGTTTTCCCTACTTACAGTTCATTCCCTCAACACACTACCTGGTACAGAATCATTGAGGTTTGGGAGAGATGTAAATACGAAAGAGGTAGGTAGTTCGTGTAGATATACTTTGAAAAAAAGGAGAACGATTCCTTAACTATTTAAAGTCAAATTAGGTTGACCAGCTATTGCGTTTACGCCATGAATGGTATTTAACCATTTCAGTACATTACGGTGTTTAATGAGATCGTCAACAATCATCCTAATTGTAAGGGTGGGTGGCTTCATATTGTCTCATCGTACCTCTCGTGTAATGTTCTTCAAGTGTGCGGTTGTAGGCGTAATCGATCGAAAACGTTCTGGATTGTGTATCATTACTTCTGTTGAAGATAGAATTTCTTCCCACACGCTCACCGCAGAAGCAGCCGTCACTTCAGCCTCCAGGAAACCGCAACGCGCACCAAGTGTTACTGCGTTAAATAACATACTCGTATGATGCGTTGCGATAAGCGAAGTACAGTATTTCCCAAACATTTCCGTTATTTCTTTGTCGATCAAGTCTACGGCTTCTGAGGTAATCAATCGCATTATCGGGAAATAATTCCACCTTCCCTGGAAATATCATATCACATCCTCGGTGTCATCAAATCAAATCATAAAACAAAAAAAAATCAATAAAATCATAAAACAATTCAATTTTAATCCAAACAATTGTATGGTTATTGACTGTAATGTGGATTTGTTTAATGGAATCGTATGTTTGGATATTCGAGAGGTGCTGGCAGCATATAATTTTTAAACAAATGTGAATATGGTGTCTGGTCCTCAAGTCTTTTAGAAAGTATTGTTGCTACAGCCAATTTTTTTCTTCGAGCAATTTTCAACTAACCTTATTTACTGTATACGCTAGGGCTACATGCCACTTCAAACTTGACGGTACATAATATTTCTATTAGATAAATCACAAACTTACCTTTCAAACAAACTAATACTTACCAATTGGACTGCTTTGATTGGCCTTAGTCGTGTCGTGGGTGCAAATTTTTCAAAAAACAAAATACCTGCTGCTTTAATTGCTGACCAGAGTTTCAATATTTTGGTAAAAGCATGAAATTTTGAAGAAAGAAATTATTGTTAAAAATCTGTTGAAGAGCCCTTGGAATCCATGCCTAGATTTTAACAGTTTTCATAAGTGCACACACATGTACTAGATTCGGATGGATTGGTGAACTAAAAACACCAAAAAGGAACTCAACTTACTTCTGAAGCTTACACATCAGCGTATGCGTCAATATATCCTCGTTCTAGCTGCAGCATAACATGGCATAACTCAGTTTTTTCTCTTAACGAAATTTATTGCAGAATTATGGTGACACACTGAAAACTCGCCCTACTGATGTTAAAATCGAAAGACTCATCTTGAAATAAGATTTTTAAACAGTTTTGTTGCTCTGCTGAAAATTATGAAACATTTAGTTATGGCATGCTGCAGTTAGAAGGACAATATACATACTCGTGTAGTAAGCATTGTAAGCAACCTTTTTTCCGAACACGAACCCATACAAGGGCCCAGTTCATCGGCTAAGTCATTCAATCTATTCCGGCTTCAGTTATATAAGAGAGCCAATAATCATTTTGACGGGTTGTCCATTAGCACAATCAACAACTTTCTACTCCAACCATTTTTTCATTTAATCGCCTAAAGTAACAGCAGTTGGAAGTCATCCCTAATGTTCGTTGTCAGTGATTTTCTAGTCGAACTGTTTGCATTGACGCACCGGACTTGGTTTACACAGATAACAACGCACAGCCGAAGAGAGGGGCTATCGATAAACCCAACACGTTTCTCTCATTCAGTTTTCGATCCGAAGCCGCTTCTCCCTTCCACCATTCCAAGTGACTCTCGAAACCACAAACCACGCGATTCCCATCTAGAACGATTGAATAATGAATCACGGTTTTCTGTGTGTCCTTCCACGTGAGGGACAACAGTCACTGTTCTTCATGAATAAATTACTGTTCCATAGGGAGATCAGTATCATTAGTTTTCATACCTGTCATTATGTTATTAGGGAACAGCATGCTAGCAACCATAAAAATAATGAAAATATTGTTCCAGAGTTTTCGGTTTGTCTCAAACCTACGGTCAAAAATGATCATATTCTAACATTAGTGGCTCGTTAATAACCTTGATTGCTTGGTATCACTTGGTACTCGTCCAGCTTTTTCTAACGCAAGGGCGTTCTTGCTTTGCGGTTTTCCTCAGAGGTTTTCCACGAAGGAAAACATGATTTTAATCCGTTCAATGATTGGGAATGATACACCTGATAACATATAAACAGCAACAAGCATTGCAGGTTTAGTTTTGAACATATCTAACGGTACGAATAACTTATCAACTCAGCATATCCCTAGGGCGTGCCATGTTTATATTTATATTATCAATTCAAATTTTTCTACTCCACAGGTGGCAGTCAGTAATTGTATACTCCTGAGAAGAGAAAATTCCCGCGCGCATTTTGCATTTCCGACACCAACAGACAATAATTTTGCTGTTTACCAGGAATCGTTATCAGAATTATTCTGAGAACGACTCCTGGTAAGCAGCAAAACTTTCAACAAAATGTAAGAACGGGCTGAGCCTTGGAGAATATAATATTATTATGGAACCTTAGAGGACATTACGGAAAAAACACTCGATTCACAACTTTTGGAGTAGGTGTGCTTTATTCATGTACTCGAATACCGTGTCGTAGCGTCAGAAACCGTGTCTTTGTTGTTGTTGATAGCCAATTTTGGGTATCCTACCTTGAAACTCGGAGACGCCTAGGACCTCAAAAGTACAAACAAAAAAACATATATTGTGATTCATACAATATATATTGTATATATTGTGATTATATATTGTGATTCATACAATTGGAAAAAGGACGGACGTCGCCTGCACTCATCAATATGCTTATTTTTTGTTCCCTTTCCCACTTTGGGTTGGCTATGTGTGGGCGAATGAAGTATATTGTTCTTGCCATTTTCTCACTGGAAAACGAATCTTAAACTAAGATGTTTTTCGTCAAAATTTGTATATAAACGCCACTTGGTCTCTCTTTTTATTATGCCAACTCTTATTTATTATGATCTCATTTGTACACCTGCTTCTTAATTAAAAATGAAGATACTCGAGTCGGAGGTTGTGAGGAAGTGGGTAGGTCAGGCCCTTGATTCAGAAGACAAAGCCGGTGTTATCCCCCTACCAACTACGATACTCTGCTTCTACCCCTCGGTTATCCTCATCACCTCCGACGACGATCAATAGTAACACAGCTTCACCCCTTCAACTGCTCAACCTCCTGGCATCAGTATATTCTAAAGCTAAAATTCGAATCATAGCATCATGCTACGTATGATTTTACACCCCTTGTTTTTATTCGACTCGGCAATTATTGTTTCACTGAAAAGAAGCCTTTCAAAGATTTTGTAAATCGTTAACGAAAACATGGACACGGATACTCACGGAGAAATTACGACACAGTTGGGTAGGGGCCTGCATTATTTCTCATTATTATTTGTAAGGCTTTGAAAAAGTACTATCAGTAGTTAATGCAGGATAAAATGTGATTTTGGATTAGGCCTACTGTATGAATAGACATAACCGCAATTCATACACAAATAGGTACCTATAGGAAATAGGTACTGATGGAGTTCATGTTTGTTACTGATGATGACCTAATCGTCGAAATCGATTTAACAATTGTACTCATTATTTTCGTGGAAATAGACTCTCTCACTCTATACCTCCGTTTTTTATTCACGTATATCCAGTGGTCGGGAGAAGCAAATGAGAAAGAGTAAAGCAAATATACTGTTTATTCGTTCACATTCATCGTAGTTAACAAACTTGGTTAGAAAACTATTATACCTATAATACTCTCAATCATTAAACAATAACAAGAAGGTAGCACAGAATTTTAAAATCTTGACATCAAACATACGTAAGATCTGTGTAAGATTTTTTTCGAAATTACAGTGCCACCAATTCCAACTGAAACACAGAACTTTTCATCGGAAATGACAGGAACATGACCGCATGTTTACGTCAAACCTTACAGGTTTCAAAAGAGAATTTTCGTACAACAGAAGGCACACATACAAGAATTATAAATGCAACTAGATACCTGATGAGGAAAATAAACTGTGTATTCAGATGGTAGGACATAATTCAGATGCAATATTTTAGTTCCTCGCAAATTGGAACTGAGTCTTCGAGATGATGTTTTCATAATTTCAAAGGATCCACTCGGCTAGGGTTGAGATGAAATAGCTAAACTCGCAAGTTTGAGGGGCAAAATGACTCGGGATAAATATTTAGGGTTTCAATATGAGAAGAGCCATAAGGCAACATCTGTCGGAAGAATGCCATTACCAGTTTTACATAAATATACATCTTCGGTGAGTTGTTCTCTGTTACACGGAAAATCTATAAGTACTCTATATTGCACTCATGTTACACACTCGCATTTAATGAATATGCGAAACGCGCGGAACTTAGTTTATCTTCCCATTTGAGTCCATAAATGAGAGGAGAAGTGGCGATGATCTTCAGACAGGAGCTTCTGAACAGACTGCTTAGTCATCTCAAGGATCTCGTCCTCCATGTCAGGCGAGGTTGATTTGGTTAAGCGTCGTAATTGTCGCATTTCGCCCTCATCAAAGTTTATATACTCCTCGGCGTACTCATAAAGGCGTTTGTAGGCTCGGAGCAGAGCGTTCCTGGGTAGATCATTCCTGTAAAAGATATGCATTTTTCGGTTGGAAATGACTGCCTCAATAAATAATTGAAGAGACCATCAAGATAAGAGCTAAAATTCATTCATTTCAACGTCACCGTTGAGACTCGGCAATTACGTAGTCAATGTCCATAGTTTTATATACGCTTTAGCTCATACATGATAAAAAGCGGAAGTAAACTTCATTTCAGGCTGCGAGCAGTGATTGATTTGGCGGAAAAATACGAGCTTGATCAAAAGAACAAAGGCTTCATGGACGCATCGTTTGCTGATACCAGTTGTAAAGCTGACAGTTCAGAGTGATTAAAAATCCGACCTCGCTGCAATACAGGTGATATTCTGAATGCGGGTCATGCAGGGCAACATTAAGCCCCGTTATAGGCTCAAAATGTACGAACGAATTATATATATTTAGTAAAACATTGGATGCGCCCATCAATTTAACTGTTTGCAACACACCTCCATAAGGTTTGCGTGAAGACCTCGAGATTCTGTACAATTCGCTATATTTACTTTAATTTTTTCCCAAGTTTATGAGTGTTTTTTAGTAGTTGTGAGCTACTATCTGACCAATAATAAATTGAACGATTTAAATTACATGGCGATTGGGCGACGGCGTTTCCGAAAATTAGAAATCAAAAACTATTTTAGCTTGAAGAAGGGAGCGTATGCAACCGTCGAAGTAAGCGAGGCTGGTCCCCTGGTGACTTTTCTCAACTCGGGACTCATGTGTGGAACCGTCAGAATAAATTCACTTTTGAGATCTCGCCAAGACTTTCTTGGGTGAGCTGGCAAGCGGCCCGAAGTGAATGATGACGAGCAACTGGCCCCCCAACATCCCGAATAGATGGGCAGGACGATCGATAGTATAAATACTCTGTACCACTCCACATCATGCACATTCTGTCTACTGCGGTCCGTTGTCATTGAGGCTCAATGAGACGGGATATAATTCTCGTTCAGCAATATCCATCATTTCGCAGCCTCAGACTGTTCTTTCCCATATCGGAAAACCGAGTAGAATCGGTGTAGACATCAAATTAAACCAGTTCACCTCGTAAACCCGATTACGCATTCGAGGCCCTTGGCAAGCGTACTTTATAACTCGAATGGATAAAATTGGTACATTTTTTCGCAACGGTCCACTATTGTCTGTATAGATCACCTAATTATACGAAATAATTAAAGTAATGAGCTATAATATTTTGTGCTGACCAAATAAAGGTGACCAGATTAAAGGGACTGTGACATGCTATATATATCAATACAAATAAGTCCAAAAAACGTTTTCCCCATCCTCGAAATTCAATAATTGATTCTTAGTATCTTGAATTATTCAAGATACTAAGAATCAAAAAATTATTGACCATAATAACCCAAAAATTCGACATTCTTCTTTTGGAATGAAGAACCCATTTTCAACCTTCATGATACTTTCTATGTCGACAAACGTTAGTAACAAATATGTGTTTGGCAATGTTCTTTCAGTAATTTGAAGGCTGAATAGAGTTTGTTACTTTATAATTTACGTCGAATTGGTAGGTACTCGTTTTAAGACGCCAGCATGACTGTTACCCTTCTTTTGATTATGCAAGTTGAAGCATCAAAATGTGAGGGGAATGCATTTGAAAACTAGGTCCAATAAATGTTGGAGGGTTGGACGGTGAAAGAGCTACTTACTTATTATTGAGGTAAGCACTATTATAAAACTTGTAATTAAGTCCGACGTTACGTATGTGTCATGGTGGCGACTTGAAGGAGTGTTCCGGTGGCCTCTATCTTATCCGATGATGCGTATCATCTTTGGTGATTCGCGTACTTCCGGCAGTTTCCTACCCAGGTGAAACCCCTTGGTACGCCTCTCTTTTCGGTTCAGTTATCTCTCTTCATTACGTATCTACTGGCACACCAGTGAAGCTATGTTAGCTCGAAATGCTTCGTGCAGATGATGCATTGTAAGGCAAAGAGGTATCAACAGTCACTGGGAGTTCTTCTGCCATGCAAACTCTCTATTTTACCCTGGCATCCGTCGAAACTATGTTCCACGTACCGTTCCCAGTATTATGTTATTACGTTTGCTGGGGGATTTATTTTTTGCGGAATCCCCTTGAAATCCTACATGCGCAAGATTTCAAGTATAGCATCCAACGTGTAGGTTCAATACTCTGATCCTCCACATCCTATTTTATGCACTATACGCCCCTGTTCTTGTCCCTTTGCTGTGGGTCCACTAATACCGTTTGGATTGTCCAAAATGAATGCTGAAATTCTTATTACTGGAGAATCGCCGCTATATAGCGGACCACCGGCTATTTCACGAGCTCTCATCCTTCCAAGCCCAATAATTGGTCATTCGGTCCCCCTCTCTAATCACGTTGAACTCCGGATCCCGTACAGTTCCCACCCACTAATTACCTTCTAAATCCATTCAACGTCTCCCACTGTCGATTAGCCTCCTTGTGATCGTCATTGCCAAACTGGATTGCAACTTTCCGTACGATTTTCTCCCACAACAAACTACATACATTGTATCTTTCTCGAACATTGAACATAAAATATTTTTCATCACCTAAATATTTTGATGTTTTTTCATCCTTTCAAAAGCACCTCAAACTCCACTATTTTAAACCCCGAACCCTTACCTACCTTACAATATTCCTATTATATTATTTCAAGTATTATTATATATTCCTAAACCAAACAGATTCTCATATCTTATGTTATTGAAAATTAAAAAACCTGAGAATTACCTTTCCTTTCTTTTCCTCTGTATTTTATCAATTTGCTCCCACAAATGGAGCGTTTGCTCTGCCTCCTCCAGTTTCTTTGAAGATATGAACTCGTGAAATTTCTTTCTTGCTCGAGGGCTGTTTAGAACTTTTGATATATCGGTGGTCCATCTGAAAAATAACCAATGCCTCAAGAGGGTAAATTTATATTTGCTAGCCTCGACAATAGGACGATGAGTAGATGGGGACAGGAACAAAGCCACTATTTCCAAGGAATTGACAGGGTTAGAGTAACCCTACAAGGATAATGTAAAATTAGATCGATTCAAAGTAGCGATTTTTCAAGAACAAATAGAAGACAAACAACGAGAGATTCGAAACCCATTATTTGTAACCGCAACGCGCAATGTTGGTTTTGCCAAAGATACTAATTTTAGTTCGGAAATTGTCAATCAAACCGGCTCTTGAACGTAGATCAAATATATAATCAACTCAAAAATTATATAATTACAAATGAATCAATCTAAATCTAACACGCACGACACAATTTGAATATGACGCAAAACTCCCAGACCAGAGCGCAAGGCTACAACATACTATGGAATAGTCCATACAATAATATTCATAAGCTAAAACCTTATTTCGGGCCAATGTGCGCTAGCTGCGCGCCACGTTGTCTCTCTCACTTCTATTGTCATGCTGAGAACACTTTTATTACCTATTGTTTTGTATGATACTCACGCATTGACGTCCGATAGCCTTTCCCCAGCTTGGCATCCACCGCATGGATGACTGACGCAGTCCATCACCAAAGTCCTCCTGCCTAAAATAATAGAATACACTATTAATCTCATAAAATAAACTAATCCAATAATTGAAAATGGGGAATTATTTCGTAAGCTTTCTGTCCTATCAAACAATGTCAAAGGTTGATGAATGATGCATGACAGTTAACCTTACAATCCGTTCTTATCTTATTGGAACAGCAAATACTTATGAATAATTTATTAGGAGTGATTAGGGATTATTACATGGGGTTCAAGTAAATGGGAGTATTCGAAATAGTCATGGAAATTATTATGACTCTTCTATTGTCCTTGATTAGCACGAACCACTACTATCCATCTGAACCACAGAAACTCAGGATTGTAAGGGCGAATTTCCGATAATTATCGAAAGTTGTGCATACAACCACTTATCACACATTATAAAGTGTAGATGTTTTAAATGTAATAATGGAAGTTGGAAATCTTCAGCATGATTTCCAGCTTGCAGTATTACATTTAAAATATCTACCTACGTGGACGTTGGGGGGCAGAGGGGTTATTGCTGTTTACATTCTAGTTTGTACGACTTTCAATACTCTGGCATAGTGTCTATTGAACGACAATCTGAAACTTCTCTCAAACCATTTTGTATCCGATTTTCTTTTATTACGTCTCCCACAGAAATATAGCTGTTGTTCTCCTTCCATTTTCTCCATTCTCCTTCCTTTTTGAAGTTGCCGGCTGTATTCCCCCCGTATTAGTTACATTCTCCAAAGCGGGAGATTTATATCGGTCTCCCATGACTTGATGGGATCTACAGTTTTGATAATGCTCGATTGCACGGTTGAGGTGAGGAAAAATCTCCTATACTACCGATGGGTGGGGGGCACTACATCGACACGTAAACACGTCGACACGGCTGTCGATGTCTTTCAACCTTAGGATCGTAACACATCGACAGGGTTCCTCCTGAAAACACATCGACTGCGTTACGTCGACAGCATGTGTCGATGTGTTACAATCCTAGGGTTGAGAGACATCGACAAACAACCCCTTTGAAACACGTCGACTGCGTTACGTCGACAGGAGGGTTAAGGCTCCCTACCTGCCTGCCTGCAACTTCACTCCTAATTAGACTCCACACAATAAAGAGAGGATACAAAACCCTGGCATGCGAAGAAAAAGTGAAAGCTCTGGATTTTCTCCGAAGGGGAACCACCTGGGAACTAAATTTTTTAGTTTCTTTCGACATTTTTTTCAGTAATATGACTATAACTCCCTTAATATTGACTTAAAGTTAAAAAAAGGGTACCATTGGAAAGAACATTAAATTTTCTATAAGATGATGTTTCCCTCATGTTTCCAAACTGAGAGTTGGTTTGTTTTTTTCGAGCCCAAACTTGAAATTTTGTTTTTCCCTCATAAGTGATGCGAATTTCACTAAGGATTTTCACCTATATCGTAGGGAGCAAAATCGATGCAGACCAAAGGAAAAAGTCTTCAGATTATCAGCTTTCCAACGATATATCATTTTTTGTGTTTACCATAGTTATTTGAAAAAGTCGTATTCAGGATAATGTAATCGTAAAGTATGAAAAGGTACGAAATGTATGAAAAAATTGACTTTTACTTGACGAAAAATAAATAAATAAAGGACCTCATTTCTACAATTCTTCTTTTTATTACAATAATGCATTTTGATTTCCTTGGAACCTTGGAGGAAACATGAGTGGGGCATCTTATACGAAATTTAATGCTCTTTCCAATGGTACCTTTTTTTCAACTTTAAGTCAATATTTAAGGGAGTTATAGCCATATTACTGTCGAAAGAAACTAAAAAACTAACTTTTTGTTGGATATTCACATCGCTCAGTACGGGAGAAACATAAATAACTAATTGAACAAAAATAAACAGTTCAATTCTCCAGATCGTTCTCTGATGATGTTGACATTGGAAACTTTATGATTTGATTTTGGGAGAGGATGCATTAGCCAAATTGATTTCCTATCCCTCCCTTGATAAGTTGGTATAAGACGCGTGAAGTTAAAAAAATAATGATTATTTTTGTCTATATAATTATTTTTCCCGCGAATTTTTTCTGGGCCCGCGTCCTGCGAGTTGGTAAACAGAACCTTCACGTACCTGGTCCTGTAATGGACGAACGGGTGACTCAGAAGGGGATGGCTTACGATTAGGCCTTCCCGAAGGTACACGAATGTTGTCTATGTATACCTGTCGATCAGTGGCGGCTCGTCCATAAGGCCACCTTGGCCCTCGCCCCACCCAAAAATTTGCAAAGGAAAACAGAAAAAACATAGAACCAGGAGAAAAAAATCTTACCTACTACTACCCACCATGGAAGAAGGGAGATCTCCCTTCCTCCATGACTACCCACTTCCACTGAGTCGCATTTTGTTTCGATTTATCGATTAAAAAAGTCGATTATCGGATCGACCAGAAGTGCCCCAGTCTCAATGTTGAAGGTATAGGCGCTTCCTGGGGTGGGGGAAGGCACTCTGTGTTGCGAGATAGGAGGCGTTCCGGGCGGTGGCCAAAATATCGTATCAAGTTGAACGCCGAAAACAATCGATCGTTGAATCGTTCCTTGTCAAGGAAGAACGAGTTTCATTCTTCCATGCTTTCTTCCATGTTTGATAAGAATGATATCAAAACGTTGCCTGACGTTATAATATTATTTTGAATGCATTGACTGGTGGTTTTTAGCTTCGTATTTACTCATCATAGTAAAAGTGAATTATTGTCTCCATAATATTAATCAACTAAACATTGAAATTTAATATCTCACGTGCAACGCGTGAACGCTTTGCTAGTCGTCAAGACTGAAGTGGATCCACAGAAAACCCTACTATACTACGTGGATCACTATTCGCCCAAGGGAATCTCATTTGTTGATTTCTACATTCTGTAAGTTAGTAACAGTTAATAACCGTTAATAACAGTAATATACATAATATTATTATGTAGCTCAGCCAACCGTTGAGAATACTGTTTTATTTGTTATCCCTGAAACTGATGGTGACTTCGTTGACTCGAGCTTTGTTTGAGCTAACCAACGAACTCTAAAAGCTAGTTGAAATCAATCTTGCTGTTCTGTGATCGCTCAAAATGTTTTGATACGATTGGATAAGAAAACGTATGTGCAATCTGGGCATAAGAGGACATTTTTAGAGGGGGTTTTCAAGGTACCACTCGGCTAGGAAGCAGATGGTCGCGATTGCTAATTTTTAAAAACCCCAGTAATAGAAACCCCAATAATATAATTTTTTGACTACCTTTATAATGTACTCTTTGAATAGTACTCGTACAGTCACAATTTCTCTTTTATTCTTCCTATAATTTTGAAGATAATTATTTTGGTGGGTAGGTGGGATTGCCTTGCAGCCACCTCCTCGTCGGTAATCCTGGATAGTGGTCAGTAATCTTCCCTCTCCTCAAGAGAACTCTTAGGAGAACGATGTTTCCTGACTTGCTAAGAGCTGCATACCATTAATTATGAAGCAGTTTAGCTGTAAGGGTAGTTTGAGTTTAGTTCCTATAGTGAGTACCTAATAGGTAGGTATGCACCTAAATATTGCCCTGGTGCCCCACCAGTTTCTGAGCCCACGAGCCGCCCCTGCTGTCGATGTACCGCCAGTGCTTGCTTGTCGACGTCTTTCACCTACGGTGTTGAAAGACGTCGACTGTCGTTGTCTTTCCGGAGGAGGTTTTGACGACGTCTTTCAGACCTAATGTTGAACTACATCGAATCCACCTCCAGAAGCTTTGTCGACGTCTTTACGTGTCGACGTATTGCCAAGTTCCCCTACCAATAGTAGGTATGAGAGAAAAAGTCGGGCTCTGGGGCCAGACTCGGAGGTTTAAATATCGAATTCAAACTAGATGTGTCATATTACTTCATTAAACTCAATGAAAAATACTACGACGTCAAGTAGAAAGAATTGAGTTGCATGACATGTCAATGAACGCTGAAAATTGTGTAATAAGCACCTCGGTGAAGAGCAAATACACAAATGCGATTATGTGCCACTATCTCGCATTCCGAAATACTGCCTTCTATCTTATTTGACCAGTAATTCAACCAATATAATCATTCCAAACGACTACGTAACGTAGACCTACACAGAAATGTGAATTCAGGAAACGAGTGACACTACATTTTGGAACAACTAAAATTTGAGTAGCTAGATAGTGTGTGAAATGATAATTTATTGACATTGTTTCAACTGGTGCTTGCAAATAAACAATAGGGAGTATAGCTCCCTCGTATCCAAATTTGTGTTACTGATTGGTCACATTTCCAGATTTCCCTAAGTCTCACCATATAGGGTGTCCCTACCGTTGTGAGGGCTAGGTATTATAAATATGATTAGCGTTGCTAAACTCGCGAATTTTGAGACGTACTTGAACTATCTTTATTTGTTCTGAGAGACTGGTCTATACTCAGTTTTGGACATACTTGTATTAGATCTGTATGTGTAAGAGCTGAATGTGTAAAACAAAATTTAATATTCTGATGTTTTATGTCAATAGATTAAATTATTTACCATGCAGTTAATTTTTACGCCTACATTTGTATAGAATCAATGGTAATAGAATTGGTACCGAATGAACTTATAAAAACAAAACAAAATACTAGGTACCTACTTAGTTGGATTTGGATGAAAATTTAAAAGATCCAACCAATGTACTGGCATAACATTTGCAATTTGAGGTGTAGATACCTCACAAATTTGACCGTCCTTTTTTGTAAATATTGATTTGAAGACACGAGTGGAAGAAAGTGCTATGTAACATTTTTTCGATAATTCATGTGGTAGCGCGTAGCGCAGATAATCTTCAAAATATTAGGTTTATTGTCATCAGTGCATGATTGACAACACCTTAGCAACACCTCGGAAAAGAAAAAAAGAGAAAAATTCCGAACCAAACAAAATAGGCAAGTATGCAAACTCAATTTTCTTGATATTTTACTTTTGTTACTTGGCACCTTCATCCACTTGTGTCTTCATTTATTGATTGGAAATTAATTATGTTCAGGGAAGAACTTATAATTGACATAATCCACATCAAACTCCAAACTCGTGAGGGGCCAAGATTACCCTGATGTCCCAATGACGTCAAGATGTAACCCTAACAATAATTGAAAAATCTGATGGCGGTTACGACTCCGGGAATTCAAGTCTCACGTGAAAAACACCGTGTAGACCGCAAGAGGGAAAAAAATTTCACTAGGTAATCATTGGCTATCGAAAGGTTTCTAGAAGTACAAACTATATTTCGGTGGAGAGGTTGTGCAAAGGTTTGTTGACCAAAGAAGAACGTGATTGCGGATGGGTTGTGGCTCATCATTTTTCAGATTGTTATTGGCGCGAGTCTCGCTGACTCTTTTGACATAGGTTTGTCATTTGGCTGGAAGTAGTGAGCCAGCCGACCAGTACCGAACGTCTATTACTTTGGTACCAACAAATTTATAATTAACCGACGATCCGAGCGGCTAACTGTGGAAACGATACTCCAAACACGACTTTTTTTCTCGAGATTAAAAAGGTAACGTGTGATCATTTTTGGAAGGAAAACTACTTTTGCTGGCCAAATTCAAAACTTCGACTCCCATTAGATATTATGGGTCTTCCGGAACCATTTAGTTCCACGTCTACAGATCTTTACGATATAATTCCAGTTCTATTCGCCCGGTTTAAAGGGTATTTAGGGCAGAAGTAAGCACATTGAAGCCCGTATATCCTCGTAAGACTTACATCCAAACCTCAATTTTTCTTTTGCTGGTTCCTGAGTAAACATGAACTCCTTGCAACACGCATAATTCCAGCTTTGTTTATCCGAATTTGTTAAAACTTCCATATTATCTTGATTTAAATAAGAAATTGAGGTTGGTTGCACTTGTTCAGAAGTTATTTTACAAACTACCAAGTGATTTTGACCATAAGCAACTTCATCACCAACCAGACATTTTTTTTTTTTTTTTTTTTTTTTTCTTTGTGAATAGCACGACTACTTAGGCCTTTTGTAATACGATGAAACTAAAAAATTTCCATCCATTTAAAGGGGAAGTTTGGTGAATTTTGTTTCCTCACCATCAAAAGTAGGGAGCCTTTGTATTCATGCATGAAGGTGAAACCATGTTAAAACATATGTCATTGGGCAGTTTAGCTTCCTCTCACCACATCAGGACATACGAGTATACAATTAGTTTATGTATCCAAGATCGGTTGGTCAACACCGAGGGAAAAAAATTAATCAATGAATATGACTTAACGTGGGTGTAATTTTTAGTCGTAGTTTAGACTCCCTCAAATACCATGATCATTGTAACCGTCCAGGCATCACTAGGTTAAAATTTAACTTCAATGCACAAACTTAAAACCTTATTAACTGCAATATTTAATATTGCAGTTAATAAGGTTTTAAGTTTGTGCATTGAAGTACCAATAATAAGTCTAATAAAATCAAGATCTATTAGCCAATATTACCTACTTTTTATATATCATTTGTTATTGTTCCTGGCACCACCGAGTTACCAGAGTTACCAGATTCTGAGGGCACCTATGAGTGAACCTTCGAAAGGAGCGAAAAACACAAATCTGATCAACTTATAGTTTACAAATCGAATGTGACTTTTCGTTTATACACACAAACATTTTGACCGAATTCAGGATTGTCAAGATGTTGCCACGAGCGTTTATGGAAAGACTTGACACTTATATACAAATAGAATTCTGTTAAAATCCAAATGCAATAAAAGCTCTAAAAGCTTTTATATTAAAAATGTTGAGCCATTACAATAGTGTCTTTTCTTCGGAAGTAGCCTACTAATAACTTGATCATCGCCTACATGATGTGAGCTTACGTGCATTTATAATTCGGATTAATTAAATGCTGCATTTGCTCTGCTCGTGGTGGCAAATAACCTTTGTAATGATTCCCGAGTTTTTCATAGAATCACTTGAGATGGAGACGGACCTGCTAATGTCCGTATCTGTTATAATGTTCTTTCAAGGAAGAAGGATCTCTCGGGGTCTACCGACACACTCCTTCCTACATTTGTGTAGGTGGGCGGTGAACTAAGCTGTATGGGCAGCTACTTAAACACCACCGTCTTACAAACTCATGATGGTATAGTTAAACGAGAGGTTGAACATCCATACTATAACAATTATTTTGAACTGGTGGTCGGTCGGCTTCTTCATGATTGAAAGCAATTACAACAATCATGAAGGCAGAAAAGATTATACGGTTTTTTACTACATTCGCCCCGCACCTTGGGCCGATAAATGAGTTGGAAGAGGCTTCATTCAATAAGTTCCAGTCATGCACCTTGAATTAATGAGCACATTATTGAAATACCGTAACTACTCGATCTACCCTTGTGTATTCAGATCTATCCAACATTTTTAACATTTAACAAGATTTAACGATAACGATAGTTGACATCTTATGTACCAACTGTTTAAATTAGTTTGCCAAGTTTACATTTATTTATCAAGAGTACGTCAACGTGACAACACAATATTTATAATAGACCATCGAACTTGATTATATTCTACTATATAGCAGTGTATAGAGACTTCAATTTATAGGGTACACTATGTATACCAGGCGAAGCTAGGGCTTACCCAGTTCCCTTGGAGGTCCACCGACCCTAACTAGGGGGTCTGCGGCGAACTTCGAGAAAAATTAAAAGATTCTTACAAAAATAAACGAAGAGTGAATAGATAAAATTGAAAACTGAAAAACTCATTTTACCGCAACTGAAAAAAATGGCAGTACTTAATAATAACAATTCGTAGGCACGTTCTGAAAATAAAAGTTGGTGGGCAAAATAGTGTGGCGGGTCGCTTTTCCGGAAATTTCAGAGTTGTTGTGAGTAGGTACGTTCATTACCGAGAACTGCTTCTCTCTTTTCTCTGCTGGATGCTTCTCGAATACCCTGGATTTTTCCATAGTAGTGTATAACAGGGCCATTGTTTCTCGATAATACCAGTCAAGTTCCAATTTCTTTCACGAGTGCTCAAACTATTTAAAGTCTCCTTATTAATTATTTATTTACTCCAATCCAATATGAATCGGTGGCTAAGGGTGGGATCTCTGGGGAAGCAATCAGGATCTCCATCACCAGCACAACAAGTTTCCTTCGACAACGTTACAGACGACAAGCCAAATGAATCTTCAGTTGATGCACTGCAGCAAGTTCCAGCATTTAAAGATTTAACAAGTCTCCAAATAGCTGCAATTCATACAGCCAGTGGAAGTGGAGTAATTAAAAAACTTAAGTAGGTACCACGACAGTTATTAGGATTTGGCATTTGTAGAGACTAACGAGAGTAAAGCAAATTAAAGTAGAGCAAATCTCAGTGTATGATTTGCGCAAGAGTCCTTTCAAAAGGGTTCCATGGTTCCAGTTAAACTACGTCATCACTTTGAGGAAAAAGAGAATAATTATTTCACTAAACTTGTGAAATCAGTGCCGTTCTCAATCAAAACTGTAAAAAGGATGATAGGTACTTGTTTCATCAATTGATGTAAAGGAATCGCTGGTTTCCCGCATCAAACACTTGTCGTTTTCTCTCCAAATCGACGAATCTACAGACGTCGAGGGGTTGGCAATTTTATTCCGCTATGAATGCTCCGGATGTTTCGAGGAGGATCTTCTTCTGTGCAATCCACATCCTGCCAATACAACATGAGCAGAAATATTCCGTTTGTTGGACGATCTTTTTAAGATGAACGAAATTCCTTGGAGTAACCGCATTGATTTGTGCTCCACATGGTGCATAAGCAATGACTGGCCCAACGGTTGGAACGATGAGGATAAAAGAAAAAAAAATCTAAAAATTGCAGTAGCAGTCATTGTGTTCTTCATAGACATGCTTTAGCGATGAAACAAATGCCTGACTCTCTTAAGAAAGTTTTAAATGAGTCTGTTCAAATTATTAATTATATAAATTATTTCGGATTTATTTAAGGAATTTCGTCATAATTCATTTATTTTCAATATTTTTACACCAAACTTTGGTCACCTTCAAAGTAAATACCCCTAACTGCAGCGCACTTTTCCGATCGCGTCTTCCATTGTTCAAAACATTTTTGACAGGGCAGTGTGTGCGGGGGCATTGTCATGATGGAAGAACCAATCCCCTGTCTGCCACAAATCCGCCCTTTTTTTCGAAACTTTTTCCCCAGTCTCTTCAAAACCTCCAAATAAAAATCCTGATTAACTTTTTGACCCGGTGGAACGAATTCTGAGTGCACTACACCTCGACAATCAAAGAAACAAATGAGCATCGTCTTGATGTTTGACTTCACCATGCGGCATTTTTTGGACGAGGAGATGAACTTGTCTTCCACTGGCTTGATTGTTGCTTTGTTTCGGGGTCGTATCCATAGCACCATGACTCGTCATCAGGGATGACCTTGGAAAAAAATGCAGGGTCCTCTTGCACCTGATTTTGCAGTTCACAACAGGCCTGAGTTCGTTGTTCCCCTTGCTCGTCTGTGAGAAGGCGTGGGATAAATTTGGCTGCAACCCTTCTCATGCGCTAATCCCCAGATAAAATTCTCAGGATTTAACTCCAAGACAACCCGGACATCTCAACCAATTGATCAATGGTTCGACGACGGTATTCGCGAATCATGGTGTTAGTTTTCTCAACATCGTCGTCAGTTCTTGACGTTGAAGGGCGGCCAGAACGAGGTTGGTCTTCAATCGTCATTTGCCGATTTTTAAAACGTTGAAACCACTCGTAGACACGTGTCATGCAGCATCCCCATAAGCATTACGAGAGTTTCAGCCGGCGTTTTCCCCCAACAGAAAACAAAATTTCGCGGCCGCGCGTTGCTCCACACACGTTTTCTACGAAACGGAAAAAGTTGCCTGCCTTCCCCTCCAGCTCAATTCCCTTATCCAGCTTACTTTTGGGTCCCCCCTCGTATTGTTCCGTGAAAGGGGGCTCGCAAGCTAAAAACTTTGGGAAGCCTTAGACGCTACAAAGGTGCCTCTGGCGAAGCCTAACAGAAAAACTCTGCAAATTCTTGACACAACGGTTTATTATCTTCCTTGTGCAGATCACCCTTCTGTCTATACCAGACTGTATTGCAAATCGGCACCATACCATATTCTCACCGTACTCATACCATACCATACGAATTTCTTTCCTATCATACCATACTGTATTATACCAAATCATACATACAATAATATACCATACCATACTCATACCATGTCATACAAACCGAGTGAATATTGAAATGTCATCCATTTCTGACCTATATTTAAAATTTTAAGTATCTAGCTCATCGTCAACATTTAATTTGTTTAAACAAATAGGTATTATTTAAACAATTTTACAGACAAGAAACCGAGTGAATATTGCATTGTGATCCAGTTCTGACCTATTTTTAAAATTTCAAGTCAATAGCTCATCATCAAAATTTAATTTGTATTATTACAAAAAGGTATTATTTAAACAATTTTACAGATGAGAAGCCGAGTGAATATTGCAATGTGGTCTATCCCCGACTCACGGTTAAAATTTCTAGACTGTAGTTTACCGGGAAGATGTAAAAAGGTAGTTTTATTCTGGGCGTCTGGTGGTTGGGTCACATAACGGCCGTTTTCGACGCGAAAGTTTAGTGTTTTTCCTAAAACTTTGCGCGGTCACTGTGAACGAACGGCTGGTCGCACAAAAATCCAATTGGTCTTAAAAGATTCGTAATTTTTCAGGTCATTCGAAGGTGAACTAAAATTTACACGGTTCAGTTAAATATTTGGAGATAAGACATCGTCGAAATTTTAAATTTCGTTTTGAATCCCTTCCCCTTGACCTAGGGTTATGAAAAGTTTCGAGGATCATTGTGGGGCTGGTCCAAACCCAGAAACCAAATTTTGTAATTTTAGCTCAACGCTAACTGGGCAAAACGGCGTGGACGGCGGACGGCGTACGGCGTACGGGGGACGGCGTACGGCGTACGGCGTACGGCGGACGGACGGATTTTTTTTTATTCGATTTTCTGAATCTACGTATCTTGAAACGTAAACCAACAAATTTTGAGGGGGGGTTAAAAAAATTTTTTCTTTGGGCGATTCCAATGGTTCATTATCGAAGATAATAAACCAAAATACATAATATGTATTTTATTATTTATTATGCGTATTATTTAATTCTTCGTGGCTTCTTGAAAGCTGAATCGATTTTTGGACTTTATAACACACATCGACTTGGGTATTCAAAGTAATAGATATTCTGCATCGGTCGGCCGACCCACTAGTTCATTGGTTACTTTGAAAATTTCAAAGTGAATCTTCTTTGTAAAATTTCAAAGTAAATAATTTAACCTCTCTCAATAAGGCCATAATATCTGAACATAGTCGTGGCCAAAAGCTTCCTCTCGACCGAATTTAGTCCTCACACCTAACGATTTCTACAGTCTCCGTGGAAGGTGTTTTTCCGTAAATGTTTCTACTATACAGTTGTGAATCCAACAGGCAGCTGTCGTGAAAATCATTCAAGCCACGCCTTGGCATTGATAATCGTGTGAGTGTACGTTTTGGGGGGCCAACCGGTAATTGTTTCGGCTACGAAAGCTGTTCGGAATGTTGAATCAAGATTGTGGTTGACTGTGTGATCTTGAATTTCGGAGCTGTGCGTTGTTGAAACATGAATATGTATGTAACGAAGCAGCGAGGTTTGTCTTAGCTCACATCTCTCCAGGCGAAGGCAGACCGCGGAGGTAATCTTGATTGAAGGCTGAGAGATTTTCAATGGCACCTATTCATGACTGACTAATGAGAGACGGGTGTTTGTTATTCGGGGTAGCGCGGACCCGTCCGCGGAAGTCTTGTGAAACAATGCGATGAGCGCCGTATAGCTCTTTCACGCGTCACTCCAGTTGAGTTTTCCCCTTAAAAAAAGGAGATCGGTAACCGAAAGGAGGCAGTAAGTAACACGATCTCCTGGAGACGAGATAGATTCAACAAATTTGAACTGTGAGTGCTAATGGAAGAATAAGCGCTTAGTTTCATCCATGTCTTCATAGTTTCGGAACCATGAGACTTGTCCCCTTAAAATGGTATAACAGGCATCAAGTACGTAACATCCAATGAAGCAAGGTTTTCTAAGTAGATTCGAACAACCTCTTTTACTTCCAATCAACACCAACGAATTACCTCTATAACACCCTCATTTTACGTGCGCTAAGATCTCTGGATTCAGCCTTCTCTCATATTCAAATTGATATTTTTAGCGACTCTTTTAGACTGTTGAAGCTTGTGCTCAATGAATTTTTCCATTATTCATATAATACCAACGGGAGAGATTAATAATTTAAGCTTCGAGTTTTGGTTTTTGCTTACTGTATTAGTTTTGTAAGAAGTGAAATTAGTGAGGTGTTTCTGTTACTAGACAATCTCTTTTTTTTTATACTGTAATTGGGCTGTGGCCCGTGTAAAAAAATAAAGAAAAAATACAAATAGATGCATGTAGTTAAAATAGTAGTAATATTGAGGTGGTTCATGGAAGAATGAAGAGGCTGAACCGAATGATAAACAAACCATATCAGATGGAGAACTAATCATTCCATCATACATGAAATAGACGAGATAACTTCCATCGACATGAATATTGAAAATGATACCTATTGGACGTTGGACAAAATGACTGGAATGCAAGCTTGATTTGACATGACTTCATGGTTGATGGCTGAAACAATTTGTGAGGGAGCAAGGACAAGATCGTATACAAAATACGTTCCCCAGAGGCAATTTAGATGCTCCAGATGATAGAGGGAATAAAGTAATCTGATGACTCGTGCATTGCTGATAATGTTTCACGAACCAGAAGCCTTCATCTCTTAATACCAAGTGGCTTTGGAATACAGATTCCAGTCTGTTTCGTGACGGGGGGAATCTTTTTGTGATGGGGGGAAAGGCCTTTGATGGAAACCTTATAACCTTTTTCTCATTTCAATAAATATATTTCCTCGATCAATACCCACAATGTCTACTAAAGCCACAAGGCATTGAAATATATTTGTGTTTAAATTCACAAGTTTACAAATTAGTACACAAAACTCTATTTCTTCTGAAAAAGATACGCAAATAACTAGAATATCATTGATAAATCAGAAACCGTTGCATTGTTTGTAGAAAGGGCTAAATCTCGAATATCCCAATTGATTCTCTTTCATATTCACTACATTGAAAGTCATTGGTAACGTTCGTTCTTCATACGGACCATCCAGTTGCTCTTAATCCGTCAAAGGTACGAGGGGTCTGATGTAACCTTATTTTCGGGATATCCCTCGTATTCCATAGAATGTTCTCAGATGATATATCATCTTGATTCAAGTCGTATTTGGGAAACCAAACATCGGTGGTATAGTGAAAACACGACTGAAAAATAATCAAAGTATATGCCCCGCTAGCACTTTCCAGGCTTTATGATAACCATGACTGGGCAACCTCCATTCATGAGTCCTCAGGGGAACCTCCTCCACTACTCACGACAACTCTCTTAATAACTTCACCATGTGACATATTAATACCAATTACTAGTAATTCCATCGAGCAAAATCATTTTTATCCGAATACTGTTGAACTAAATAAGAGACATCTGAAGGATGGGCATGCTGTAGCTCAACTGACGAATAGTTCTACTCGAGATTTATCATCTCCTTGCGGGATGAAGTCGTTAAAGTTCTTTGATGCCATTAAACCCCACAGCGTCCCCCTTTGCGGTCTTATGACTCCACTTTGGTCTCGGCTCGAGTCGTAAAAGAAGTGGTGTGTTTATCAACAACGTCATAATCGGACCAGCGTTACATGTTATTACCTAACGGGGAACGATGGAAGAGGCGAATGCCAAAGAATTTTCACAATGCAAAAAGTTTTTTTAAAGACTTAATGAATCTCCGCACTAACAGGTACAAGTGGGATTTCGCCGGAACAGACGAAACGAGGGACAGCTAAGGAGGTGAGTTTGGTTTTTAGTGTTTAATGACAATATTTTATGAATTTTTTCACTCCTTTTGTTTCCAATTGTCTCTCAGATTGACTTGAGAAGATTTAAACCTTTCCCTTTCCCGTAGAAGTAATTTAGGTCTTAAAACAGCCTTTACTGGATGCCTACTACTGGGTCATCAAGATGTTCATTGCTCCAGTAGAGAGCACTCCTGCCTACTACTGGGAAAACCACATTATTTCTGTTACGTACCTATGTTTGGTCAATTTTTAATTTAAACACAATGGTAATTGAGTTTTTCTTAGATTTTGAGTATTTCCAATAGATGGCAGCGGTGCCTTCTTTTGGAACACGAAGGTACTTAGAACTGGAACAAGATTTTATTTCAGAACTGTTGAAGTCCTAGGACGCTGAAAATTTTCTATTTTAGAGTTAGGTTTACACTTGAAAACTGACCAAACCTCATCATTAATTTTACAGAAAGGCAACCATGCTACCTGTGAAGGGGAATAACTTTATGTGATCATATTCAGAAGGAGCGTTGCAGGCAGCATTTGATGATGTTGAAGGAGGAAGGCCAGAGGCCACGGCAGCAAGGAAACATGGTGACCCTAGATAGTAAGGTAATGGGCAAAACTATATTAATGAGAAAAATCGGACTTGTGTACTGCTGATGTCATCATCAACTCAATAGCCAGCATCTTGGAAGTTTCATCGACAGGCCCACAATCTGAACCAGAAGAAACAAAGAGTAGAAATAAAATGGTCCACCTCGCCGAAATCCATAGTTCGTATGTAGGTTCTACCAGAAATGCAAAAAACTGGCGAAGAAAAGGCTGCTGGAGAGTCACATTCACGAAGACACGTTGCTGTCGATTGACAGGAAGGCTAGTGATACCATTTTCAACACCCATCGAAAAATTATTTTGGTATCGTTATGATTCCGAAAAAGAAGAAATCGATTAAAACTGCCTGCCAAATCTTTGAGAATGGCGAAGATGCGGAAGCAACAGTATTGCCCTTGGTTTCGTGTAACAGACTGAAGAACGTTTTTGAGTTTGATGAAAAGAAGAAGCTCATTGTGGTTCATTAACTTTCGAATGCCTACTAGGTACTTGCTGGAACATTTCCATGACTTTTTTTCAATACAGAATGAATCCGATCTCCCGCCGGATATTGTTTGAAATGTGGAAAGGTGTGAAGAAAGAGGAAAGTTTAGACGTTATTTTCCACTTCATTGTGAAGAAATTAGAAAATGAAGGTCCACGGCTGACTGAGCATCAGATTCAAAAAATCAAGGCTGCAGTTCGTGTATTTATACAAAAATTGGAAATTAAGTGGAATGAAGTGGACTGTTGAGCGGTTCTTACTCTGGGACAAGTAATGGCTCGAAATGCAATTCAACGTGTCTGGACTGAAGGATAATCATGCTTCAAATCCATCAACTTTATTAGGTACATATTATTGCATTTAACCATCGAATACCTACTAGTGCTTATATAGAGGTTTGCTTTATTTGTTGTTGCGGGACCTACTTACAATAGGTAGAGCCTACTTATGAACTAGTTTTTATTTCAAATGCAGATATCGCGATCTTTCCTTTGTTAAACCGATTGATTTAAGTGTTGGTAGCTAATCTAACTAAAAGTTTTTGTTTGTTTAATCTTAGTGGTGAAAGAAGGAGACCCGTTGGAGAAAGAGGGAAGACTATTTCAAGAAGCGAGCAGTACAACTCAAAACCGAAAGGCAAGTTGTCTAGTTGGAGGTCATACCAACGAAGAGCTGACAGCAGCATTGGTTAAATTTAAATTTGCTTGGGAAAAGGGATTTTGCTTCTCTAGTTTCAGAAATAAGTCAATTTTAAGAATTTAATATAAATTGAGTTTGGTGCTGTCATTTACTTTTTTTTTAGTGCTGAATTCAAAGAAAATATTTTCAGCTCAATAGCCTACAAGAATTGGGTCATATCGACTCTAAAACACACATTTTAATAACATTTTGGTGCTGGGATGATTTAGGGATGTAAGGAATTGTTGTACTTCTTTCATAAAACATATAATATATATTATATACAAGAATGCTTGTTAGAAAAGTACAATTCCCCCAATTCTTGTAGGCCTATCGAGCTGAAAATATTTTCATTGAATTCAGCACCCAAAAAAAAGTAAATGACAACACCAAACTCAATTTATATTAAATTCTTAAAATTGGCTTACTATTGAACCCAAATTTACCTCGGAATTGGTACTTTCTCTGCTTCAACACCAAACATATCTTCGAATTGGCTGATTGTAAGCAGAAAATAAAATGAAATTTAAATAACGTAGCTCCCAGTATTTTTGTCCTCCCAGATCAGCCAAATATCACACTGTGCGGCCGTTTGTTCACAATGAGCGTTCATCATAAATCGTCAACATGAGCGTGAATCAAACGTTCACACTCCGGACCAGTGTTCATACTGAGGAACAGCTGGTACGAACAACGCATGGTGTTGAGATGTCGAGTTTCTGGTTCTGGGATAATTTTTGTGTCTACGGCAAAAAGTTAGGTAATTTCGAATATTCATTGGTAGATACCTACTTTTTGTAACAAACTAGTGCCGACGTTGATAGGTCCATCGATATAAATAAATTATTAACATCGTTGAGCTAGTTACCGAGTCCAATGCAGCTAACTATTCGAACAATAATTTAGCGCATAACTCTAGTTGTTCCGTATAGCTATGGGACTCTCAAGGACATTATATACAGAACTGTTCTGTCAAGATCACTGTTGAGAACACCATTGAGTAAAAATTTGCAGAATTATAATCCTTGGAAAAACCAATCACTTTTCCTCAACGATATTTTCTTCCCCTATTTCATGACATTAATGTGAAAGGGCCATTCTGGTTCGATCAGTTTTATGAGCCAATTATTATTGATGTCTGTATTGGTTTGGTAGTGTGAGAAACCCCCTTTTCGACACGTCAAAACTGTATTTTGATAGGGCGAATCTGGCCTTTTATCAGTTCAGATTGGTTCTGTTATCAGACACACAATGAGTATACTGAAATTGTGAGGACACTGGCAAGGAATCTGTTGATTCTGTTGATTTAGTGTTACTGATAAAGTACATTGATGTACGAAGTGAGATAAGTAACTTCGTGTCGTAACTTGTGAATGCGCGTTTTTGTGTTGTTTGAACTTCGTAATTCTTTCAATGATCAATGACAACGAATTGGTTGGTGAACGATATGGGTGAAAATATGGCGGTTACCAATTTAAATAAATAAATAAAACCCCAGTCATGCAGCATGACTATCAGAGAAAATATTCGAAGAATTCTATGCAAAATTTGATGTTTCAAATATTCCGAGATTTCTCATTTTCTACCGAGTATCACCTCAGTATCATCGCCGAACACGATGAAGTCAGAATTGTGATATCTCATTCCGCTATCAGATCGAAGCAGATGAACCGTGAAGAACATCTCAAGTAACAACCACGTTTCTTCATCATCAAAGTGCTCCAGTTTGAGTAGATATAAGCGACCGTCGTATTCAGCGTAAAAGCACCTTTCAAATGAGGGGTCACTTGTCAAACTATTTCATTTTTGGAATTCATGGGTAATTTTCTCCCCCTAAAACTCCCCAAAATCCCTCTTAGAGTGGTCTGATCTACGAACTTAGCCTTTCGATTACCAAATCAGACTTTTCGTGCAAATTTGAACTTTTTATCTCAGTTACGTCTGGAATGACACATACATAAATATAGGTATGATTTTTGGTGTCTTTTGGCAGTAAGTTCTAGGTGGTCTGGAACGGATTTTGGTATGAAAACTTTTCGGAAATTCGAGTTTCAAAAACTGTGGACTGAGAACAATAGTTTCCTTTTTTGCGAAAATTCGCTAATATACCGATTTCATTGACTTAAATAAACGAGGTATTGAACCCGAGTCATTAAATTCGCAAGTAAGTATGCTATCTCACTAGTTCCGTAAGTATAATTGTATCCACGCATGTACGTACCTTTTCAATTGAGATGGTATAACCCTCTCAGAAAGAAATACATTCTCATTCTAGTGAAGAGTTCGCTATCAATGCGGTTGAGGGCACTTCACCAAACTAAAACAAACTTTTCGCACTCCCGACTCGTGTTCGTCTCGTTCGCCCGAATCGCTCGTATCACTCGGCGTGCTCGCGTCTCTTTGACGGAGTGACGAAGGGGGTTCTGTCCGCGGGTTCTACCGAGGGGCGGCGCCTGGTGAATGAGTGGGGGCGGTTGAATCGTATTAGCGGAGCAGCGGTGATGAAGTGGGGGCGGCAGTGAGGTTGTGATGGGGGCGGTGTTCACAACAAACTTACCAGACCACGAGACTTTGCGATCTGACGAGGAGACAGGAGTGCACCGATCACATTTCACCAGACAAATTAATAAACTGCGACATGCTGAATAGAATAAACACTCTCACTGACAGAACCTGCAAAGATTGCTAGTAATCGAGTGTCACGAGTTGAATGTTTGTACTAAATACATGATAACGCTTTGCATATGGGGCAATCTGAGAACCTCTCAATCTTTTGAAATGCAAAAAAATGTTGCATAAATCTATATTAAAAACTCTGCAAATTTTTGACACAACAGTTCTTATTACCTTCTTAGTGCAGATCATACTTCTGTCTAAATCACGAAATGATAAATGAAATGTTTACAGAGATAATGAATTAATTACAAATAATTTGTACCAATGTGTTTCTGGGGTTTCTATTTCCGGGTGGAAGTAGGTGGGTACCTACTTTGGCAAAAGTATTAAGAATTATTATTAATTACCTATTAAAAATTATTATAATTTTTTCAAACTTGAACCGAAATTTCAAAAGGAATTTTTAACCCCTTCCCATTGACCTAGGGTTATGAAAAGTTTGAGGGATCATCGTGGGTGTGATCCAAACCTGTAAACCAAATTTCGTAATTTTAGCACAACGCTAACAGGGCAAAGTGCAGCGAACCGAGTTTTTTATTCGATTTTCTGAATCTACGTATCTTGAAATGTAAACCCTCAATTTTTGAGGGGCGTTTAAAAAAAGCTTTCTTTGGTCGACTCCAATGGTTTATTATCCAAGATAATAAAACAAAATAATCCACAGTTTTTTTCGAAGAACTAAATGTCTCCGTTGAAGAGAACAAGATGTCCATGAAGAACATCTCAAGTATCAACCACGTTTCTCCATCTTCAAAATACTCCAGATTGACAAGGAACGGAATAAGATATCGTGACCATCGTGTTAAACGTAAAAACAACCTTTAAAATGAGGTGTCACTTGTCAGACTGTTTCATTTTGGGAATTTATGGGTAATCCACACCCACCCCCCTTAAACACCCCAAAACTCTCCTTAGCTTATAGATTTTCCAACGCCGAACAATGGCGAAGTAAGAATTGCGATATCTCATTCCGTTATCAAATTAGAGCAGACTAACGATGAAGAACATCTCAAGTATAAACCACGTTTCTTCATCTTCAAAGTGCTCCAGTTTTAATCAAGCTGTCTCTGTGTTCAAATCATTACTTTTGAATTTATTCTGTTCGATTACCTACAATAGTTTTACCTACATACCTACCTATCGATTCCGTTCTGTTCAATTTGATTTTGATTTATTATCTTCGATCCAAGAAAAAAAAATTTGTTAACCCCCCCTCAAAATTTGTTGTTTTACGTTTCAAGATACGTAGATTCAGAAAATCAAATAAAAAAAATCCGTCCGTCCGCCAAATGGCTACGTAAAATTTTGACAATGTGACATGTCGAAAAATTCAACTAAACGGTGTAATTTTTAGTTCACTTTTGAATGACCGGAAAAATTACGAATGTTTTAAGACCAATTGGATTTTCGTACGACCAGCCGTTCGTTCACAGTGAGCGCGCAAAGGTTTAGGAGAAACACTAAACTTCGCGTCTAAAACGGCCGTTAGGTGGTTCAACATCAAATACGACCCCCTAGCCGCCCAACATAAAACTACCTTTTTTCATCTTCCCAGTGAGCTAGAGACTGGAAATTTTAACCGTGGGTCAGGGATTGACCACATTGCAATATTCACTCGGTTTGTCTGTAAAATTGTTTAAACTATTCGCATTAAAGCATTTAAATTTGGATGGTGAGCTAGAGTCTTGAAATTTTAAATATGGGTCAAAAATGGATGACATTGCAATATTCACTCGGCTTCTTGTCTGTAAATTTTTTTAAACAATAGTTAGGTATTTGTTTGAACAAATAAATTTGGAAAAGGAGGTAGAGTCTTGAAATATTAAACATGGGTTGAGGATGGATGGCAATGCAATATTCACTAGGTTTAGTGTAAAATTAATTTTGTTCAATTAAATTTGGATGATGAGCTAGAGTTTCATCTATCATTTTGGTTTATTATCTTCGATAATGAACCATTGGAATCGCCCAAAGAAAAAAAAATTTTAACCCCCCCTCAAAATTTGTTGGTTTACGTTTCAAGACACGTAGATTCAGAAAATCGAATAAAAAAAAATCCGTCCGTCCGCCGTACGCCGTCCCCCGTACGCCGTCCGCCGTCCTCGCCACTTTGCCCAGTTAGCGTTGAGTTAAAATTACGAAATTCGGTTTCTGGGTTCGGACCAGCCCCACAATGGTCCTCGAAACTTTTCATAACCCTAGGTCAAGGGGAAGGGGTTCAAAACGAAATTTAAAATTTCGACAATGTCATATCTCAAAATATTTAACTGAAACGTGTAATTTTCAGTTCACTTTTGAATGACCTGAAAAATTACGAATCTTTTAAGACCAATTGGATTTTTGTGCGACCAGCCGTTCGTTCACAGTGAGCGCACAAAGGTTTAGGAAAAACACTAATCTTTCGCGTCGAAAACGGCCGTTATGTGACCCAACCCTCAGACGCCCAGAATAAAACTACCTTTTGTCATCTTCCCGGTAAACTACAGTCTAGAAATTTTAACCGTGAGTCGGGGATAGACCACATTGCAATATTTACTCGGTTTCTCATCTGTAAAATTGTTTAAATAATACCTTTTTGTAATAATACAAATTAAATTTTGATGATGAGCTATTGACTTGAAATTTTAAAAATAGGTCAGAACTGGATCACAGAACTGGATTCACTCGGTTTCTTGTCTGTAAAATTGTTTAAATAATACCTATTTGTTTAAACAAATTAAATTTTGATGATTAGCTAGATACTTGAAATTTTAAATATAGGTCAGAAATGGATGACATTTCAATATTCACTCGGTTTGTATGACATGGTATGAGTATGGTATGGTATATTATTGTATGTATGATTTGGTATAATACAGTATGGTATGATAGGAAAGAAATTCGTATGGTATGGTATGAGTACGGTGAGAATATGGTATGGTGCCGATTTGCAATACAGTCTGGTATAGACAGAAGGGTGATCTGCACAAGGAAGATAATAAACCGTTGTGTCAAGAATTTGCAGAGTTTTTTGAATTACATTATTGTGCTCTTCTCAAAGAAGATAATAAACCGTTGTGTCTAGAATTTGCAGAGTTTTTTTTTTACCAAGTACCTAACACCTCAGTTTATAGATCTTTCCATGTTGAACACGATGGTGACGTCAGAATTGAAATATCTCCGTTATCAGATTAGAGCAGATGAACCATGGAGAACCTCTTAAGTAACAACCACGTTTCTTCACCTTCAAAGTGCTCCAGTTTGGTAACAGAAATTATGACTTCACCATGGTGTTCATAATCGTGTTCAGCGTTAAAAAATCTATAAAATGAGGTGTCACTTGTCAGACGGTTTCATTTTTGGAATTTATGGGTAATTTTCCCGCCTTAAAATTCCCCTGAACTACCCTTAGAGTGGTCCGATTCATCCCATCTACGAACTTAGCCTTTAGGTTGCTGGGACAGATTTTCTGTGCACATTTTTAACTTTTGATCTCAATTCTATCGAGTGTTATTGTCTGGAATGACACATACATAAACATATGTATATAAAAAAATATATATTTATATGATTTTGGTGTCTTTTGGCAGTAAATTCAGGATGGTGTGAAACAGATTTTGGTATGAAAACATTTCGGGAATTCGGGTTTTAAAAATTTTGGACCGAGAACAATAGCTTCCTTTTCTTGGAAAATACCCTAACACCCGTCCGTATGCCGTCTGCGAATTGTTTAAACAATAGTTACCTACCAATTTGTTTTATTAAATTTGGATGATGAGCTAGAGTTTCATCCATCATTTTGTGAATTAGATTATGGTGATCTGCTCAAAGAAGATGATAAACCGTTGTGTCGAGAATTTGCAGAGTTTTTCAATTAATTTTGATAGTTCGCTTACCAATAAGATTTGTCAATATTAGTGAGTTCCATCACGTTTCCACCTTTGAACGTGGGATTATTCGGTCTACCTTGAACCTGTCTGGGAATGTATGGGTTTGCAAAATCCTGTTATTATTATAAATGTTATAGAGTTATAGTTCACAGCTATTTCCGATTTAGCCTCACCTATTTAATATTTTGCCAATGTAGGGGAAACTTTGGCGAAGTCAGTTCCCAGAGGTAATGTAGCTTTTCAACCTCAATCACAGAGGGCAAGTGATATACCTCATATTAGGTTTGAGGATATAATTAAACAGGATTTGAATAAAATAGTAGGAACTATGAATGGTAATTCGGCCTCAGGCATAGATGGTGTATCTCTTAAATGGATAAAACTGAATTTGGACACACTCAGTGATCCAATAATGTAGTAAACACTAGTCTGCATACCCATACATTCCCATACATTTTACTTGTTTATTGGTTTACTTGTTTATATCTTCGATAATGAACCAGTAGAATCGACCAAAGAAAAATATTTTTTAACCCCCCCTCAAAATTTGTTGGTTTACGTTTCAAGATACGTAGACTCAGAAAATCGAATGAAAAACTGCAAATTCTTGACACAACGGTTTATTATCTTCTTTGTACAGATCACCCTTCTGTCTAGATTACTGAATGATAGATTAATTATTATTATGTATTATCATTCATTATTAATAATTATTATCAAGTAGTGTAAATTATTAATATTTATTTTTGTTTATTAATAATTTTTATGCTTCATTATTAATAATTATTATTGAATATTATTTATTAACTAGGACGCTTATCGGCAGCGATGTATCAAATGTATCGGTTTATTTTGAAAAGTGCCCTAAATCTTCTGAATGAAAAAATAAAGAAAAATCGTGTTGCTTTATTAGCACTGTGTTCTTTGGACAGTTTTTCAAGGAAATATCAACAAGCAAACTATGAAAAAATGTGATTTTTTGATGATTTTCGAGATTATCTCGCCAAAACCGACTGGGACCGCATATTTTGAGTTGAGATTCGGATTCAGCGTCGAAAAATACATAAGTATAGGTGGGTCTCGTCAAAAGAACAGACCATTTTGTTTTTGTGGACCTGTGTAATTAATAGTAATTCACACTACTTGATAACAATTATTATTAATCAATGATAATTCATAATAATAATTATTCTATCATTCAGTTATCTAGGACTATTAGGATTGATTGTCACCAAGTGAAAGGAAACCACTTCTGATTGGCTGTGCTTAGAAGTGAAGGGATTTTTATGTAGAGGGGGGGGGGATAGAAGATTCTAAAAATGGACGCAACAATGGAGAAAAACTTGAAGGAATTACATCATTCAAACATTTGCCTAACCTATTACTCTTAATAATTTCGAACTTTTCAAGTACATCCAACATGCTTCCTTTCTGGCACAAATTTATTTATTTATTTATTTATTGATACGGCCAAAGCCATTTTACAAAGAAGGAAAATAATTCGAGATTTCACCCGTAAAAGAAATTTAAGATAAATAGTACAAAAATTGATACTGGTGCACAAAGAAAAGTAGTATGTGATAAAATGACGATGAAGAAAAGGAAAAAGAACTGTCACTGATACTGATAATTAGAAAACTGACGTTTGAGGCTAAACTGAGAGATACAAAAAAAGTCTGATGACGTGGCTTGAATAAACGCATTCGCCTCCCGTGGCATGCGGTATAATGGTCGATGCAGAAGGTAGTTGTGGGCGGCAAACGGAACGTGGAACGTCACAGATGAACGGGTGCTGTAGTTTGGCACATTGATGTTGACTCTGGAGAGAAGGGACGGGGACTGGAGAACGCCATTCACCAACTTGTGGTAGAACATGACGTGAACATCTCAAATGAGGGAATTCGATAAATTGCCTGTCTGCAAGATCAAAACTGAAGCTATGATTTAATCCATTCAAATGACGTGCAAAAGCTGATTCCCCCTGACTATCCCTAAAATCTTTTTCGTGTTCCTTAATCCTTTTCCAAAACTTCCTACCAGTTTGCCCACAATACTCGAGTCCACACGAGCATTTTAATTTATATACCCCACTTCTATCTTGCAAATTTATCTTATCCTTAACTGAACCTAATAAAGATTTGAGATTAATGGAGTTAATATTTTACAAATCCTATCTGAAATTTTCCCACAATACGGTATGCTAACCCAAAACGTTCCCTAACTAAATTGGAAATTCCTTCCCTACTCTTTTTCTCAAGAACCCTATTCCATATTGAATCAATAAGATCTCCGTCATACCCATTACTCGCAGCTATGCTTTTGATAACTAATTTTTCTTTGGCCAGACTTTCCTCATCCATTGGTACAGACATAGCCCTGTTAATCATACGATGGAAAGCGGCATATTTGTGAACTACTGGATGGTTTGAAGTCTCCTTTTTTGCCGAGTAACGCCTCAGTTTATAGAATTTTCAACGCTGAACACGATCGGTGAAGTCGGAATAGCGATATCTCATTCCGTTATCAGATTAGAGCTGATGAACCGTGAAGAACATCTCATGTAACAACCGAGTTTCTTCATCTTCAAAGTGCTCTAGTTTGATACCGGAATAAGATATCGCAACCCTGACTTTATCATCGTGTTCAAATTTGAAATTTTTATCTCAATTCTATCGAGATTTATCGTCTGGAATGACAATAAATGTATGTCATACATAAACATATAACTAAATATGTCCGGTTGTGGAAACGAAAGCACTCGCGGTGATATACTGGATGAATATTTTCACAGGAGGAGGAAATAGAAGGAGAGAAACACTTAATTTAAACAATTGTAAATCTTACGGTAATTTTCGCGTTACAGCGTCCTCAGCCCGGGAAGATATAATATATTTATACATATAAATCTAATTTTTGGTGTCTTTTGGCAGTGAATTCAGGATGGTATACAACAATTTCGAGTTTTAAAAATTTGGGACCGAGAACAATAGCTTCCTTTTTTCAAAAATTCGCTAAAAACTTAGTTCAAACTTGACTAAAATTTCAAAATTCGTTTCGAACCCTTTCCTATTAACCTAGGGTTATGAAAAGTTTCGAGAATCATTGTGGATGTTGTCTGAACCTGGAAACCAAATTCCCTAATTTTTGCTCAACGCTAACTGGGCAAAGTGCGGCGGACGGATATTGGTTTATAATCTTAGATAATGAACCATTGATAATCTTTCATTAAGTGATCTAGACAGAAGGGTGATCTGCACAAAGAAGATAATAAACCGTTGTTGAAAGAATTTGCTGAGTTTTAACATGGAACATGTTTTAGCCTTCACATAACTGGCGGAAACCGTCCGCTGCCACCATCATCTCACCCGACACCAATTCCCGTGGTCTTGAAATTTTGAAAACTTGAAGCAGCATAGGCCCCAGATCAGCTGAGTGGCTCCCACAGCCAATATCTAGGTTATTCACTCTATGAAGCTGTAATTTGGTATGTAGACTCCTTAGGACTTTAACTTGACGCTGTCCAGGCTCCGGATCAGCTGAGTGGCTCCCACACTTAATATATAGGTTATTCACACTATGAAGCGGTAATTTTGGATGTAGTAATGCTGCCATGTAGCCATGTTCCATGCTTATAGAAATTTAGCCGTAAGGCTCGAAACTAAAGAAAAAGGGAAGTCTGAAGGGAAGAGTTTTTGCTTTTCATGAATTCAAATTTGGGTAAAAGAAATTATTAATTATATAGACTCACATTATATAGACTGAGAACAAATTTATTTGTTACAATGTACAAGTAACGTCGAAACCATAAAAGAAATTATTGGTATCAAAAACATAGGCCATATAATACATTGTACATTTAGGCTTGAACCATATACGCATGATTTAGATCCCCCATGGTATTGGAAATTTCTTACTTCGTATGTACCTACAATGATAACCTTCTATGGAGAAAGAGTAACTGGAATTATCACAAAATTGACGGAGTTGTAACAATCACTGAAATGTTGTACTTATACGATAACGGAGGTACAACTAGGGCATGAAGCAGCTCACGAAAGGCAACAGCAGCTGGTCACTATGTGCGATATGGATACCCTCGTGTTATTGGCTGGGAAGACTCGCCACTGAAACAATTAAAACTGAGGAGCAGAAAGAGATATTGGCGGAAAGTCACAAATTGAGCACACAACTAATCAGTCAGTTCAATGTGATACGGAAAACATAGGAATTTATAGGTAAGCAATATACAGGGTGTAACGTGAGCGGTGTCCGATACCTCTCCTACGTGTTCTACATTTAATTTCCGACCAAAAGTGTCTTCCTAGACCTTAGATTTAGCCCTAAATAATACGTTTATTGCATTCAAACCACATTTTCTCTCTTAATTCAACAGGAAAATAATTGTTGATGAGTCCGTTGGAAAGCTGACTTTTTGGCGCACTTTTTAGCACACCTTCACAGTTCCATCTAAAAAATTTGTTAGGCATTAAAGAGGCAGAAAATTTAACGCTATTTCCCACGCAAATTTCAGTGCAAAAGAAGGGAGTTATGGCAACTTTAGTGAAGTAAGGTCGAAAACACGGAAAAAATCTTAAAAGTGGAAAATTTTGAGTTGATTTTAAAAAAAGGTCTACGAGACACTTTTGGTCGGAAATTAAATGTAGAACACGTAGGGGAGGTATCGGACACCACCCACGTTACTCCCTGTATAAATATCGATGCCCATTTTTATTTCTATTGATATTGACGACATAGTGAATTACTGGCACCCAATTTCACAAGTTATCGAGGAATTAACTCATTCACTAATGGTGCAGATAACCTATGTTCATTGTCATTTGAGTGAGTCAATCCCATTTCAGGAGGGAGTGACTTTTAAATCGTATTGGCGGAAATTCTAAACGCTAAAAGTTCTCGAATACCTACTAATAACACCATTCATTATCAAGCTTCCGGTATCAGGACATGTTTTCTCAGCGGCCTGCTGCCTTCACATTGGGAGTGATCGCTTTTGGTAATCGACTAGATTTCACATGGAACCATTCCTTTAAATTAAACATTATACTGTCATTACTTGCAACAGACTACCGAGGAAGGGGCACACGAAACAGTCTGTTGTTTTCTTCATCTTCTTGGGAATAAGTTCACTATTTCTTAGAGTTCACTTCTCAGGTAGGTATCATCACCAACCTTATAAAACATTGCATGTGCTAGAACAGCACTTATCCCACCTCTCTTAGCCCCAACACGATCCACCTTTTTGACACAAACGAAAATACCTCCATCCACACGGTTACGAATTAAAACGCCCATCTCAGGGTAACAGGCACTCTCACCATCATAGAAAACCTAATTTTGTGTCAAATGACTGACCCACCAATAATTCACCTTAAATTATTGGTTTCCATGTCATTTTCTGAGAAGGTGGCAGCAGCACACCAGAATAACTCCGCCGCAGTGCCACAGAACAATGGAAATAGTGGCTTATTTCCTATCTTGATGTCCTATTTACTCTGGTAACACACATAATGGTTCTCATCTTCACTGATGACACACATTTATTCCTGAGGAGGAATGCTTAATCAACACCCTTGAATGCTGTGAACCTTGAATAAGCAGCCATTTTTATTGTTCAACAGAATATCAATGTAACCTTCAATGGTGGTAGTAAAGCTCCATTAAGGCCTATCCACACCAAGTGAGCATCGAATAACAAGTGATTATCGTTTTTAAATGCACTTGTCTGTAAAGTTGGTTACATGTCCATCTAGAGGGACTTTCTACAGAGGAAAGGAATGACAACCTTTCAAGGAGGAAATTTTGTACCAACCAGATGGAGCAACAGCTCGAGATTCAATGACTGTTAGGTAAATTATTGTGAGGGGTGTTTTGTGATCTCGGAGGTTATTCAAGTAAGAAGTGTTTCAAACACCCCTCCTACCTATCCTTAGAATAATAATAATAATTATTCGTTAATTATTAACAAAACGTATAACTCAAACTGGTGTTTGCCTTGGTGTTACTTTGAATACCAAAATCTTAAGGAAAACCAAAGGTAATTGGCTCATCTCTTGATGAATCAGAAAACACTCCTCTCTATTCAACCAACAGTGATGGGTCTGTTCTGAAATGTAGAAAAGATCCAATAATGTTCTCTTCATCAGAACCTAGAAAATAATATGGCCCATCCAGATTAGTTTGTAGTTGGTTCCTTTTTGCTAAAGGCTTAGATGCACTCATCCCTAGCGGAAACTGACTCACCAGACTCTCAAAGCCACTTACCATTTTGGAGCATTCAGCTTTGTTTGCTGCATAGCTTTGTTAATTAACACCTCTGATCAAATCATTCATAAGAGCATATTTCTAAAGGAAATCCTGGAACTGTCATCATAATCCAATTAGAATTTATGAAAGACACTTGATGAATAAATAATTATATATACTGAATGTTTGGTATTTAATGTTTCAAATTATAAAAACAATACCAGAAGTTGTATTTCTGTATACATTACCACACAAACATATGTAAATTTGTAGCAGGTAACATTAAATTATTACGTTAGGTAGGGATAAGTTACAGCATATGCAGCTTGAGTGTAATTTCACTGTGTACATGTTGGTGTCTTGCCTGTACCTATCTTATCTGAAACTGTTGGAACTTTTCCCCACCTATCCCATAAACTGACAGAAGTAATAAACAATGATAACGATAAGACAATTGAAATATTGATTAAAATAGGAACAATAAGTAACACCATTCATCTTTAAAAACTCACAATAGCTCAATTCAAACGTGATAGGATTGAAGGTACATTCATACATAGACATTGTAACAGTAATACAACCAACAGCCAATTCTATGATCATATTAATTTATAACAAGATTTTAAAGAACAACAACCATGTCATAATTATTCAACATATAAACACTCAAAATAAAATAAAATGGTAACAGACTTGCAATGTTCCAATTGCATACATCTTGTTCGTATCTTTTATGAAGTTAACAAGAAAATATCACAATCATCAAGTGGCTCAAACCAGAAATGTTTTATAATGATTTTTCCAATTCTTATGCCTATGCACATGTTGTGTCTCACTGATTACGTATAACTCATCACAAATCGACTTGGCCCCAACTTTCACAGCTCATACATGACATACATGTAGGCCAGCTCTTTGCACGTATATGCCTGCTCAACCAAATGTTCAGCATTTAGTCGCTGATTAAGAGCAGTACATGTGATCAATGAAATGTTAAGGGTTTCTGTCTTACTACTGATACCAATGCTAAATAACACGACGTTGAAACTGCACCATTGAAAATTTTCCGAAGACTCATTGCACCAAGACTAATGCAAATACTAAAATTAGAGTGAATGTAATCTCAAAAAACTCTAAAGCACGGAAACAGATTTCTAACTAAAAATGCAGGGAAACAGCCCACGAACATGAAACTTATTTTGAGAAATTTACATCATTTTACAAAGCATTAAAGAAGTTCTACCAAGTACCCAATGAAATTAGGAACGAGTGGACAGATACCTCATATTCTAACTAGGGTTCAACATAACCAAATATATCTGAAAAGTCAGTCATCTAATGGATAGAATTTATAAATACTAATGAGTAAGAGCTACTTTGGGTCATGAGAACCACAGGGTAACTAGGTATGCGAAGAAAACTATTAGTACTGTTATCAGAACAACCTTATCTCTTTTAATTAGGAGTCGAGTAGTTTCAATTTATTATTATACCAATCAATTTGGTTATTTTCCTCCTGAATCGCAATTGTATTAATCGTATTAGAGAGTTAAATAAATCGAGAAAACTTGAGCCATCTATTTCAATGGTGGATCATTCAAATTATAAAGTTAAATGAGGAACAATATGACATATCCATCAATTTTATTTATCAAAATGGTGTAATAGAACGATCATGACCCCTGGAAGACTAATTATCAATTTAAAAATGTATTTATAGCGTTGAAATGGTAATTATAACAATACATCACGGTCAGTCCATTCCCCCCACATTCCCGTCACATCAAGGAAAAAAATCACACGCAGTCCCTGAATGAGCGAATACTTGATATTTGCGCAATAGTCGGTATGTACCACATAGTTGAGAGAAACAACTTTATTTAGGGAAAACAAAGTGACCGGCCCGCCCTGGGGTTGCCTTTCGACACCGGCTACTGACAGAATTCATCATTCAAAAAACGTTCTGATCTGATGATCGAATTTTTGAAGTACAAACTACATCAAACTAATGGGTTAGACCAGAAGGCACCAAACGTATATGTTACTATTACATTAAAATTTTAGCTTAATTGGAGGAGCAGGCCAAAAACTGCAGACAACAATACCAGATAAAACGACGCCATAACCGATTTGACATAAGTTCTGAAATTGACTCATCAGTTTGGTATCATTCTTTGTGGGTTTTGGAATAATCATAACAAACGATGCCAAACTTTTTTCAAGAGTCCAATTGGTGCCAAATGTTGTCAAGTGTATAGGGTGCGTATGCAATACAATATGAATGCAATGTGTACCCCATCTATCTATTTCTATACATAAATCCTACATACCTATGAAAACTTTCAAGACCCAAAATTGGCAGCTAGAACTAGAAGAACTAGAAAGCAGCAAGAACTAGAAAGCAAAATCCTCAGATTCAACAAAGAGACACTCCGAATTTCAAATCTCACACCCTCAGTCTGGCAGGAAAATCGGCGAGTATGTTTATTGTTTGAAATTTGTTTTGTAGACTTTCAAAGTTTGCTAATAATCAACCTCGACAATGTGAAATGGTTAATCATTGACAGCAAAACGGCGTGTTTTCCTCTGAAATTTTGTAATGAAATAAAGGTTCATTGCATTAAAAGGTAATTTATCAATAGATGTATCAAGTATCCAAATTGATTCAACTACTCAGACCGAGATGCGTAGTAATTTCAGTCTACGGCTCCTGGAGAACCATTTTTTCGCAGTATGCGAGGTCATAGTGTATTTTTCTCCTTGATCAAAATTGAAAAAAAGTAATAGTCCATTCATTCCAAGTAGTTATAGGTAACATAAATGAGTCTGTCAGGCGAGTTCCCTCAAGTGCAAGTGGTGCAATACCGATTTTATGAGTTTTCATTTACCCCCAATCTATTACACAAGTATATGGCAACGGATTTTAAAATGAAGCCTCATTATCTTAGCCAATGGAATTACTTGTATTCAATTTTACCTTGGTATCATGAAGAATCATTGTAACGCCTTACATTTACATGGTAGAAACAGAGTGACCACAAACCGTTTACATCAAGTTTGAAACAAAAAGAGTTGCAATCACCGCATGATGATGATGATGATAATAATAAACGAATTCAACAAACATTCTTATGAACTTCATAATAAGGACTCAAAATGTCATGGTCAAAATTTACTGACTATTATGTACGAACCGAAATATCATGGTCAGGAAGAAGCTGGTGATATTTCATCAGTATCTTGTAATTGGAAATAATTAATCGATCTAACATTTCCTGTCTTTTAATTATACGGCTAAACATTATTCTACCAAGATATTTTGTACATTATTTAGAAATACACCGAAACACAACAGTACACTCATTTGGATACAGCGATGTAATTACACAATTAATATTTGTCAAGAAACAATACAAAAATATTTTGGAAATTTGGCCTTGTTCAAATTAGAAAATGTTATTTACACATTCATAAAATTTATAATTACAAAGTAGAACATTACAGCGCTTTTGCAGTATGACATGCAAAGTTCACTAAGCACTAATATAATTTATATTCATATAATCACTCAAAATTGGTTGATGATCAAGTAAGATGATAATGACTCCTGAGTATTCGGTAACAAAGTCAAAGATTTATAATACTCAAAAGTAAGACTCTTTAAAATAAATTAGTGATCTTAGCAATTTAACAAAAGGTATCAATAGGACGTATATCGAATGAAATCAACAACATGTATCTTACAGCTAACAACTAATTACTTTGGCAACTTCCAGAACAAGTTGGCAATTTTGAATTGCTCACCAATAAAACACTGTAGTACATTAATCGATTTTGGCATATCAACATTAATTCAATGATACATAAATACATTCATAAATCCAATTATACAATGACAATAATACACTTGCATTATATACAAACAGAGCCATTAGGCAAAGCTCTAAATTCAATTCAGGATATACATTATCAATATAAAAGAAAACACTATAAATTCGATATGAATGCTAATCCAAGGAATAAATTTGAGCAAATTCATATGTCAACTCCACGGAATCAAATACCGATGATATATTATTTTCCATAAAATAGAGATTCTGGCATTTAAATCAGAAACGTACCACTGATAATGGAATAATTCGCAAATACTGTAAATTAAGACGAGTCTTATATTTGTAATTGTTCAATCACTGAATTTGTTATTCAACAACCATGTGATAATAGTCCAAATTGAGGAATTCTGAATGGCAAATAACTTTGATCACAGGTACCCTATTTTTTCCATACCATGTTCCTTGCCCTCATAACCATATTGATCTTGAAAATGAAACGAAAATGTAGAAAATATGAAATACTAAATGTGTCAACAAACATGAGTTGAATAACCTGAGACACCAATTTATCACCAACAACATGTTCAAAACCAGTGACGAGTCAAAATAATCACCTCATCATTTCATTCATGAATTTAGGATTGTGTAACAGATAATTTTGCTACCTACCAACTGCTTCATGGGGCTAACCAAACCAAGGTCAAATATAAGATAGATCAACAGACAAATCCCAAAATATGGAGCCAATATCTGAGCCAATAAAATGGGGGATAACATTTATTCAAAACATCGCGTTGAAATATTGTTCTAGGGGGGAGGGGGGGGGAGAGAGAGAGGAAGAGTGATAGAGAATGACAACATCGACGAGAAATACTCTAAACCTGAAGGCAAATGGATCTTACGTTGCCGAGACTTATTGCTAACTTCAAAATATATGGTACCCAAGATTTGGCCTATTCGCCTGAGCCCATACTAATGGAGCCGTACGGGGCAGGCGTCGCAACGAACCCGTTCTCGTCAGATCACGGAAGTTAAGCGACGTCGGGCGTGGATGTTGCTTGGATGGGTGACCGTCGGTGAGTGGGTCTCCCGTTCAAGTAATTTTTCACGCTTCTGTACGGCGATCCCCTCTCATCTCAAGGGGGCGAGGCAATGAGTAGCTTTGTAAGCAAAATCATCGGAACAATTCTGATCCACCTAGGTGGACAGCCGATGACGTCCGCGACGCCTAAAAACGGCAGTCGGACGGAAATTCAACCTTAAATGGTTGCTTACTTACCAACGTACTAATGACATGCACAGCTCGAGCCATGAATTGGCCTTATTGATTTTTTATCTCTGAGGACTGCAATACTACAGCTTCATAAGTTATCATGGCTGGACAGGTTAAGGTCCATGTAAGATCATGTGGTATGAGACCTCAGAACTGAGGCCAAATGTCAGGCGCCAGTCAGTTTGCAATTCTAACAACGTCTCAGGTTGAGCTGATACCTCAAATTTACGCTTTACATGACAGTTTTAGGAATGGCAACTCGGGCCTTTCCTAATAGTTCCAAGTCATACATGACCTCGACCTATTTACTCTTAGAAATAATTCATGAGAATGATTCAGTGAAATTCGTTATTACCCCATCAGAAGAATTATCCATGAAGGAGACAAGGAAAGTCTTAGGAACAAAGATGAATGATTCAGCTGCTGGCGTAATCAATTCCCTCATTGGCGTTCAAAATGTAGCTGCTCTTACATTGAGGTGTACTATACGAACTAAATAGACAAATTGTTCAAGATGAAACAAATAGCATGACTTTCCAGTGGTTTTGAACAAAATTTATCGCCTTCAAGAAAAATCCAAGAGCATTGTAATTGCTTGTAATTGAACTTCATCCATCAATCCCAAGCAAATGTTACTAGAATATCGATTCTACACAAAGGCATCATTAAAAGAATGAGCTACACTTTTTCCAGATCATGTCTAACTACCAAAAGAAAGCTGCAGAAAAAATGATCCTAGTTGTTTTTATTGAGGGCTGGAATGCCTCCTTAGTAGATATACAGTGAAATTCGGAAGGTCATGGTCAAGAGGTTACAAGAAGAGGAGTCAATGATAATACTGATGATTAAAGAGAAAATTAATTCAACATAATTCGAGAATTTATATCACAGGGTAATTTAAGAATAAAATGTAAAAGTATAAAAACATCTACCCTTACACAAGTTATCGACACCAACGCCTCTAGATATTCACATCCCAACACATGGAAGTTGCTATGAAAATATTACAGTTTCTCTAAATATTAAAACATATGCAACATTTATTACGAGCATCCATAAAGAAATACATTATTCAATTGTGTTAGGTCTGAAATTTTGATTGTAAAAATTTGGAGAAACTAATTCATCAGAAACCTCCAAAATCCATTCGATCCGTTTTAATTCTATCAAACATATGGTTGGGCAAATAACTGGGCTGAGGGTAGGAAGTACTAGCATAAGGAGAAGGGTAAGGATAATTCGGACTAGGCATGTGGATGTTGTGGGAGTTGGGGTAAAATCCAGAACTTGAATTGGGGTATGGAGTTGAATACTGAGGGTATGGATATTGAAGAGTGGAATTCCCATGCACGTTGATGTTTGACTCAATTCTGCAAGCCTGATCTAGAGGATTACTGAAAAGTGAACCATTTGGTTCCATGGGAGGTCCCATCAAATGCGGATAGGTTGGCTGCTGGTAGTTTCCAGCCAAAGAGCTGACAGAAAAAGTACTATCTGAAGCTGAACTGTTAGCAAGCGAAGTAACTGAAAAGTTACTATGTTGCTGCATGTATGAATTGGTTGTTGTTGTACTATATTGAGGACTATAATGAGAACGAGCATAATCAGACATATAGGCAGAATCTTCCGAGTACTGGGAACCTATTGGTTCATTATCACCATTCACACCATTATGTGATGGTTCGCCATCAGTGATGTTGGGTATCTGATCAACCAGCGACTCGAGACCAGACAGACTTTTTGAGGAAACATCTTGAGCCATTCGTTTCTGGGAATATCTAACGCCGGAATCTGAATCTGTGGAAAAATCATCATAGTTTTGGTAACTCTTTTTTGATTGAGGGCTGGAAAAATGGCCTTCGTCATCCTTTTCTTCACTGCTTTTATTACTCACTTCCTCATTTATATTAGCAGGAGGTTCAAAATCAGGAGGTCCCAGAGCAGGGGATTCTGGATTATGTTCTGATGAAATAGCAGCTGATATTTCTGAAGATAAATCTGAATGTGTGAACGATGGAGGTTGGGGAGATTGGTTGTAACCATGAGATTGTAATGGAGATTGATGATAACTAGTAGGCAAGGGCGACCTGGAACTCTGGTTGTAGAGGGACTGGTGATAGAGAGAGAAGCTTTGCATGCTAGGAGATTGAATTGGAGGAGAAAAACAATGGCTAGGTGGATTGCTATGCTCAGATGGGGTTTGAGGTATAGATGTGTCCCCATTATCAGATTTGACTTTTTTTGGTCTTCCACGTTTCTTTTTAGGTAGACCTGATTTATCCTCAAGTTTTTGTTTATTAAGGGGTGGCTCACTATTTTTTTGTTCACCATCAACTTTAATCTTTTTAGGACGTCCTCTTTTCTTCTTAGGTTGAGTTATATCATCATCTTTATGAATAACTTCATTTTCTGAAATGGGAGTACCTAATTTTTCACTACTATAGGGGCAAATACTCTCTTGTGCTTCCTCTTTCAAGTCAGGTTCGAAGAAATTCTTTAACTTTGAGTAAGAAAGAACCATTTCTTCTTCATCTATCTCAGACACAACACCATTGAGATAATCTCGAAATTTCTTAAGAGCTGCATAAAATGGTACCTTATCAGCAGCACGTGGAAGCTGGGCACAACGAGCACTTGAAGAAGGCATCACCCACATGTGCTGTAAAAGACAAAATAATATTGCTATATAGGAAATGAACGATAAAACAAATAATTTTAAATACAGGTATATGGCACGCCTGCCAAACACGAATTTTACCCCACAAGTAACAAAGTGAAATATTGTAATAGAACAAGTAGGATGAGAATTCCAAAGGCAATACCACACCAAAACATAATTAGTTTAGTTAATCAGATGTTTGAAGAGGAAAGAGTTTGAAGAGGGAGAATGAATTCATGAACACTACTTACTGATTACTACTATTACTAATTACTGAGGATAAATGAACAATGCTTAGTCAACAGACGAAAGCACCTTCAACTTCAAAGAATGGAACCAGAAGGCATGAGCATTGCTAACATTTTTAGATGCAAAATCCTGTTGAAGGCATAATGCTTACCTTCCCATCTGCTTCTGTATAACATCCCACAGATGAATATATAGAGGGGTAGTAGTTTTCGAATGTTTGAAGAGAAGAGGGGACGAGGATTATCATAATACTAATCAGAAGGCGAAATGAACTGTTCTTTGTTGGACGAATTCAAAATTACTCTAGCAATACGTGATCAAAACACGGAAAAAATGTTTTAATAGTTTTGCGGAAATTCTATTTGCGTGATGGAACGTTTTTCCAATGTGACGTAAAACCCCATGTAGGTATTGTCGGAACTAATTTAAATGGTGATTAATCAGCCATGTAACTGCCGCCACATTGGAAATTATGAAAATAATCTGACTGATTTGGTCCCAGTGCTTTTATTCTCAGCTGTGCTTAATGTTCATAAATGCATGAATTCATAAATTGAGGTACTAACAGTGTTTGTTCCGTCAACCAGTTCCGGTTGTCTTCCAAAACTGAAGTCCTTTTTGCCGGAGAACACTTCAAATATCAATTTCCCATTGAAAACTGCTATCTTCGGTTTGAATTTTCTCAATTTTTCCAAAAGAATCTGGCTACCTGAAAAATTAAAAAGTCAACATGCTATACTCAACTCCACCTGTCTTCTGGAATAAACCAGGGTATATAACGACGCTATCATGAAATCAGGTCAATTTATAAAATATTTTCCCCAGATTCAGGTAATATACATTCCCCATATTATTATTGTCATCATACGTCAGGGTTTTGTTCATGTTCGGTGAAGGGGTGGGGGATATTTATTTGTGATATGATAAGATCGGAATTTCCAATTCACCACGATTCATTGTACATTCGACTAGTTTTTTACACAACTTTTTTTCTATCAATGAAATCTCGAGTATAAAAATAACAGTTAAAATACCTGTAAATTTCAGCTTCAAATATATTCGCCACTTGGAGTAAAAGAAAAACATGGGTACAACTAGACTGAAAATGGAGTAGAACGCCGCCAACTGCTCCTTTCTATCTCAATCCGTTCCCAAGATAATATTACCCCCCAAAAAACACTCTGTGTAAAAATCACCCCGCCTCGCAAATATCATTCTTCAGAGGCCGGAAAAAGTTATGATATCCACTTTCCCCGCCCGCCCTTTTCCTCATTAAGGAGCTAAGTATAATGAAAAGCTTAACCACTTCACAAGCACCGTACCCCTTTCGAAATCTCCCCTTGGCGCTATTGCGAGACGGTTTTATTACTTCCACAAGCAACTAATACTTGATGGTGGTTAACGTTTTATACAAGTATTAGTTGCTTGTGGAAGTAATAAAACCGTCTCGCAATAGCGCCAAGGGGAGATTTCGAAAGGGGTACGGTGCTTGTGAAGTGGTTAAGCTTTTCATTATACTTAGCTCCTTAATGAGGAAAAGGGCGGGCGGGGAAAGTGGATATCATAACTTTTTCCGGCCTCTGAAGAATGATATTTGCGAGGCGGGGTGATTTTTACACGGAGTGGTTTTTGGGGGGATATCACATCTTTTTGTTGTTGAAGTGGGTCATGTTATAAAGAAGGTCTATGCGAAATTTCAAGTCGATTGGTCCGGTTACCCAGGCTGTAGACTCGTCAAAGTTGCCAAAATTAGCCTAAATTTCAGGTTTTTTGTTTCTAAAAGTTTTTTGGGTTGAGATAATGGGTTAAACTTTCAAAAGGCACTGTCTGATGTTGAAACGAAGCTCTGTGCAAAATTTCAAGTCAATCCGTGAAGGTGGAAAGGCCTAACTGATTAAGGAGAAGAAGAACAGGTAAGGGTGAAAAATCGGGTTTTTGAAGTTATATAACTCGGCTCCCTTTAAAGATATCGACTTGAATCTTTCAAAAGGCACTTGCTACACTTGAAACGAAGCTCTGTGCAAAATTTCAAGTCAATCGGCGAAGGTGGAGAGGCTGTAGCCTTGACCGACTGAAAAAAGTAGAAAAACATGGTAATTGGTTTTTGAAGTTATATAACCCGGCTCCCTTCAGACCTAGCGACTTGAAACTTTCAGGGCTTTCTCTTATCCACACCAAAAAGATCCAAACCAAATTTCAAGTTGATCGGTCAACTAGGAGCCGAGATATGGCCAAAATTAGCCTAAATTACCCTAAATTTTAGTTTTTTGTCCCTAATTTTTTTTTTTTTTTTTGGTTGAGATAATGGGTTATTTCGTTCAAATGGCAGTGAGACATGCTATAAAGAAGGTATGTAAAAAGATTCAAGTCGATTGGTCCTTTTACCCAGGCTGTAGACTCGTCAAAGTGGACAGAATTTTCCTAAAGTTTCTGGTTTTTTGTTTCTAAAACTTTTTTGGGTTCAGATAATGGGTTAAATTTTATATAAGGCTCTGTCTCAAGGTTAAATGAAGCTCTGTGCAAAATTTCAAGTCAATCGGTCAACGTGGAGAGGCTCCAGCCTTGCCTGTCTGAACAAGGAGAAGAAGGAGAAGGAGAAGGAGAAGAACAATCTAAGGCCGAAAAACCGGGTTTTTGAAGTTATGTAGCTCGGCTCCCTTTAGACCTATCGATTTGAAACTTTCAGGGCTTTCTAATATACACTCAAAGAAGACCCACACTAATTTTCAAGTTGATCGGTCAAATAGGAGCCGAGATATGGATACCTCGAAAACGCGTTTCGTGACGTCCGGTATACATACACTCGACAGCGTTCGTTTTCTCAACTTCTTTGCTTGGCGGGGCGGAACGCTACCGCGTTCCTAGATGATTTGTTTGAGGTTTTTTTTCTTCAGAAAACCACGTTTTTGGCCATAAAAATCCACATTTCTTCGCTTTAAAACAACTCTTTTCTACTTTTGACCACATTTTCGGATTCAGCGTTATTTTCTACATACGCCTAATGCACATTCGTAATCAAAAACAAACTCCTAAAGACCGCAATTGCAGTTCAAACATTGACAATTTTTAAAACATTAAATTTTTGAAAACACTTGTACGTTAACTGCATTTCCTAAAAACGTGCTGGAAGCTGGCAAATCTCATAAAAACTTACAAATTTAATCAGCTTTCTAATGGTATGGTCCACTTTGCGATTCATTGTCGATTTCATAGAGAAATTCAAGTTTGAATGCGGAAAAACAGTAGGCACCTACAAAAATACGAGTACCTACCAGAAAATTTACAAACGGATTTTCGTTTGTTTGCCGTTGTAGTGATATGATTCAGATTGATAGTTTCAATGATATCAGGGCAAAATCTCATGGAATTTCTCTAAGGGGAAGAATCATGGATGTAACTGCTACACTGCAACAAGATCTCTCGTACAATGTTATGGCCATACCATTAGGAAGCTCATTAAATTTGCAAGTTTCCATGAGATTTGCCAGCTTCCAGCACGTTTTTAGGAAATGCAATTAACGTACAAGTGTTTTAAAAAATTTAATGTTTTAAAAATTGTCAATGTTTGAACTGCAATTGCGGTCTTTAGGAGTTTGTTTTTGATTACGAATGTGCATTAGGCGTATGTAGAAAATAACGCTGAATCCGAAAATGTGGCCAAAAGTAGAAAAGAGTTGTTTTAAAGCAAAGAAATGTGGATTTTTATGGCCAAAAACGTGGTTTTCTGAAGAAATAAACCTTAAACAAATCATATCTTGGGAACGGATTGAGATAGAAAGGTGCAGTTGGCGGCGTTCTACTCCATTTTCAGTCTAGTTGTACCCATTTTTTTTTCTTTTACACCAAGTGGCGAACACCCTGTATATTTGGTGGTGTACCTAATAGGGATATTCAAGTTCTTCTGAAACCACTACTGTCACTTCAAATCTTCAAATCATGTACACGATTTCCGTTTTTTTTTTTTTTTTTAAATTCATTTATTTTTATTATTATTATTTTGTCTTTTTAAAGACAATTATGGATCATGTTTCACTCAATATACTCTTTTGCATTATGAACATAAATCAAACATACTTCTGAACATACTATACATGAAATGAAAGAAAGTAAGTTAAACAAATGTCCATTCAAAATAGTTGGGACATATTGTGCCACAACTCATCAATCTATGCAGTTGCAACAGGGTAACACGCTGTAGAGTAGCTACCCAAGTCAATCCATGGACAACATGACCAAATGTTGATTAATTTCTTGGTACGCCTTTTCTGACAAAGACATTACTCTTGGGAATGATATCAAAGGCACAAAAGCTCACAACCAATAGTTGTGGGGAGGACATACCTCATCGCCTATGTGGTATAATGCTCACCACAAAATATTACCTCCAAACCGATCGCAAGCGCAAATGTTCTGGGCAGTTATGAATGTGGCACAGTGGTGAACCTGGAATCATACCCCAAGTTCAAGCCCCAGGTGAACAATGACAGGGGTTCTCAATTCAATTAGGGTTCCGACTTATTTGCGCGAGAACAAATGAGAGAAAGGCTTGCTGTCCTTTAGTGGAAGAGCAAAGAAGATTGGTAAGTGATCTGAAATATCTTTAGCACAACCAAAAATCTGAAGAAACAGGCATCATATCCACTGAGCCACAAGCAAAATCACGAACAGATTCACAACTAATTCAATCATCAGGGACACTCTTAGATACGCCGTCAAGTATTACCTAATTCAAATCCAAGCATATATCCAAGAGCTTTGAACTATTTGCATCCAACAATTAATCGTTTGAACTCGTATTAGCTTTGAAAATCCCATATTCAATACTATTTACTTCATTTCAAGCTCGTTCTTCAGCAATCCTAACATCAACATCCCTCCCAAAGTCAGGGTGTGAATGATATACATGAATTACATTCAATATTCGTCTGGCGACATTTTTATTAATTTCAACTGAGGTACCTACTTACAAAAAATAGTTATTAATAATGGACTTGGGAAAAAGCTCTGCAACATTGTTACACCCTGAAACCATTGAAAACAGTTCATTTGCACAATGATCAGTAGATTGAAGAGATGAAAATCAATATTGTTCGCCATAATATTCATTTCACTTCATACTAACCAACAGTTCAAAGCTCCAAATTTACAAATCAGCCATATTTTCTTCTTGGTAAAATGTCTGTGAAAAATTAAAAAAAAAATAAATAAATAAAATAAAACTCATGAAAAACAGTAGAACTATAAAATGATAATAATAACAAAGCACAAACCAAAGAACAAACCATTATCTTTAAGATGAATAAAAACAATTCCTAAAGAGCAATTGGACCAAATAAAACGTATTAAACTTGAATAAAAGAATGTAAACCATAAACTGTGAAATGAACTACAAAAAGAAACATTTAAAAAAAATAAAATAAATCATAAACCCAATTCAAAAATTAAAAACCTCCAAATTCTCCCACAGTGGATTTTTTTCTGTATAGATCACTCTCCAGTGTAGATCACTGCAATTAATGCAGTACCATTCATGCATTCATGAGAATTAAATATCGTCAATCTTGAGGGGACAACGCTATTCCATGAACAAAAGAGCATTTAGGGGATATGAATTGGAGAAATCGTTGTCAGTTTCAACTTCAAAAGAGATGTATTTGATTAGGTAAATCAGACCCTATGGTAAGAGCAAGTGCAACAGCTGCAATCTTACTCTAACTAGCAGAATATATCCATTATATTTAAGATCAGAAGAATGATGCTTCTGAACCATTAGTCTGGATTATGAGCTAACAGGGTGTAATACCTTCTTTGATTTCTTTTCTTGTTAAATCGGCACTTCCTTTAGTTGCTCTTTCAACCATATTTGTGAATCCGATTCCAGCTTTAAGTAGTTTGTAGTCATCATCAGCGGTCATAGGTTCAGGAGTTAAACCAGAGAGGTACAGACATTTCCCTGAAGGATATAATAGATAAGTATAAATATATAGATCAAGCATAAATATCATGGTTTCTAAAAGCTACTGAAAGAGTGATTGAACTGAAAGCCTAGTAAACACCCCTATTAAACCGCCTGGTCCTCCACTGGAAGCGTATTCAAGCGACAAGGCGATTACAGGCGACTGTGACGCGACTGAGCTCCTCCATTGGAGGCAACTTAGTCACGCGAAGTCTGTGGTGGTGTGTAGTGGACACAATGATCGTCCATGCTGAAGGACTAGAGCGGATTGATGAACATGATGATGAAGGTAGCACCTTGTTTAGGTCATCGATACTTTTTGAAAGAATCGTATTGATACTTTCTAAATGTATCGATACAATATATATCGATACTTTTGAAGTATTGGACATCCCTAGAACAGGAAAATGTGAACAGTCGGAGGGTGCGCCGAGAAAACATGGGAGGGGGAAGCCAGGTGGCTCGAAGACAGGCGACCGATCTTATCCAGATGGGCTCAGTCGCTCGTCGCCTCAAAACGCGCGAGTCGCGTCGCTCGAAAACGCTTCCAGTGGAGGACCAGCCTTGAGGTACGTCCATAGTGCACGGCTTCTCGCCTCCCGCTTGCCGGGCTTGATCCATGGCAGGTTGCCCGCGTTCGTGAACCGGCGCGATTCTAGCAGGTGGTGGTCATAGTGCACCGCTTGCGGGAACTTCTCGTTCGTCTCAGTGGGCATCATGGAGCTATCCACTGAGGACCTATTTTGCTTGTTACTAGCTAGTGATAGTGTTCATTATGAAATAAAACAAGAGAGAATATCTCAAGCCCATCAAATTAACCAAACCCCCCTCAGCTTTTCGATATTTCAACTCTAAACACGACGGTGAAGTCAGAATTGCGATATCTCATTCCGTCATCAGTTAGAGCAGACTAACCATGAAGAATATATCAAGGTTCAAACACGTTTTGTCATCTTCAAAGTGCTCCAGTTTGAGAACGGAATGAGATATTGCAATTCTGAAGTCACCATCGTGTTCAGCATAAAATAACCTTTAAAATAAGGGGTCACTTGTGAGAATGTGTCGGAATTTATGAGGAATCTTCCATACGACATTTCTTGAAAACACTTTGGAAATTAACAAATCTTTGTTAAAAACAACAACAACAAAATAGGAAAATCGCGTGGTATACCTACTGGCCTCTACTGATAACCGAAACGTGAAGCGAGAAAAAGAAACAATAATTCATTCCGGTAAAAGCGGGTGGAAGCGGATACAGCCTGTTAAAGCTGGCGCACGGATGCACTATGGCCGTATTCGTTCATTTCTCCCCACGATAAAGCGGGAAACGGTTCACTATGAACACACCTTTACGCTTCTCACACCACAATCAATATTGTCCAGTCAAGGGAAGGCATTCACAAGCTGATTTCAGAATCTACCTACTTACAGTCATTTCTGGAAATAGGCACACTCACCACATAAACACTAATGATCACTGAACTAGATACATAATTGGAGCTCATGATCAATTTAATAGTGGATATGAACGCTTTTTGAGTGTGATGAGTGTGAAACAAAATGATTTACTAAATTGACAACAAACAGTATTTAAACTTACAAAAATGATTTCCAGGACCAGCATAATGGTGACCTTTGTAGGCAGCAAAAAGACCTGGGTTGATTCCGATCTGGAACAAGGGTATCATTAATCTCCATGGACCCTCCTCCCACAGGAAACCTCCTCTTAGAGAAAACTAAATTATATCATTAATTAAAGAATATCCTTGATGCTGCATGGATTTCAACTGTACAGGACTGCATTGTTCCTCGTCAAAGACATTCAAATGAACAGGTTGAGACGACATTCAAGGAATAGTGTGCCTCCTTTGAAACGCTCAATATTTTCTTAGCTTCTGTACCGTTTTCAACTAATATTTTCATGAAACATTTTCTTTAGAAGAACCAAGTACATTGTTAGAAACTCACGATAACTATGTCAAGGTTTTGAGTGAGGTGATCTGGCAGGGTTCTTTTTGAGACCTCTTCCTCTGGCATACCATTGAATCGATCATGTTTCTTTCGCTCTTTCACCATCTTTACTCCACCCGGTTCTTTCATATGATTTGGTAGACAACTCATTATACTCTGGTATCTCATACTGAAATAAATTGGAAAATATTTAATTGCAACTACAAATGCGCTTTAGCGAGACTCATTAATCAACATTAAATTCACACAATTATGTATGTGGATGTAATACAAAAAAGTTTAAAAACCTGAAATGAAGTAATAGAAAGTTTTGAGGAACTCTTCATTTCGTGTTTTTAACCTTTTGTGTACCAGGCGACGAAGATTCACAGGTTGTATGGAAAACAGTTCAAAGGAAGGAATACCTGTTATTCATGGGAATATCTTCTGATTTGATCTTCTTCTTCCTGCCTCGCTTCTTAGGTGTGTGGTGCATTATTGTAGAACATTGAGCAGGAGCAATCATGTGATCATCATCAACGAAAGAATAGGGATCGTCTGGCATTTCATATTTCATTACAGGTTCCTCCTTGACAAGGTTGGCCATATTCGAGACGAGTTCCATGGCATGATGATGGTTATGGGGCTGCTGATGATGCTGCTTATGAATTTCCATTTCTGCACCTCCTGCAGTTTCATATCCATCATCGTGTACATTTTCTGATTTCATACCGTTATTCTCCTGATAACCTCCCCTAAAACAAGCAAGAGAAGATGATAATTAGAAATCAGTGTATCAGTATCCTCCCGAAAAACAAATCTGTTGTAAAAACTGACCCGCCAAAAAAACCTTCTCAGTCGCAAAATACCGTTAATATCCTCACGATCATTAGTTTGTAAATAAAACATGAGAACTGTTATTTACTATTTCTACTGCTACTCGTACAGGCACAGAGTTATGGTGAACAGGGACATTTTCATTAAATCGAGAGCTTTCAAACGAGTGGTGAACGATTTTTGTGGGTTAAAAAGGGAAGAAGGTGAATAATTGCTACAACGGAGTCATTGCATGTGAAAATGACCAGACAGTTTTCGTGGGTCGTTTTTTTGGCGAATAGTATTCTACGTTATGAAGTTCGATATAAAATATAAATAAAAAATCAGGTGTTTAAAGATATATAACTCTGCTCCCTTTTGACCTAGCGTCTTGAAACTTTCAGGGCTTTCTATTATCTACATCAAATTATATTAATTCCTTTCCAATGGAGTATAACGAAATTCGTGATTCAAAGCAACCATAAAGTGGGTACAGCTTTCGTACAAGTACCCAACCGCGAGGGACATTTTATGTCTTTGCGCCCCCTCCCACACCACGTACCACGTACTTCATTTTTTTTTTAAATTGTTGTTTTAAAATAATGAATGAGAAACACGTTTGCGCAAAAAACTGCGTACGAGTACGACAAATGCCGATGACACACTTACCACATCACAAACGACTGACAACATAGTGCAACTTCCCAAGTCGGGCAAGGAGCGGACGCGTGAATATAAATTAAACAATCACGCTCATACCGCAGCTTGTCGGCCACGCACTCCGCAGTGGTTAACGTAATATGGTTAGGTAAATCAAGAGCTATCCAACGAGTGGTGAACGATTTGTGTACGATGATAACTGGCGAAGTTAAAGTTCCGTAGCAACGAATCGGTTGTACGTGAAAATCATTAGAAATTTTTCATAACGCTTTCTTCGTCACACCGTAATGTCATACCTAGTTTTTGAGTTATGTGCCATAGTAAATAGGTACATAAAATGTCAAAAATATTCCTGTGGGCCTGAGTTTCAGTGTCGTAGGTGAACTGGACTCGTAGGTCGCTAGTCATTAGAATGAATCCAGTAATAGGTGGACAGTTCATTTGAGTTTCATCAATTACCAATGTAGGAAACCTGCCTAATTGAAATAATGGAAAATAATTCAAATTGATAGGGCAGGAATATCACCATGATCTTAGGGACAACAGTAATGGCCCTGGATAAGTCTAGGGCCTTAGAACAACGTCGATGGAAGTAGGACCTTAGTTGGTGAGAATATAAAATCAGACTTATTTCTAACTATAATTTATGTCGATTACAATAGAGGAATTTGTTGGGAGAATGGTAATGAAGAATGGTAACATTTTGAGAGTTAATTCTGATCGAACAATAATATAAATAGTTCGGAACAAGTAGCATCAAAGGTACGATTGTTTAGTACCAGCACTTGTAAGTTCTGGATAATTGATTTGAACGCTTCTGAGAAAGTTTCGGTGGAATTAAGATGCTTTTACCACCTATAACTCACTTTACTTGATCAATCGTAAGTGAATATACAGTTGACTGATCCTACTCTCAGGGGATATAAGTTCAATAGGAAGGAGCCGATTCGATAGAAATTATAAGATTCGAATAGTGAATGTTTGAATAGTGAATTCAGATTGAAGATGACTAAGTATTAACACCGGAGCGTACAGCAACTTGAACCGAGCAAATCAAATGGCAAATGAGACGGCGATACGGGTTGGGTGTAAACGCCCATTGGAAATCGTGCGGGGACAATATTTCCTCACCTAGCTTGAGATAACAGGAACAAAATATCCTCGAATAAGCACAGATATGTTCATGTAATTTCACTATTCGGAATCATCGCGGTAAAAACCATGAAATGAATCAGTTACTGGAAAGGAAGGGCAGCGAACTGTAGTAAACAAATATGCGACCGACCAAGTTGAGTGGTCACTGATAACTGTCTACAGCCTGTTTGATAAGGTGACATCTGTGTTTTGAAAGCTCGCAGGGTATGAAATTGGATCATACTCTACTGTATAAAAAGGATAAACTCACTTTCAAATTCAAGGGAAAACTTGGACAAATAAAAACGAGTAAATGTTATTACATTCGGAAGGAAAACTAATGATTACTGACATTTTGAGATGACTGCCTTCTTCCATCCCAGCATCCAGTAAAGACGTGGCCTCTCGGAATAGGGTTGCAACTTGCATACCTACCAGTATGGACTAATCGGAACTAAGTACACGTACACAAATCACTTGAAAAAAATTTAAAAACACGGCGTGGATCACCCTTCAAGTATATTGTCACTTAATGATGAACTATCGACTTATAAAAAGCTCACTCGGTAGGAAAAAATAGAGGTCAGCGGAGCCGCCGAAAAATCAATATGAAAGTCGTCACAGCTCCCTAGATTAAAAAAAAGCCGGAAAACAAAAAAAATATGAAGGAAAAACAAATCATATTTTCAATGATTATTGATGTTATAAAATTCTTAGTTTGTCCATAATATTATTATTTAGTAGATATCTGTTGGAAAAATAGTTCTGTTTGTTGGGGATTTGAGGCCACACCGCACTCGGTACCATGGACTGTAGATAACCAAGACTGCTACCTTCCGTAAGAACGAACCTTTTGAGCTCAACCTCCGCTAGAGTGCTCTGATAACACAAAGAAAAATATGTTTTAACCCCCCCCCCCCACCTCAAAATCGAATAAAAAAAACGTTCCCTACGCCGTCCGCGGCACTTTGCCTAGTTAGCGTTGAGCTAAAATTACGAATTTTGGTTTATGGGTTCCAACCAACACCACAATGATCCTCGAAACTTTTCATAACCCTAGGTAGGTCAAGGGCATACCTATCTCAAAAAGTTCAGATGGAACGGTGCAGTTTTAGTTCACATTTGAATGGGGGTTTGATTATTTTTAAGGATTTTCTAAGACCATCCGAGATTTGTACGACCAGCCGTTCGTTCTCAATGAGGGCTCGAAGGTTGAGCCAATGAAATGCCTTCATACCAGTACCTAAGTGTCAAACCTCGGGGCAACCGTTACTTGCTTTCCAGAGGACAGCTGAGTCAAACAACATTTTTTGGTCCCAACATTCTTTGGTCTACGGAATTGAGGGTAATTAGAAAGTTTGGTGTTGGGTAGGTCGTAGGCAGGTACAACGAGGGTTGTTCGAACACGGGTCTATACCCCCCCCCCCCCACCGTCGGTCACAAGAAGGGTGGGAGGGGGATTTAGATTTTACGATTATAATCTATGGGCTCAAATAAAAGCTGTTGACGAGGGATTTTAAAAATTAATGTTTTTTGAACCTTGGTTTCATAAATATTTGAAGTGACTCCCTAAACCTCATCCCCCCCCCCACCCCTCCCCATCTCACCTCTATCAAAGTCTGGATCCGCCGAGTATAATCAAATTTATTAGGTACCCACCTAATAGTACGAATATTTAATATTATTACTATTAGCTGGGTAGGTACCTACCTACTTATTCCATATCTTCTTCAGTCCATCTCTTCACTCGTTGGAATGACATTGGACGTGAACATATTCCGCATAAATGTTAGTATTTCACACTTCAAGTAGTTGCCTCCATAATCAATTTGTCATACCCTTAAGATTGGCCAACCAAGGTACCAACTCGGGAGCGTAGCGTGGCTTTAGACACTCAATTCAACCCCCCCCCCCCCCCCCGCCACTTACTAACTGTCTCACCCTAAAAATGAACATCTTTTGGAAATTCGAGTTGTAAAAATTTGGGACCGAGAACAATAGCTTCCTTCTCTTCAAAAAGATGATGATTTTGTCTGAGGAAAAACAAAAGGTTTTTTTGTACTACATCCTGATAACCATTGGTATCAATATTGTAGTTCTCAACATTAAAACGTCTACTGTACTCACAGTGACGAGCTCTTGAGATCTAGCACCTGTCGACTGTTTCGCTAAAATATTGTGAACTAAATGTTAGTTTTAGGAAGATAAAAACTAAACAAACAACTAAAAACTAGGAACAATCAAACGACATCATTGATATTAACAATCCATGGATATTATCAATTCTCAGGCCCCTGCGGTCTATCACACTGGTAAGTGCTAACCGCCTGCACTACCCTGCTCTATGGTTACAGTCAGGAGTCACGCATGCGCAAGAAAAACAAACACTGTAGGATCACGTCATGGGCGGCTAGAATCTTGAGGCCTCAGCTGGTAAGTGGCCTCACGCAATCAAATATTTTTCACTCTAGTTCTTAGCTGACTTGGCTTTGGCCTTGCCTGTCATAGGCATTGGATTTGTGATTCATGCAACCATCATAGGTAGGTAGCTCTAAGTAACTGTGGCACAATGGGCGATTCAAATTTTCAATTGAATGTTTTACTGTTGATTAAATATTTTGTTATTCTGCTATTTTCTTATTGATAAGATTAAGGGTATGAATGCATTTTGTTTGAAATACAAGATGTTCACTTGGCAAATCAACGCAAGATATGCGAGAAAGACTACTGTATAGGTTTGATATGATTTTGTAAATGACTTGTTGGATGCAGGTGGTGGAATAAAGTGGACGAGAAGACCTGACGATGATGTAGAGGGAGGAGTAGAATATGAAACTCAGATAGGTGTGAGTGAGAACATCACTTGAGGGACAAGTAATTGAACAAAAACTGTTTACACTTCACATTTTATTCCAGTTAACATTACACACGAACTATATTTACAACTATATTTTTTTATTAGGTACTGTACAGTTATTGAAATAAAGCCTCTTTCATAGTTAAGTAGTATAATTAAAACTTATCCTCGCGCAATGTAGGATAATCGACTTTGTGAAACTTTGAACCGGATCACACCAACATGATGCACATCAACAATGTACATAACTCACAGAAGGTATTGTTTTCCAAAATACTGGAAAGGTTTCAATATAATTATACTAACTTAATTTATACACTGATTCTTCCAAAAAACACATGTAGGTATATCATTACACAAAAGGTCTATGGATAACAAGAACACCATCCAAAGGCTTATAACTCTGACAATTGTAAGAGTATCGTTCAAAAAGAAAAATAGGTACTTAACACCAGGCAGAGAGTTATCAAAATCCAAAAAATAATATTCTTTGTGTAAGCGAGTAGTAAGTAATCAATGAAAAGACAATGCCAATCATTATGCCACCATATTACGAACATACAATAACGAACGATTTCCAATGTATAATGTAAAATCTATGTACGTGAGACAACAATAGCAAACTACGAAGATTTACTCACATTGAATAGTCAGTAATAGTAGTTCGCCAGTAATAACAGTATTAAGGTACAAAAACCGACTAATTCCCTAGCCATGCTTTTGAAAGTTTATTGTTTCATCATCAATGCATGTTCGAGATGCTTCACAAAAACTCGAAATTATCAAAATATAAGACAAAATCTGTTTGAAAATTAACTATCCTAGAGTTATCGCTGAGCGATTGCTGGAAAGGGATTGACTGAGACCAGATTGGACCATCATAATCAAAGCCTTTGTGAATATAGCTGGATTATCAATATTAATAAAATGATAACACCGTCTGCTTTAGTAATATTCCGTGTTTATACTCATAACTGAAGACACAAGTGGATGAAGGTGCCAAGTAACAAAAGTAAAATGTCATGAAAATTGAGTTTGCGTACTTGCCTATGTTCTTTGGTTCGGAATTTTTCTCTTTTTTTCTTATCCAAGGTGTTGCTAAGGTGTTGTCGATCATGTACTGATGACAATAAACCTAATATTTTGAGGATTATCTGCGCTACGCGCTACTACATGAATTATCCAAAAAAATGTTACATAGCACCTTCTTCCACTCGTGTCTTCAACTGTAAACGCATTTCTGAAACAAAGTTTTCGATAATAAAACAAAAAAACCTGTCCGTCAGCCTTTTGTATCGTTTTCCGGTTTGTCTTGATGTATATTTGCACGCCACAGCTAAACCAATCATGGGTGTGAAGGGAGTGAAGTGAAGTAGGAAAAACTGCACAACCAAATACTTGAAAGTCCAATTTGAGTGAAACTGGGTGAATAGTTTGAGAGTGTTACCCAGTTTTCAGTCGACCCAAAAACAAGACATCTTCTCACTGAAAGCAGGAATTGCAACCTTTTACCGTCAATGGTAATAATTTCAAGTTCTTTACAGTATGTTACACACGTTCTAATGATGGAAGGACGAACTTTGGAAAGCACGGAGAAGGAGATAGTTTTTCATGCTGAGCTGGATCACATATCTCACTGATAAATGATTTTTGAAAACCCCTACCGAGGAAAGATTCTTGGGATGGTAGAATAGGACGCAAAGCAGGGGGGGTTGACATACATACTGTATATACACATTTCTAGATTTAATCTAATCACCCCATACAACATATTATAGAGGATTCACAATATTATTCATCACTTGAATAAACAGAAATGAGAAAACTCAAAAAGAAGGGGAGGGAGATACGGGTTCTTGACTTGTAAACATCCAGAAGGATATTATAAAAGTATCATAGCATTCAGTTATAGCCAGATGTGCATTCAATGATGGCAGTAATCGTCAAAAACGTTTGTACTAATTGCACCACTGTGTATGCTAATAGTAACGATGATATAATCAAAAATCTATTGGCCTCCCTAGGATCCAAGTAGCACTTGTCCACCGTTTTGCATGTAAAAGTTGAAAATGAACATATACCGGGAGGCCTTATATATTCCATCAATTATATGGAGGTTCAGCCAATACTGACTGCAATGAGTTGAACCCCCATGGAATCCAGGACAATGCCTGACATTCAAAGTGATAAAGTTTCCTTGATGAGTTTCTTCATAGTTGAGCCAACAGAGGATGTGGTTGGGCCAGATGTAGTGAAAGATAGCTGAAACACAAAAGAGAGAGCCAAGGAAATCAGCATTTAGTGTGCCAATGCCATAGGGAAATGGAATGCTCCATGATTCATCCATGAATCAGCAAAGAATGATAGAATATGACAAATTTACAAACACGTTATCTTCCTTTTTTCAATGATTAAATAGAAACCTAAACCAACTGAGAGAAGCTGCTCCCACTGATCCCTTAAAGAGAAAAAAATGAATCCTCACAATATAGACGCATCAACTCTCTTGACCGAGAGGTGAGTTATAATAGCTAACCCACCTAGTAGCAGTAAGCAATTGGAAGACAAGAGTGGAATGTTCAACCAAAAAATAAAGCAGATTGAACTGTTACCTGAGATGTGAATGCATTAGGCTAAAATCACCCTAGACACAAGTATAGCTTTAGCTTCTTGAACACAGTTGCACATGCTGTTTTACAGCTCTGGCTAAGCTTTGTTTTAAAAAAGATCCTATAGAGTGGCTGCTATCGCATGAGTGTAGACCTTCAATTACCACCAAACCTATTGCCATTTCAAAAAGACAAAGGCGACTTCAGACTTGTTACTTGTTCTGCAGGCTATCTGATCATAGTTTCCCAGGCCAAGTCACAAACACAAAGCCCGCAAACCTTAGATATAAACTGTTCATTTATGCTATTCATTTATAACAGAGGTGAGCAAAGGATGACTATATACGAGGAACGTCCAGAAAGTAAGGTTACAAGGGCTGTGTAGGACGAAGGGAATTTTGTTTTTCAGAGTTGTCACCACTCATAGGTAGAGGTTCCTAACGGGCAAAACAAATCATCAAACGCCTCAGTCCTTTACGAAATGTCTTCACAGCAGCCAAACGCGTCAAAAAGTTCGTCGTCCAATTGCTCCATCAACTGCAGGTGTGAATTTCTTGAACAGTATGAAAGCGAGGGTGAACCATTTCATGACTCAACTGTGACAGGTAACGAAATGTTGGTGTGTCACTATACCCCTGAGACCAAAAGGCAGTCTCTACAGTGGCGCCATACCCATTCACCATCAACAGAAAAATTCAAAGTCCAATTATCAGAGAGGAGAGAGAGAGAGAGAAAGAGCTTTATTGGATCAGATTACTTAGACAACATGTTACATTATAAAACTTATATGGTACATTACATTATTATTGTCTACATTATTATTAGCTACGAGAAATAATACCAATTATGGTGTAATAATAGGCATAGGCCCGTTAGAATTACACCAGAGTTGCAAATTAGGATCTCTTTCTTTTGGTTTATTATCTTCGATAATGAACCATTGGAATCGCCCAAAGAAAAAATTTTTTTAACCCCCCCTCAAAATTTGTTGGTTTACGTTTCAAGATACGTAGATTCAGAAAATCGAATAAAAAAAAATCCGTCCGTCCGCCGTACGCCGTCCGCCGTCCGCGCCACTTTGCCCAGTTAGCGTTGAGTTAAAATTACGAAATTTTTTTTATGGGTTTCGACCAACCCCACAATGGTCCTCGAAACTTTTCATAACCCTAGGTCAAGGGGAAGGGGTTCAAAACGAATTTTGAAATTTTGAAAATTTCATATCTCGAAAAATTCATATAGAACGGTATGTTTTTTATTTCATATTTAGATAGAGTTTGTTCCGTAGAATTTTTTAAGACCATCCGCAGCTTTGTACGACCAGCCGTTCGTTCACAATGACGGCTCAAAGATTGTGCCTCACTACAGGATCGTGAATCAAACTGTTGAAATACAGGTCCATTTTCATACTAACAAGCTCTTTGGGACATCATATGGCTTAAGTGATGTCGAGTTTGTTGTTCTGAGGTGCGTTTCGTGCTACGGAAATGAAGGTAATAAAAATGAACAATAAATTATAATAAGTTTCACTAGGTAGGTACTTGATTAAATTGTTAATAATTAGTGATAATTGATAATAATAATTAATCTAACATTTAGGATCTAGATATTTAGACCTAGTGATCTAGACAGAGGGGTGATCTGTACAAAGAAGATAATGAACCGTTGTGTCAAGAATTTGCAGAGTTTTTGGTTTATTATCTTCGATAATGAACCATTGGAATCGCCCAAAGAAAAAAATTTTTTAACCCCCCCTCAAAATTTGTTGGTTTACGTTTCAAGATACGTAGATTCAGAAAATCGAATAAAAAAAAATCCGTCCGTCCGCCGTACGCCGTCCGCCGTACGCCGTCCGCCGTCCGCGCCACTTTGCCCAGTTAGCGTTGAGTTAAAATTACGAAATTTTTTTTATGGGTTTCGACCAACCCCACAATGGTCCTCGAAACTTTTCATAACCCTAAGTCAAGGGGACGGGGTTCAAAACGAATTTTGAAAATTTGAAAATCTCATATCTCGAAAAATTCATATAGAACGGTATGTTTTTTATTTCATATTTAGATAGAGTTTGTTCCGTAGAATTTTTCAAGACCATCCGCAGCTTTGTGCGACCAGCCGTTCGTTCACAATGAGGGCTCAAAGATTGTGCCTCACAACACGATCCTGTATCAAACTGTTGAAATACAGGTCCATTTTCATACTAACAAGCTCTTTGGAACATCATATGGCTTAAGTGATGTCGAGTTTGTTGTTCTGAGGTGCGTTTCGTGCTACGGAAATGAAGGTAATTTCGAATGTTTGTTGGTAGGTACTTCTTTTATAGAAAAAATATTACCGACGTAGTATTAAAAACCCCAGAATTATATCGTATTAATTAATCATAATTAATAATAATTATTATTAATAATAAATACGAATTATTAATACCTAACAATAAATTATAATAATTTTCACTAGGTACTTGATAAAATTGTTAATAATTAGTGATAATTGATAATAATAATTAATCTAACATTTAGGATCTAGACATTTAGACCTAGTGATCTAGACAGAAGGGTGATCTGTACAAAGAAGATAATGAACCGTTGTGTCAAGAATTTGCAGAGTTTTCTTATTTACAATGTATTCATTTATTTTCTATTTACATTTTTTCCCTTTATTTAACATATACACTCTTTATTATCGTTCCAGCTTTTTCGTAACCTAATTTAATGAGCCAGGTGAAAATTTCTTTTTGGGAGGACCATGGCGTCAATCCCAATTCGATAGAGCGTATCGGTACCGTCATTTTTTCAATCAACGTATCCCTGGCGAGCCGCGGAGAACCTGGACGACTCTGCCAACCGCGCGAAACCTACGTATCTCTCGCGGGGCTATAGGAAGCTACGCATTGGCTTATGATATATCAAGGCCGATGCGTAGCTTCCCTTAGCCCAGCAAGAGATACGTAGGTTTCGCGCGGTTGGCAGAGTCGTCCAGGTTCTCCGCGGCTCGCCAGGGATACGTTGATTGAAAAAATGACGGTACCGATACGCTCTATCGAATTGGGATTGACGATGGAATCTGTCTTTTGGGACCGGAAAGGGATATTATTGGTCGGTTTTATGCATTAATGAACCACCATAAATGCAGCTGCATACTGTGAGACCTGCATGTTGTAACCTTACTTTCTGACGTCCCTCGTAGTTGTCAAAATAAGAACTAGCTTTCCATTTTGGTTCATTATTTCCAATTGGAATAGACCAAGAATAGTTTTTTGACCGCCTGAAAATTGGGGTTTACGGTACAAGATATGTAGAATCCGGAATTTGAATTATCTTCTACAATTATCTTGAATTATCGCTCAACAAATTATCTTTATCACAGACCCCTTTCCAGAATCCCCCGTGAAGTAAATGCGATGCTGCAGATCCATCCCGACCTTGATTTCTTCACCTCTCCCTTATCCCGAATCAAAACATTTTCTCTAATCGCCACTCAAAGCCTTCCTCGATTTCAATAGTAATTTTATTTTTAATGTCATTCCGGTAGATATAATAATTATATCTACCGGAATTATTGTCGTTTTTGTTTTCTTCATAATTCTGTTACATGTATACTTAATCATTCTGTTCAATAATTCATACCTAATTCTGTTAGTATGTATACTTCATATTCTATTATTAAAGAAATTGTAATTGGGCTTGCCCGTATTTATAACAAATAAACATAATCAGTCTGTACACCATCTGCAGCACTTTACCCATTTAAAATATACTGAGAGCAATGAAATTCGGCATATGGGCTTGGACTGGGCCAAGGATGATTTTCGATACTTTTCATAATCCTAAACCTCACAACATGATCAGAATGAAACTCCTGTCTCACAGATGAGCGTTAGTTCCATTCCAATGCCTCAACCAGAGTGCAGCAATCTACTAGCTCTTGGTTCTAATGTAAACATGGTGGACACACATGTCGAAAATCAAAGAGTGCTAGGATGCAACAGAACAGCGACTCTCCTCCTTCTATGCCGACCGTAAAAAATTGGTTTAACGAGTTTAAAAGTGGTTGCATGTCGATTTCTGATTAACCAAGCCCAGGTGCCCCAAAAACGGCTACCACAGAACACAACGTAACGAAAGTCCACGATCTCGTATTGGCAAACCGCCGATTGAAGGTGCGCGAGATCGCTGAGGCAGTGGGCATCTCAAAAGACTGCGTGGGTCATACCTGCAAGAAATATTGGGCATGAATAAGCTGTTGGCGCGATGGGTGCCACGTTCGCTCACTCCTTGACAACAAGCCCAACCGTGAGACCACTTCAGAGCAGTGTTTGACCCTGCTTAAGCGCAATCTGAAGGAGTTTTCGCGTCGTTTCGTGACCGTCGACGAAACATGGATCCACTGGTACACACCAAGAAACAGTAGATACAGTGGAATTCACCTGGCGGACGTGCCCCGAAGAAGGCGAAGACTGCCCTATTGGCTGGAAAGGTGATATCACCGTTTTCTGGGATTAACAAAGTGTGATCTACATCGACTACCTGGAGAAGGGCAAAACCATCACAGGGCTCTACTATGCCGAATTATTGGGCCAATTCGACGCTAAATTGCGGAAAAAACGGCCCCATTTGACTTTTTTAAAGTAATTTTCGTGCAATGCCAACTGGGCAAATTGCCAAGGACGGACGGACGGACGGGGGGGGGGGTAAATATTTGTTCTTGGGCGATTCGAATGATTAATTACCACCTTCCACCATGACAACGCACCGGCTCACACATCCGCCGTGGCCACGGCCAAATTGGTCGAATCAGGCTATGAACTGCTGCCCCATCCACCCTGTTCTCCTGATTTGGCCCTGTGCGACTTCTTTTTGTTTTCAAACTTGAAAAAGTCACTCGCCGGGCAGAAATTTGAGTGAAATGAGGAGGTCATCGCCGCCACGGAAGCCTAGGGCCGGATTTATAGACCTCACTCGAGAGCCGCTCGACCCTCAAGGGGGACTTCTGGAGTGAACAACCGAATTTATAGAAGTCACTTGAAACACGGTCCCTCAACTGAATGATGGCGTCGAGTGAACGCGATATTGATAAAGCTCACTCACGTCTCATCTCGAGTTTGAGTGCCAATTTTCCGAGGGACCTGCGGAGGTACCTTGAGCTACACTCGAAGTCAAGATGGACGAATACGAGGATTACGAGGAATATGACGAGTTCAGAAATTCGCATTATGATCGCCTTCGAAAAAGGTAGGTATTATACATACCAACGTCATTTTACATACCATTTTATACGTCATTATACGCACAAAAATCATTATGCATTGTGTCACTTGTGTTACACTCTATCAGAACTACTGATGGGAAGACGCCTGAGAACCATGGTCCCTATATCTCAAGTGAATCTTCGACCTCACCTACCGGATATCAACAAGATACGATCGATCGTTAGAGGAACAGAATCAGATCAAAAGGAAGAACTACTTTGACAAAAGACACGGTGTGAAGGAATCCCCCGAGTTAAATATTGGAGATCAAGTGTACATCCGTGACATGAAGCTTCGAGGAGTAGTCACACAGAAGCACGAAAACCCAAGGTGGTATTTGATTAATACGAGCGAAGGAGGAGTGGTGCGGAGGAACAAGGTCCATCTTGTGAGAATTCCATAAACCGAACCAACAGCTCTTCGACATATCCATCGACACAGGATCTAGATCACAGGGTTCAACGAAGTCCGGCTTAACCTGTGAAGGGAGGATGTCGTGGGATTCACTATCTTATTAAGCTCCTCCATTCTTTATAATGGGGTCGCTAGGAAACAGATGTGCTGTACAAACGATCGTTTGAATAAAGTTCATTCCGTGATTTGTTCTTGCAATTGAATCTCTCTATGTACTACCAAGTACTTATCGGACAACCCTTGTACAAGATGTTCGTCATAAGCATAGATTAACCAATTTGTAGACCAGTGGAAGCTGGAGCGTCGTTGATGGTTAGGAAAAGTGCAAGAGGCAACCTACAGCGCGCCCATATGCCTGCTTGATTGTAATAAGAACGCACAGTGAAGACTGTGACGAGAAACACAAATGCTATAGAATGATTGAATTATTCTGACCTTGAATAAGTATGGTTGGATGTCTGGGTAAGTAGTATCGAATATCAAATCTAAATCTGATTGATTGGGCATCTTTGGGACATACTCATGTTTGTTCATGACTTCAGCAACATATAAGATTTTTTCCGTGAGCAGTTCTCCCACCTTCTCCCGACATAACTGCCTCTCTGAAACATGAAAATAACAAGTCAAACACGGATAGTACCTACATTGTAAATATATGAATAAGTTATAAATGGGTCCGCCCAGAATTTAGTGGGCAAACTGAAGAGACTATCAATGAGCTAGATACCGTTCTGAAATCTATATTTCTGGACATCAAACAGTTCATGTCTTTAGACCATAACTTGGGAAGGAAGCTCCAATCAGAAAATGTAGCAAACTTTACTTTAACTTGACTTGACTTTTCTTCAACGTTTGACTCACCACCTGTGTTCCACCACTCCCTGACTCAAAATGCTTTCATTCGTGATAATACATTCCTTATCAAACGCTCTGCAATCAAGTGCCTAATAGATTTGAGTGAGTGGACATCTGGAAAACTCATTTCAAACTCACCATGTTCATTGTTAAGTTTTATCAATTCCAGCCTCAAGTTCCACACTTCCCACGGGATACATTCTGTATGGAATGGCCATCGAGTTTTCTTTTTCTGGAAGAATTCCAAGGAAATCTGGCCACATCCAGGACCATCATTTCCTCTTAGAGCTTCGGAGAAACCAGATATTTCACGTTTTAGAGTACGATCTAAATTATGCGATGAACAGCAAACCTGAAACAAATGTTTGTATTTGAATAGGTGAATTGGAGATTACAATAATAAAATTATTTCATATAATTTTGATCTGATTTAGACAATAACTGTCCTTGGTTGCATTTTGAAAGGAAACTCAAATGTCGACAATTTCCTAGAAACGCTATTTTGAGTTACGAAAGATTGGTGAAATTTGAGTTTTTACCTACGTAAGGAATTTTACATTTGTTTGGTGATTCTGCCGAAAATGTCCTAGTTGGGTCTTGAGACTCCAAATTTTGAGAATCTATTGAGAGCACACTACAAATTTTCTGTATAGTTTTTGGCATCTGTTATTAGGTTTTGTAACTTTTCAAGAACGTATGTTCCAATGGTGATTCACTGGAAGAACACTACAAAGTTGCTGTATATTTTTTGGCATCTGTTATTAGGTTTTGTAACTTTTCAAGAACATATGTTCCAATGGTGATTCGCTGGAAGATTGAGGAGCCCACTCAAAAAAAAAAAAAAAACATTTCCCAAGTCAAATTGTTTGACAAAACAAGACTGACGTGTATTTGGGGATGTATCCGGACAATTTAAAACTATTTGACTTACATAAGTGAAATCGATGAAGTCGCAATCTACATCTTCATAACCAATAGTGCCAACGGAGTAACTGCCTTCTTGCTTATAACAAAACTTGCCAAGGGATCTATGGAACAGTACTGTGTGAAAGATACTGGCAACGGCTTCATCGACTTGGTGACCTTCTACTTCCTAGAACAGTCAAACATAAAGTGGTTTATTAATGAAGAGTTAAGAATCAGTACGACTGACAAGAAAACCAAGTACAACACCTGCAAGCGGCACACAACTGGTGTAAATGAACCCTGCGTGTACTCGGTTCTGGTAAGAAAAGTCTATGACGCGTCACTGATTGGCCAGCAACCAGTCCCACAATTCTATAATATATGTTGGACCCACCCATTCACAAAACAAAACAGCTAGAAAGAATTCATCTTTACTTCTTATGACTGAAAATCTTCTCCCTTATACTACACAATCATCACCTTCTCCCACCAAAATATGCAAAATATGACCATCGAGTGAGTAGTACATGCGATAACCCTAAGAGTTATCCAGTGCCACAACAAGCGGTATCGAGTGCTGTTGACAAGTGTCAAAACAGAGACTTGCCTACAAACATTTTCAGCTACTCAACTCCACTTTCATTCATGCCTCGTTCAAATCGTGTAACTGACACTTCACTTCTAACAATGTTTGTATTTTCACACCAGTAAGTACGATAATAAGTAAATCACAAAATAAATGATCACTCACCAGTTCAAAAGTCTGTGATCTGGCATTCATGTTTTGACTTCTCACCCATGAGTTTAAGCAGAATGGAACTCATGACTACAATCGGAAAACCACTGAAAGCAGTGTTTGTGAGGTAATTTACTTATAACGAGATTATCTATTCAACGAGTTGAGATCAAGACCATCGCTGGAACTATCGTCATTATCATTACTCGGGGCGTACTGGCTCGCGATAGTGAAGCTGCCAGAATGGACTAGGATAATTACACAAAGCCCGAAAAACGTCGTAAATTTGAAAAAACACCTACAATCTAATCGAAAAGGAAACGAACAATTAGGAAGGAATCATAATAAATAATAAATTAAGGAAGAAGAGATTACAGAAGAGATGACAGTGTACAGTTGACACTGCATACAACTGTTTTACACCAACATGGATACTACACTATGGATTGCCGACTTTATCAAATATGAATATGGACTCATGGATCACACTACCGCACTCCCGCTCATTTGAGACGACACCTAGCGGTCATATGGTGAACTAATCGATAGCGATGTCTACTCTATTCTACGTTACCTACTTATAATAATTATAACATTATAACAATGTACTTATCTTGTTATTCATTGTACCAGCCACCAATTTGGGTGTGCCATTTGGGTTACAAAAGCTCAACAACCATTTCAGAGAGGCATGGTCGGTTTTAACAAGGAGATGGTGCCAATTATCCAACCCACAATTGACAAAATGACATAGGTACTCTGCCGCCGTAAGTTAAAACCACCTATCTCCATTTTTTTCATGTCGAGAAAAATGAAGTTAAGTGAGGAAGGGGGCCCAGATCATCAAACTGGAGATAAGATGAAGTCTTTTTTCGAACCTTTCCAATGGAGATAGGAAATTCTACCTTGGCAGAAAAGACGCGCCACGTCGAGATCTACGCAGCCATATGCCCAACTCCAAAAACACCAAAATGGTCAATAGGGGACTTTATCTGTAACTGCTCTCACAATAAATAACAATAATCATTGTGTAGCCCAATAGTTGCGTTTCACATTTGACCAGCAGTGGCTGAAAACTGCTACAACCAGGTTATCCATCTATTTTGTTATCCATCGCTCTGCTTTCATCATCAGTTTCCATCGATCAAAGTTTTCAACAAACAATCAACAAAAATCAGCAAAAAATCAACAAACAATCCACGGTGCTCTTCTACCATGAAAATCAGCAAAAAATCAACAAACAATCCATGGTGCTTTTTTACCATTAAAATAGGCCTTGAAGCGAAATTCCACCTAGTCTGAGCTAAAGAAGGAATATTTTTTTCAATAAAATGACGTAGGTAAAAAAATTTTGCCTCGCTGTCGGATGTGAAAAAACAGAAATTAATCCATTTAAAGTTTGGAAAAAACTCGACTCTCTTTAATACAACTGGTGGTCTTACAAACTACCAGAGAGTGATTGTAACAGTGGACAAACAAAGCCTCAGGATACTTTACTACAACTCTTGACTGTAATCCTGTCAAATGGCCTACATCACCACTGCTCCGTCGTATGTTTGGCCTACCAATTTATATTCAAGAGAAAAAGAATTTCCAATATGTAGTCAGAACTGACATACTTTTCTAAGGACTGTTGAGAGCTGCGACAGAGAACTAACGTCGATGTTTCATCTAACAAGATTGAGATGAAATTCTTAGTTAGCTTATAATGGTTTGCTGAGTTAGCTTCCTGTAGTATGATTCGACTGCAATTATTATCTACGTTATGCGTTTATTCCTGTTGGCAGGTACACTCAACATGCGTCTGAGTAATTTACTATTTCATTCGAATTCTGCACATCGTTTTAATGTGATAAGTCGTGTTCATCACACTTTCTTCCCTGTTTTTTATTCCACCACACTGGAGATGGCCGAGTCTGTGAAAGCAGACCAGGGCACCCCTCTGGGTGGGCGTAATTGCCTCCCCGGGTTACAGGGAAATTTCAGGAAACCATACATTACCTACAAGCTAGATCGGATTTAAAATGTCGAGCGTACTCACGATTATGTTTAAGATGTCTGTTGAGATTCGGGACCTGCAGAGTCCAACGGCCAGCTGTAATTATGTCGAATTTTGTCGAGGATTTCTGAAAGTGGATCCATATTGAATCGATGGATACTATCGATCCTCCACGTTCCATCACCCTACGCCTGCGCATTACATTTGGGCAGCGCAAAACGAACGCGCTGGCCCACACAGTCAGGAGACACAGCCTCGATCATGGAGGGGCCAAGAATCGGTTCCTGTGTTAGCAGGTCCGTCCTCATCGCAAGTGATTCTATCAAAAACTCGAAAAATTCAGATTAAACGGTATAGTTTTTAGTTCACATTCAAATAGAGTTTAATTAAAAAAAAAAAAAAAAAAAAAAAAAAAAAATAAGACCATTACGGGGAAGGGGTTCAAATCCAATTTTGAAATCAAGTTTAAACAACACCTACCTATTTGTCTAAACAAATTACATTTGGATGATGAGCTAGAGTCTTGAAATATTAAACATACCTAAGTCGAGGACGGATGACAATGGAATATTTACTCGGATTCTCGTCCGCGGCACTTTGCCCAGTTAGCGTTGTGCTAAATTTACGAAATTTGGTTTACGGGTTCGGACCAACCCCACAATGATCCGTCATTAATAATAATACCTAATTATTATTATCACATTATAAATTATTTGTAATTAATTCATCATCTCTATAAAGTTTCATTCATCATTTTGTAAATTAGACAGATCTACAAAAAGAAAATATTAAACAGTTGTGTCAAGAATTTGCTGAGTTTTCCCATACCTTTTCTACTCTCTCCTACAGACACGCCAAGTCGTAGGGCTAACTCCAATGGCCCAAGTAAGGACAACTTTTTCATCGATTGATAATTAAGGATTATGATCTGAGATAACGTAGGATGATCCAATCCCCATTTGGATGTCATTTGGATGTCGTTTGGATGTCAAGATATCTGACGAGGTTTTTAGGTGCCAGATAGCAGAAATGACGAATAATGGTATTGTATACTAATTCATATGAAACAAACCGCATCTCTCTACGTTCGTTATTTATAGCTCCTTACAACCCGTCTGTTAGAACCCCTCTCCCCCTCTTGTCAAAGGTTCGTACAAACGGCAGCAGACCGCTTCCAGCTTCCCCAGCCGCCCATTCCAAGCCATTCATTGTCCAATTCGCCCATTCTACGAACGATGTCACTCTAGACGAATGTTCTCGCTACCTGTTGCTACATCACGGAAATTCGAAATCTGGTCAAGATATTAGGCAAACAAAGGGTGAATAAGAGGATTGTCAATTTCGGATAACGATAGGTGGGCCAAATTTGAGTATTTGTCTTTCAAAAATACATCTAAATAGTTTATTTGTTTGGTGGCTCCGCAGGAAACGATGCAAGGAATGGGTTTGAAGACTTGAAATGTACAGAGTGAACTCAAGGGAGGATAGTTTTCAGGAGGGAATGCTTCCAGTTGAAAAATAATTCAGATTAGATACTTCTGACTCTCTGAAAAATAATATCAACAAACATTGTATAGTTAACGAAAATGTTGAAAAACCTACCATTGTTTCATGTTTTCACTTTGAATCACAGTGCAGTTGATGTGACTGAATCACACTGCAGTAATATCCAAATTACTTGTGAGGTTCAAGTTGAACGAGAGGATGTCTACACCAAGAAGATTTTGACACTACGTTAGGTTTATTGGAATTTGAAAAACCGAAGCTGTGTTAAAGCGGGAGGGTGGGAAGAGAGCTCTGGAACTCACACGATTGTTTATCTGTTCAAACTAATAGCCGACATTGTGAACGAACAGCTGATGACCACAACGCACCGGGTGGTGTTACAGAATTGTCAGAATCAAAATCTATCTGAAATTGCCCGATATACTGTCGTTTGAAAAAAGATGTGTAGGTATTCAAGATGCTGGCTATAATTGTTGTGCAAATGTGAATAGATCTTGATTCAGAGCACTTTTGGAAACCATTTGGAGCGCTGTGCGACCAGCTGTTCGTATTTTTTGAAACGATAAACAATCTTCAAGTGCTTTAGGCCAGTGTTTATACTGGGGAGAAGCTGACTCGACAACACATGGTTTTGTGACATCGAGTCTTTTGTTCTGAGGTAGTTACTATTCATGTCCCTGGAAAAAATTTAGTTTTGAATATTATTGCTAACGTTGGTTGTAACAATATACATACGTACTTGTATTCATGCGCGTTCATTTATAATTTTTTTTTTTCATTGTAGGTATATATATACCTACAATGAAAAAAAAAAAAAAAATTATAAATGAATGCGCATGAATACAAGTACGAATGAATTATAAGTAACTCATCATTTCCAGAATTATTATATCCATGATTAATATAAATACATTATTATTTGATCAGCCCATAATTTAGTTGGAAACCCGAACAGAGCGACACACAATATTTTAGTTCATTGTTACAATTACTCCGTTTTGTTTCATTACTTTGTAACAATTCCAATTATTAATATTTGAACGAATTTTCGAAGAAAATGTAGCTATTGTTCTCGGTCCAAAATTGTTCACTCAAAAAAATGAAAGTCTGACGAGTGACACTTTAAAGGTTTTTACACGCTGAATACGATGGTGAAGTCAGAGTTGCTATACCGTATTCCGCTCTCAAACTGAAGCACTTTGAAGATGAAGAAACGTGGTTGTTACTTGAGATGTTCTTCATGAACATCACGTTCTTTAATGAAGACGTTTTACATAAAACCAATTATTTCTTTGAAAATTCGCTCTTATAGTCATGCTGCATGACTGTTTATTTTTAAATGTTCTTTTTCTTTTAATAATTATATTTATGCCTTTAAGGGGCTGCCCCGTGTATTGTACACAGAACAAAGATTTGGACTGAAGGGTGTAATAAATGCAAAAAAATAATGAACCGTTGTGGAGAAGTTTGAAGGGATTTTTATAGCAGAATACAATGGTATTGAAAATGCAGCTGTGTATGATAACTTCCAATAATGTTCTCTCATAAATCGGCTTGTAGAGATCATTACAAGCTAGATCAAGCTCGGAAGCAGATTCGTACACTCTGTATGAAGGTTGAGGTTGTGAGAGGGGGCAGAACTCAAGTTACGAAAGACCTTGATGTTTAGACTCTGCCCCGCGGGTACTCGCCTGCTGCCTGTCTCCCTAAACAGAATTTTCGGTCTTTTTGTCTAGAAAAAAAAGGAGTTTCCGTGAGACGAAGCGGAGAGTAGTGGAGGAAGCCTCCCGTATAAAAATGAGGCGGGTTAAAAATTAAATGGAGTGAATTAGGAAAAGAACGATGGCTGGTAGAAGGCGGCGGGACCATCAAAGGGACCGTGAGCGCACATGGCTAAAGCCGTTGGTTCGGAGAGGTTCTTTGAACAGTGCCGCCAAGATAATAGCGTAGCTCCCCTCTCACTCGCTCCACCGCCCTCCTTCTTCATCTCCTTTATCTGCTCTCTTCTCTTCTCTTCTTCTCATTCTTCGTCCTTCTCTAGCCTGCTACTAATTCAATCTCTCTGGCTCTCAATATATGTATATACATACCTAGTTCAGATCGGAGATCCTGTGCACTCATTAACATTAGTCGCTCTTCAACATTATATACCAACTGAGTATATAAAGCTACAGTATATACAGGGTGTTTCTTATGTAGTGGGCCACCCTTTCTAACTCCGTTATTTTCAGGAAAATGAAAAAAAGCTTCTAAAGTAACCCCCCTTCATTTTTTACAATGAATTCGAATATCTCATTCCCTCACTTTGCGCATGCGCAGAAACATGCGCAATTGATACCAACTTCGGTTTTTCAAATGGGTACCCTAATTTTTTATTGCAGATTCAGATTCAACGTAAAATGTCATGAACATTTGACCCCTCAATCGATGAATTTGAGTGCGCAGAACCTGTTCTGCGAGCGTGCAAAGTTGCTCAGATGCCAAATGTCGCAAAACATAACGTCTAGTAATCCCCAAGTGTGGCACATGATTTTTCATTGTTTTTCAACGCTGATTCACATGGTGCTATCCGTTTTGGTTTATTATCTTCGATAATGAACCATTGGAATCGCCCAAAGAAAAAAAAATTTTAACCCCCCCTCAAAATTTGTTGGTTTACGTTTCAAGACACGTAGATTCAGAAAATCGAATAAAAAAAAATCCGTCCGTCCGCCGTACGCCGTCCGCCGTCCCCCGTCCGCCGTCCGCCGTCCGTGGCACTTTGCCCAGTTAGCGTTGAGCTAAAATTACGAAATTTGGTTTCTGGGTTTGGACCAGCCCCACAATGATCCTCGAAACTTTTCATAACCCTAGGTCAAGGGGAAGGGGTTCAAAACGAAATTTAAAATTTCGACAATGTCATATCTCCAAATATTTAACTGAACCGTGTAATTTTTAGTTCACTTTTGAATGACCTGAAAAATTACGAATCTTTTAAGACCAATTGGATTTTTTTGCGACCAGCCGTTCGTTCACAGTGACCGCGCAAAGGTTTAGGAAAAACACTAAACTTTCGCGTCGAAAACGGCCGTTATGTGACCCAACCCCCAGACGCCCAGAATAAAACTACCTTTTTTCATCTTCCCGGTAAACTACAGTCTAGAAATTTTAACCGTGAGTCGGGGATAGACCACATTGCAATATTCACTCGGTTTCTCATTTGTAAAATTGTTTAAATAATACCTTTTTGTAATAATACAAATTAAATTTTGATGATGAGCTATTGACTTGAAATTTTAAAAATAGGTCAGAACTGGATCACAATGCAATATTCACTCGGTTTCTTGTCTGTAAAATTGTTCAAATAATACCTATTTGTTTAAACAAATTAAATTTTGATGATGAGCTAGATACTTGAAATTTTAAATATAGGTCAGAAATGGATGACATTTCAATATTCACTCGGTTTGTATGACATGGTATGAGTATGGTATGGTATATTATTGTATGTATGATTTGGTATAATACAGTATGGTATGATAGGAAAGAAATTCGTATGGTATGGTATGTGTACGGTGAGAATATAGTATGGTGCCGATTTGCAATACAGTCTGGTATAGACGGAAGGGTGATCTGCACAAGGAAGATGATAAACCGTTGTGTCAAGAATTTGCAGAGTTTTTTGGTTTATTATCTTCGATAATGAACCATTGGAATCGCCCAAAGAAAAAAAAATTTTAACCCCCCCTCAAAATTTGTTGGTTTACGTTTCAAGACACGTAGATTCAGAAAATCGAATAAAAAAAAAAATCCGTCCGTCCGCCGTACGCCGTACGCCGTCCGCGCCACTTTGCCCAGTTAGCGTTGAGTTAAAATTACGAAATTCGGTTTCTGGGTTTGGACCAGCCCCACAATGGTCCTCGAAACTTTTCATAACGGGAAAGGGGTTCAAAACGAAATTTAAAATTTCGACAATGTCATATCTCAAAATATTTAACTGAAACGTGTAATTTTCAGTTCACTTTTGAATGACCTGAAAAATTACGAATCTTTTAAGACCAATTGGATTTTTGTGCGACCAGCCGTTCGTTCACAGTGAGCGCGCAAAGGTTTAGGAAAAACACTAATCTTTCGCGTCGAAAACGGCCGTTATGTGACCCAACCCTCAGACGCCCAGAATAAAACTACCTTTTGTCATCTTCCCGGTAAACTACAGTCTAGAAATTTTAACCGTGAGTCGGGGATAGACCACATTGCAATATTTACTCGGTTTCTCATCTGTAAAATTGTTTAAATAATACCTTTTTGTAATAATACAAATTAAATTTTGATGATGAGCTATTGACTTGAAATTTTAAAAATAGGTCAGAACTGGATCACAGAACTGGATTCACTCGGTTTCTTGTCTGTAAAATTGTTTAAATAATACCTATTTGTTTAAACAAATTAAATTTTGATGATGAGCTAGATACCTACTTGAAATTTTAAATATAGGTCAGAAATGGATGACATTTCAATATTCACTCGGTTTGTATGACATGGTATGAGTATGGTATGGTATATTATTGTATGTATGATTTGGTATAATACAGTATGGTATGATAGGAAAGAAATTCGTATGGTATGGTATGAGTACCTACGGTGAGAATATGGTATGGTGCCGATTTGCAATACAGTCAGGTATAGACAGAAGGGTGATCTGCACAAGGAAGATAATAAACCGTTGTGTCAAGAATTTGCAGAGTTTTTAATTTGACTCGATTTGAACGAAATAATGGCCGAAAGTCGTTTAATAGTCCGGAGAACTAGACGGTGATCAATTGGAGGCGGAATAAACCCTGGCTGCTCTCCGAGCACGACTGCCCTCGACGATCTCGGTCATTTGAGTTGCGTTGAATCGGGAAGGCATCTTGATAGAAAAATAGTTTGCACGAGAAGTAGACGATTGGGCCTCCCAGAGTGCAAATAACTTGATCTGAGCGATATTAATATTATATTATGAGACATGCAGTCACTTGCTCGCATATTGTAAAGGGTCAACAGTCATCAAGTGGAGACACGAGGGACCGAGTTCGATTTGAACGGATTATGTAATTTCAGGTGCAGCTGCAAGGTTTTATTATTTTATTTTAGAAATTCCTTTCGCTTCTGTTGAGACTGGAAGTGGGGATGGGAATAGCAAATTATGTAATTCATGTGCAAACACACGCCTCAAAACACTTTTTTTTTTCATACAAAATAACCGACTTTCGGTCATTATTTCGTTAAAATCGAGTCAAATCAAAAAACGGATGGCACCATGTGAATCAGCGTTGAAAAACAATGAAAAATCATGTGCCACAGTTGGGGATTACTAGACGTTATGTTTTGCGACATTTGGCATCTGAGCAACTTTGCACGCTCGCAGAACAGGTTCTGCGCACTCAAATTCATCGATTGAGGGGTCAAAGGTTCATGAAATTTTACGTAGAATCTGAATCTGCAATGAAAAATTAGGGTACCCATTTGAAAAACCGAAGTTGGTATCAATTGCGCATGTTTCTGCGCATGCGCAAAGAGCGGGAATGAGATGTTTGAATTCATTGTAAAAAATTAAGGGGGGTTTAGAAGCTTTTTTCCATTTTCCTGAAAATAACGGAGTTAGAAAGGGTGGTCCACTACTTAAGAAACACCCTGTATAGCGAGTATATTATACTCGCTATCTCTTCCTCACTTGTGATCTTATTTTCACGTAGGATTCTCATTGGATTTTAATACTTCCGTGAAATTTGCAATGCTCATGAAATATGAGACGTATGATGCTTGATTGAATCCCAATCGATGATGAATTTACAATAACTTATTGTTTTTTAACTCTTTCAGTGCTGCAAAACGGTGTTTCACCTATTGCGTAATTACACTGCCGAACTATATATTTAATGTCGCATGGCCAATTATATTACATTATTTGCAACAGTGATAACATTTGTTTGCATCTACCTCTTGCATTGCCAACAAGGAGCACCTTTTAATTAAATTCTGATTGATACATTATGGATGAATATTATGGGGTCGATTTTAGACCCCATGTTTATAGAACTTTTTTGTTCAGCATAAAATTTCCTAAAAGAATCTGCATTCAGGAAATTTCGCTCCCATAAAATCGGTTTTCCGGCCACTGTGCGCCGCCAGAAGGCAAGAGAAGACAGCGCATGACCTCCGACATTCGCAGCGAGCCAAGTTAGAGCGTTTAAAGCAATCTTTCCAATATTTCCAATATTAGGCCTCGGCAATATTTCCGAAATATTTCCAATTTTTCCGGAAAAATTAAGAAATCCTTTAAAATGAGGGGCCAATGTCAGACTGTTTCGTTTTGGGTATTTACGGGTATCCCCCCCCCACTCCCTCCTAAACCCCCTCTAGGCCCGATTTTGCCCATTCTGCTAAAATCAGTTAGTGACGTTCCGATACTCCTTTCGATCCGATATTTGGTATCAAATCAATATCGAAAGCACGGTATCGATACTCCGATATTATCGAAATGAACTATCGATATGGAAAGTATCAGTTGATATCGATAATTCTTAATTTTTTTTGCAGTACTTATAATATACCTAAGTAATGGAATTAAGTACAGAATTAGAGGATAATATTATTATCCTCAAATTCTGTAATTCCATTCAAAAAATAAATCGTGTAAACTTATGATCAGTTTCGGTACATAGGTACTATAGGAGTGGAAATAATAAACCCTTGGGTAGATTTTGAAGTTTCCATTGTTATCTATATCAAAAAGTACAAAGAAAGGAAAACATATTGTGGTGAATGTTAAAAAAAAAAAATATTATAAACCCAAATCTTTGGAAGTAAAGATCAAAAAGTACAAAGAGTGGAATGGAAAATAATATTTATATATTATATTGTGGCGAATGTTAAAGAAAAATTACAAGCCCCACTCTTCAGAAGTAAAGTTCGCCAAAAACAACAATCTGTCCAAATGTTCGGGTGAAAGACAAACATACATAAATAAACATAAACAAACGGCAAACGCACAGCTCAATGGTGGTAACCTCCTTCTTCTTCTACTTTCTCCTTCTCGTAGGTAAGTAATCTCCTTCCGATGTTGTCTGGATTCGATATTTCGATTCGATACTGTAAAGCTTCATTCGATATCCTGATATTATCGAATTCTTGATATCGATACAAATATCGGAAGTATCGAAACAAATGTATCGATATTACTAATATCGGTCATATCGGAACGTCACTAAAATCAGTCAAAGGTCGAACCGCGCTAGAGAGTGCGATCTGAACCGTTGGATGTGAGATGCTACCGGGAAGGTGACCCCTTGTTTACCCTGACCACGGGCGGGGCGAAGGTGGTGGAGCTGGTGGAGGTGATGGTGGAAGTGATGGTGGTGGTGGTGGTGGTGGTACGATGGAATGGGTTGAGGAGTGGAAAGAGATGATTTAGAAGACGAGGTTGAGGTGAGATCAAGGGAAGTGGTGCCGCCACGGACCGGCTGACTTTGTCATTGCCACCTACCCCCGCTTCTTCCATAGACCTCAACCTCTTCGTCCTTCCATCAACCGTCAGCTGTTCCCAGTACCTACCAGTTCCTCACCACCAACTTCACGTGTGAAAGAGCCGCTTCAATGCAATCGAAACCCCGCTACGAACTCGTTTCATTTTGAAACCAGCGAAGAAACGAACAGACGGAACCCACATGATCATCCCTGTCCAAGCATCATACATTGCTTGGGCCTATTTCACGTAACGCACAGTAACCACCATTGCGCGACTAAAAGGGAATGAAAATACAGTAACCGTTTGATGCGACTACCGGAGAAATAGAAGACGAATTTCAGAGACGAAAAAGTCTATTTCCACAAAAATAAATGATACAATGTAGACTAGTTTCGGCTACTAAACCACCATCAATACAACACAGAAGTTTGTTCTGAAACACAACTTGAAACACGGGTTGAAGTCAAACTGTCGAAATTCAGTCAAAGGACTGATCAAATGTGATGTCTGAAAACTTCTGTGTTGTAACAGCTGAAACTCGTATTTTATACCTACGATGGATTTCCACTATTTCTACGCACCCACCTTACGTTGTCTACCAGACACTAAACAAGATGTCATGACATAATCCAAACATTGAGAAATTATTGGTACCTAATTTCTTATCTAATCAACGAATGTGATGTAAACGGTACTGATGAGGACAGTCAGACTGGCCGTTGTGGAACAGGCACTGTCAGGCAGAAACATATGGTTCAGTAATCTGTGAAACATGCCTAGTTGAATTACGATGTGCAGACACTTATTACGATTAGAGAACAGATGTGGTCACTAGAGGTACAATTAAAATAGCGATCTCAAAATTTAGCTGACACAAAAGTGTATTTTTCAACCAAATTTAGATTAAAATTTAATATAAATTATCTGCAATATAAAATTTATATTGCATTCACAATAATATTCATATTTAATTCATATTTATAAATTCATATTCATATTAAATAAAATTCATATTTAATATGAAATCAGTCTTAGATTGTAGACATAATATGTCTACAATTACCTATATTATAGGTAATCAAGTGAATGATTAAAGAACGCATTACCATATCTACGCAGATCTATTTGGGGGTGGGGGGAAGGGGGCCATACCCCCCCCCCCCGTATTGGATAAAACGGGAAATTTCTGAGAATGTAAAAATGTAACATGTAATTTATAGGAGTTTGAAAAAAACAAACAGATAACCTGACGGTTACAGACGAGATCCAATGTTTGAACCTAGTGTTTATTACATGTAACCAAAGAAAAAAAAATGTAATTTATTTAAAATAATTGCTAAACCGGAGACGATATAATACTGCAAGAGCACAGCCGCCATTTTGCACGAGAGAAAGCAAATCACAACAACTGGCTGTTGGACAATTTCTAGATGACAATGAATAACTACAACTTTTGACTCAGACTTGGACTCAGACTTCATTGGAAAATAATTTCTCAACTAAATTTGAAGGCAAACAAAATCGGAAATTCAGAAGAGAATGGTTGGAGTTGACAACACGACTGGTTTGCCAATAGCGAGTGCTTGTCTGGAGGATTTTGTGAAATATGAGTTCTTTTTGCTCCTGCTGAAGCAGGGATATGAGGTGGCGGTAAACTAACGGTAACAAATTAAAAACTGTTATTGGTTGTGAAATAGCGAAAAAGATCCGGAAAGTAGCCTGTTTTATGCTTGTCAGCATTTTGAAGTTTGAGTCATATTTACAAAATTTACAATGTTGACAAATTTGTAAAATCTAATTTCTTGCCTTAGTTATCTATAAAATATTCAATATTTTCTGTAAAGTACGTAGTTAATGCAAATAACCCAAAATTATTTGTACCTAGGTCCTAACGTTTTTTTATTTTATTTCTTTTTTTACTAAAACAAGTAGGTAGGTATTTATTATTTTCTTTGGTAAAGTACTAATTTAAACATATTATTGGTACTCTCAAGATACATTCTTATCCCCAAAAAGTGAAAACCCCTACGAAATATTTTAAAGTTGCTGATTGGAAAAACTAAATTTGCTGTTTGAAAACCTAAAATAATGCAGTAGGTATGTTTGCTAACAATTTGATCAATTTAATTGAAATGTGCGATATATGTCTCTAACATTCACTTTTTTTTTGTTCCAGGCTCTCAAAACATATTTCCAGGAACCTTTGAAAAAATGTAAGAAGGCAAACGAAGAAATCAAATATCACGAACTTACTAAATACCACAGATTTTCAAGAGAGAAAGCACTTAATTTTAAAGAGCCAATCAAACCTTCGTGCTCGACCAAACATATTGGTCATAAGATCGATAAAGAAATAGTAAAAATCATTGAGAAAAACCGACAAAGACATGTGCTTGGAGTATGTTTGCGTGTGATTGGAGTAAAAAGTGAAAAAGTTTGCATCAACATTAACATTTTTAAGTGTGTGTGATTTAGTTTGACCGTCAGTAAGAATGATGTTGAGGGATGTCGAGGGTCGGTCAAATCCCTCAACACCATTAACATTTTTCACTTGGAAGTTAAAAATAATAACTGCAAGATATCGAGATCTCTCAGTCCAAAAGTTTCAAAACTCGAACTTCAGAAAAATGTTTATACCAAAATCAGTTTCAGACCATCCTGAATTCACTGCCAAAGGACACCAAAAATTATATGTAAATTATATAAATATATAGGTATGTGTCATTCCAGACGATAACTATCGATAGAATTGAGATAAAAAGTTCAAATTTACACAAAAAATCTGTCTCAGCAATCGAAAGGCTAAATTCGTAGATGGGCAGAATCGGGCCACTCTAAGGGGGGTTTTGGGGAGTTTTTAGGGGGAGGAGGGATTACCCATAAATTCATGAAATGAAACAGTCATAAGTCAGAATTGCGATATCTTATTCCTTTCTCAAACTGAGCACTTTGAAGATGAAGAAACGTGGTTGTTACTCCAGATGTTGTTCAGGGTTCATCTGCTCTAATCTGATACCTAACTGAAAGAGATATCGCAATTCTGACTTCTCCATCGTGTTCAGCGTTGAAGAATCTACTAATTGTTATCTACTACTACTTACTACTCGGTAAAAAAGGAGACAATTTTTTAATAAATCCGGTAAAAAGGAGACATTTTACATGAAATTAGTTATTTCTTCGGAAATTCGCTGTTATAGCCATGCTGCATGACTGTGGATTTTTTTTACCATGGTGTTTGTCATAAAAAATGGCTAAATACTGCCATTTTTGACCCTTAAATTCCAAAAACATTTTGAGTGATGGCCTCCCCCCCCTCTAACATGTAATTTTAATTTTCGGGATTCAATGACAAATTACAAAGAATTGCCAAGTAATTGTAATAAAACTGCAATTACATTTTGTTTAACTCTAGTATCCAGTGATGGAGAGAGACACCACCATAAGAGTATTCAAACAAAACTGCTCACGTTCTGTAAAATAGATGTGGTTGTGGTGGTGGTGAACGGCAGTGGAGGAGCGGGCAACTGGTGGTGACGTGTGGTCCGTCATTCATGAGCTGACTTCCATCACTTGAATTGAAATTTTGGGCGGTAAATGGACGTGGGGTGTAAAGAGGAGAACGTGGTGGTCGGTGGGGGAGGATGGTACCCCCCCCCCCCCCCGCATACCCCACGGTTAGCCCCCCCCCCCCCCCATAATTGTTACATTTCTAGATCCGCCACTGTGAGTAATCATACAAATTTCGCAATACGTCATTTGATATAGCGGGTATCGATATTTTGTGGCGATAATATCGCTATATCGATATCGACGTTGAATATCGTTATCGATATCAAATACCGGAAGATCCTCGATATCGGAACAACACTACTCGTCATTCTGATTTTTTCTCGTTCCTTGTGCACCTCCCCTCTCCCACACCTATCACTTAATATCCTTCCCAGTTCCTCACGTGCTCACTTCCCCTCCGATCCTCGTTCTACCGTCATCCTTCAACCTCCGAACGTTCTCCGTGGACCGCTCCCCCACTCGATAGTCACAACCCTCCCCTCACTTCCCCTCCATCTACCCTCCCCTATTTCCCCTCCATCTGATCACTCCCCACCATCCTCCCTCCAAAACCTCACAACATCAAACATTTCAGTCCTCTTCGAGTTCTCACCAAGTGACATTTGCATTTTTCGACCGCGCGTCACTTCATGTCGGTATCTCAATAATTACGGTTTCTTAGTGTGGACTTTCGTTGTTAAAGACCGATAACAAAGTGCTGTGACAACCTACGTCGCTTCCACGTGTAATGTAAGCGCAGAAAATGGCATTGTTTCTAGTTAGATGGTGGAAAACCAAGTTCCTCAGTGGATATAAACAGTTTACAGGTGAGTTGATTCACGATATTTGACCATAAATTATTTTTCCTGAATAAATCAGTTCAACCAGTTGGTACTGACCTGACACCGATGGTTATTATCGAACCAATATCAGGATTCAATCAGTCCCTCGTTATTCATAGGAATTTCCACATGCCATTAAACTGTTGCTTCTCAATATCAGCTGTTGGCCAAACCGCCGAGCTTCAAACAAATTTGTTATACCTACCTCTTTTGATAAGTAAATATTCAATACTAAGAGCAAGTTTGGGATAGTACACCCCTTTAGCCCCATACCTTGTTACCCATTAAATTACCCATCCCAGTTTCTATTGGACAACATTTTGTTTTTTATTCTATAGACAATTGATTTTGTTTGTACCAAAGTCCACCAACAGAGTTTTATTTGTTATTTATTGCCTCGAGGTGAAACAAGGTTCTTTGAAACTTTATTGGCGTCGGTGAAACCGTCGGTCGAAGGGGCCGCTGCTTCAAAACATCTCTTCAGAGGGGGACAAGGCGGCCGAGCCTTCGGGAGTCCTTTCTCTCCACTTCGCTCTCCTCCTTGCTGCTGGTGTTTTCTCCCTCCACACAGGCCACAGACTACAGTCCCCGCCGGAGTGACGATCATAAAATTCGTGTGCTCGACGATTCTTCAAATGTCGACTTCTTTCATATATTACGTTCCTCTCAGAAAAGTTTGAGTAGCGATTTCTCTTACTCATGTTGATAATGACGACTAACACTTCCAACGAAATTGGTGGATTTCGAAGCGATTTGCGGGATATCATTTTACAAATCCGCACTAGGTCAGCTTTGAAAATAGTATAGGTATTTACTGCAATATACGGAGAATACACTGCAAACCTCATCGAAAAACGTTGAACGATTGACGGATAAAATAAGGGAATTGTTTCAAACAAGTGCCCTAATTTTTGTCTCTTCGTAGTTCACAACTGGAAAACTTAAAATTACTCAGGATTACTTAGGATTAACTCACTTTTAATTCAAATATGAAATCCATGTTGGGATGATAATGGCGCCAAAAAGAGGTCCAGGTGATTGCTTTCGAAGAGAGAAGATTGTGGAAAATGTGGAACATCATGTGAAGGAGGAAGACAATAAGGTGAAGGGAAGGTTGTTGGATAGAAGAAGGAGAGGGGCCAACAATCGGTCGACTCAGGTCCTCAGTAGGGCCCAAAAGAGGAAATGACCACAAAGAAAGGCTGTGGAGTGGGCCGCAAATGATGGCCCCCGCCTCCTTTCTTCCACGTGAAATGTTAAACGTACAATGACTCTTCCTGCCATGAATTTATGCGAGTTATAGGATCACTTCCCGCTAACCTGTCAATTTAGTTTTAAGCGTTAATGATAAATGTTGATTTTTCGTCTCATAAATCCCACTGATCAAGACTTTCCCGTCGCTCATAGCAGCCACTGGTCACGAACCTTCAACTTGTCTACTCTTGAACCAACATTCTTTTCTATTGGTTTATTATCTTCGATAATGAACCATTGGAATCGCCCAAAGAAAAAATTTGTTTAACCCCATCTCAAAATTTGTTGGTTTACGTTTCAAGATGCGTAGATTAAGAAAATCGTATAAAAAAATCTGTCCGTACTCCGTCCGCGGCCTTTGCCCAGTTAGGGTTGAGCTAAAATTACGAAATTTTTGTTACGGGTTCCGACCAACCCCACAATGATCCTCGAAACTTTTCATAACCCTAGGTCAAGGGGAAGGGGTTCAAAACGAACTTTGAAATTTTGAACATTTCAAAACTCGAAAAGTTCAGATGAAACGGTGTTTTTCATTTCATATTTAGAGAGAGTTTATTTCTTAGAATTTTTTAAGACCATCCACAGCTTTGTACGACCAGCCGTTCGTTCACAATGACGGCTCAAAGTTGGAGCAGATCGAAAACCATCAACGTGAGAGTGAATCGTGAGGCAGCCTGTCGGGTCCATTTTCAAACTGGCCCAGCTGATTCAAACAGCACATGGTTTTCAAATATCGAGTTAATGAATAATATTTAATAATAATTATTAATAATGAAGGATAAACATTATTAATAACCAACAATAAATATTAATAATTTACACTACTTGATAATAATTATTAATAAATTATGATAATTCATAATAATAATTAATCTATCATTCAGTAATCGAGACAGAAGGGTGATAAACCGTTGTGTCAAGAATTTACAGAGTTTTTGTCTACAAGTACCTCAACCCTAGCAGTACAGTGGAAAACGCTAGTCGCTCGCGTTAATCACGACTAGAGCAATTTTGGAGTTATATCGGGAAGAAGTAAATTCAAATTTGTTTCGTTGTATTTGAAGAGTACAGGGGAAGAATGATTCATGTCCATAAAAGCTGATCTCGAGAAAAACCATTATTAAGATTTAAAAACGTTTTGAGGCAAGGGAAGGATCAAGATTAGAAAAGACGTCAGATGTTTGCACATATTTTTATTTTTTTAAATCTTGATCATTCCCTTGCCTCAAAACGTTTTTAAATCTTAATAATGGTTTTTCTCGAGATCAGCTTTTATGGACATGAATCATTCTTCCCCTGTACTCTTCATTTGTCACGTGTAATAACGAAAATCACAGGTTTTCAGTCTGAAAAATGCTCTCTTTCAGTATCATCACAATAGAAACATAAGCTCGAGATCACAAAATAAATTACCCTTAGTTAGCTGGGGAATCAGATTTATAATTTTTGAAAAAACGGATACATATAAATGAGATAAATGTATGTTGGAAATTTATAAATTTTAGAACCCAAAATAGGTAGTTATCTACTAATACCCATAACATCCGTAAATATCTCTAGGTCATTCACGAAGATTTTGTTTACGTTCAACGCATCGATTCGCACCGATGCGTTGATTTCCTTATAGCCATCGATCTTCGACGTCGGAATCGATTTGCTCCTCCACATCCTGAAGTGTACCGAATCCCCGGAAGCACTGCTAGAACCTACTAAAACCTGCTAGCCCCACTACCACCTTTTGGCGACATTGAACAAAAAACCGCTCGTGATTTTTACGACGTCTAGCTTTGTAGGGTTAATCTTAATTTACTATGTGATCTATGTGAACTAGAGAGTGGTGTCCCCATGATGGTTTCTCTCATGCCGCTAGAAAAATTGTTGTACAGCATCCTACTTACCTTTCCGTCTGTCTAGCTGGCCTTTGAACTCTTGACTATAGAGTGAGCCACGTTTCGGCCGTTTGTTTACCTTCAGAAGGTCAACAATCAATTCGACATTCAGGTTCAGTTCTCGGCCGTCTGACACATTTTTCTCACCACGTCACTTCGTACGGAAGTTATTTCTTTGCCATAATTCGCAATGGGTCGCGCTCAGAAAATTAATTAATTTGCATCAAGACGTTGAGTCTGCTATTCCTGCAAATCAAAATACCTGTACCCAAGTATCAATTCTTCAATTGTTTTCTTATAAAGTATTGTTGCTATCGTTGAGTGCAATGAAGAAATCCCTACTTTATTAGACCAAGATATCTTGTACTCCTTCATTCCCCTTTATTAAACAAAGAAAGCTTGTACTGTCTCATACCACTCTACCAGTTTCAAAAATTTTTAGACGAGTTTTACTCGTCAAATTTTACTCCCCATCGTCATTGAAAAATAAATTGACCCGAATCACAAATTGGACTTCAGTTTACCTTCATACATTGTATTGTCCATCCATTGTATCCTCATACAATCTTCCTCTTAACATTGTAACTTGCAAATTGCCTTGAATCCCTGCGTCATAAGTTCTTGAACTGTTCCTTTCGAATATTGTCGTCTTCTTCCTCCGTAGAACTTGACTTTCTTGTACTATTTTGGCCCCTCTCGTGGATTCAATGTTTTTCTGATTCCCAAGCATCTGAGCGTAATAATGCCCGTCATGATTAGGTCGTTGCCTACGCATGTGCGATCGACGCCTTGAGAACGAAAGAGGCTCATTGGCACAAAACCCCAGTGTTGAGACAATAGAAGCAGCTTATCAACTTCTCTTAACAAACGAGCAGCAGTTCTTTCGTTGAGACCTTTTGACTGGACGTGGCGTCCTCACTGGCCCTTGACCACTCGGGTGCCACTTTGTAAACATTGCCAAGACCAGTACAGAAATATGAGAGGAAATCCTACTTGTGTGTGCCCATCTGTACCTTCATTAGGGTTCCTGGACTAGAAAAACCAATTTGGCGGCTTCCTTTCGTAGCTCTCATATCATTTCCATTAACGACAAAACAACAGGATGCTTGTGTAACAACATGAACTGTATGATTGTAAAGGTGACAACTTCCCGTTTGAGATACGAGATATAATCTTGAGCTCCTCTCGAAGCTCAGGACATAGCTGTGTTAAGGTGGTGGTGTCGGGGGGGGGGGGGGATATAGAGTAGGTAAATAATAATAGAATGATAATAAGATGCGGTCGGGAATGCTGAAGATGGAGCCGGACGAGCTGGTCGGCGGGACTTCAAAGGCGGAACAGCCTCGGCTAAGGCCCTGAACTAATACCTCTAAGTCTCTTCTCCCTCCGTCTCTGTCTCTGTCTCTCCTTAGCTACCCCGCCCCCTTGACTCTACCTATCTCACTCATTCCCGTGTCTCCCCCATTCGGTGAGGGACGGGGATTACTCGTTTAGGCACCTTTTCGACGATAAGTACGTCCCTAGCGCTCCGAGACAAAGGATTCCCCACAAATTTCAGAGTTCTGAGAAAATTTTGATCCGAATTCATATGCTGGTGAAATAGTAGAAACCACGTTGTCGATTGTGTCCACATTCGGTACATGGCCGACAACAGCAGGCTGTCGACATTGAAGCCGTTCTCGCTAATTATCAGTTCTGATCCAACCCCAAATTTTTAGCTTTTTTTCATCGCGAAGTTTCTACGAAATTTATTGATGTTAATTTTTAATGGTTACAATGGTTTCAAAATGTATGAGTATAGTATACGTTACTGCCAATGTAATTAATCCAGTTATTATACATAATATCCACTCGTTATGTATGATAGCTAGTGATTTTGGTCAAAGTGATTAATACTGATCTACCCAACGCTTTATCTAGCCATTACACATCCGACTGACATTGGTCAAAGTGATTAAGCCTGATTTCTTCACTACCCTGTTCAACTATTATACATACTACCTATGTAGTTCCATACCATCCTGAATTCACTGCCAAAAGACACCAAAAATAATATGTAGGGATATGTCGTAATCGTGACTACCCTAGGATCATTGTAATATGCAGGCATATAGACCAAACGACGTTGAGTTTCCCTGGTCAAGTTATTCAATACGCCAGTTCGTACGAAGTAGACATATTGTTAATTAATATATGACCAATCATCAGAGTTAAAAGTTCGCTTTACTCGCTCATTCGCAGTTGCCAAGCAAAATAAAAGAATCCACAGTCATGGATCATTGCTACATGAGCAAATTTCCGAAGAAATAACTGGTTTTATGTAAATGGTCACCATTTTACTGGTTTATAACAAATTTCATCCCCTTTTTTTGCCGAATAACACCTCGGTTGATAGATTTTTCAACGCTGAACACGATGGTGAAATCAGAATTGCGATATCTCATTCCGTTATCAGATTAGAGCACATGAAACGTCAAGAACACCTCAAGTAACAACCACGTTTCTTCATCTTCAAAGTGCTCCATTTTGAAAACGGAATAACATATCGCAATTCTGACTTCCCCAACGTGTTCAGCGGAAAAAAATCTTTAAATGAGGTGTCACTTGTCAAACTGTTTCATTTTGGGAATTTATAGGTAATTTTTTATCTCAATTCTATTGAGAGTTGTCGTCTATATAATTTTTGAATATAATTTTAGTGCCTTTTGGCAGTGGACTCAAGAGGGTCTAAAATGGATGTTGGTGTATACTATATATAATATATATAGTATACACCAACATCCATTTTAGACCCTCTTGAGTCCACTGCCAAAAGGCACAAAAATTATATAATATATTATATAATATAATATATTATATTATACATAATTTCATTTCTTCGAAAATTCGCTAAAACATCCCCCAAACCATAGATCACATACATACAAGCTTATATGGATAGAGAGAACTGGTCCTATGCCGTTAGTGGACGTTTTACGCGGAGTTATCTATTGTTCATAATGTCTGATCAAAGTGATTAGAATGTGAGAAGTGATTAGTGTCTATCCAAATCGCGTTAGTTACCATGTACAATGACTGGTTAAAGTACTTTATCACTTTTGCTAGTGAATTTAGTCCTTATGCATAATAACCAGACATTATACACAATAACTGAATTATTACTCTAGCTGTAACATATATGTATACTAGCACCATAAACTGGGCGATACGGTGGATAGTATTGTACGGCTTATGTAGATAACATGGGGAACGTACGGGATGTGGAAAATCGCCTTACATTCAGAAGGTTTCACCCATTCTCCCCCTCTCCATCATTATAGAGCTGGTTCTATTTTCTAAAATCCGATACTCCTAAATGTACAGTCCACATTATTCTTAATGTATGATGTATTCGACTAGAAGGGAACGATATATATTGGTGAAATTAAGCCTCACCTCGCCTGGTTAGATTTTCGATATTCCAAACTGTCCAAAATATCCTTCATGGAATATATCGTAAGTACGATAGTACTATCTTGCTATAGGCATCACGCAAATATTTAAATTTCTGCTATTTTATGTAATATGTCGAAATTCTAATTCAACTAGTCTTCCTTACAATATTCTCCCGGCAAGTTGAATGGTTCTGACTTGCATTTGAATTTCCCCTGATGAATTCATTGCCTTTCACCTGTAACCAAATAATCCGTTGTTAGCCTACTACTCTCGAATTATACTTTCGTCCAATTTGGATGATTCGTTGAGCTTTGATGTGCGTGCAAACATACAGTCACAGAGAGAGAAAGTTATTAAATATTGCCAACCGCCTTAAAATGCCACAAAACGGAGAGCATAACATAATATTGCGTGATTCTGATCAATGTACTAATAGATAATTCATCCAATATCACTGACATATATGTTTCAGCCAATATCTGTTCTGTGGCTAGACAATGAGGAAAAATAGATAAATCCACAAGGAAAAAAACTTTTATAAAAGGCCAAAATTAATCAATATAAATCCCATGTTCTGCCAAAATGTTTATAATTTGAAAAGAAAATACGAGACAAGTAATTTAGGGAAACAATAAGTGGTCCCAATTGGGGTAAGAAAATACCCATTGAATGGGACAAAAGCATTCACAAATGAAATTTTTAGTGAATGCTGATTGGTCCCCATGAATTTCATCTACACCATTCGTGCCGTGGCATGATAAGGCAGTTGAGTTTGACAGTTAACTGAAGGTATTGCGCTTTGATAAGTAGGGACTTCATAGAGCACACTTTGTACCTATTTCTGTCCTCTAACTCCAAAAGTATAACGGTATTGGTAATGACTGACTAATAAATGGGTATTTGGTGTCGTGTCCATGGAGTGGGTTGATGGATTACGCCGAGAACTCGCTAAGTAGGTCATGTTGGATTATAGTCAAGATTCATGATGTCTTGCATAATAACCAATACATTTTGAAGACATCATGAATCTTGACTATATTTATCGCAAACGTAAAGATAAAGAAAGTTATTACAAACGCGTATTGTTCGGGCAAATACCAGGGAGACGGAGCAAGGAGCAGAGAATACTCTATAAGTAAAAAGCAGTCAACTGAACAGCAAATTACAGGACGACAGAGCTTTTCATTGCGGCACAAAAATTACAACTGGGTGAAGAAACGTGGTGGCGTCTCCTCTACACTTTTTTTTTGAGTTACCTCATGTCTGACGGAGCCGTCTAATCTGTTTGTTTTCCTTCGAGACCGAGGATGTCTTATTCTATTCCCTCGTCGCCATTACGGCGAGCACTGCACTCCGAGCTGTGGTAACCAGGAAACGCTAGTGAGAGAGAGAATGGCGTGATGAGTGGTGAGTGATTCAGTGAAAAAGTCAGTGTGAGAAACTCGATGGTCGAGATATGTTCTGTTAGGTAGTAAAATTATCGAAATTTCTAGGTAGTTAGAAAGGTGTGTTGAGTTCAGGACTTAGGTGATGTGTGACGACGAGCGGGAATCATAAGGACAAGAGCTGTACTTGTGGTTGAGGACGCTCAAGGATGGGCCACCAGGCTGTAGCTCATGATGGAAGGAGAGGAAGAGAGAGTGAGAGATGCAGTTGACCTGAGAGAGGTGGATGGAGACAGGTCGATTTGGAAGGGACTCGTGTTTAAAAGGGAAGTACCTTCCTTTCTTGTCGACAAGAGCCAGAAGAAGTTGAGTATCGAAGACGAAGAAGGAATGATCCTTCAGGAGGCAGAATGTTGGCTCCGTCCTAAAAATTACGTAACCCCCATCACCGAGGAACGGGTGGTAGACGCCCGACAAAGGGCGTTGGACATTCGGTTACCTCGTGGTCTGACCTGATCCATGCGGACAACAAAATATGACTCTTACCCCTTTTTGTTTCCATAAACTACGAGAGTAACATCCGGATAATGCATTTCCGGCCGTCGTATCCCATTTCCGGCTCAGAATTTCCCGAATTCGGACGCGAATGCCGTCTTATTCTTGCGCTTCCCACGTGTTGTAGGTGCTAGATGAGTGGACTATCATTGAGAGTACGTTTCCTAATCGTTATCATAGTAACTTTATTCAAAATTAATACAGGTAATAGTTCTAACGTTCTTGGAATCTGATGGGTTCGTACATTACGAAGTTCTAGAATGATGTTTGTTGTTAGTTATAGATTCTCCGTTGGCAGAGAAGAAGAGTATTCCACTCGGTCCCATACCACAATGATTTTATCGAACTTTCGAAGAAAATGAAGCTATTGTTCTCGGTCCAAAATTTTTAAAACTCGAATTTCCGAAACATTTTCATACCAAAATCCGTTTCAGACCATCTGAATCCACGGCCAAAAGACACCAAAAATTATATGTTTAGGTGTACCTATATATGTTTATGTATGTGCCAATCCAGACGATAACTATCGATAGGATTGAGATAAAATGTTCAAATATGCACAAAAAATCCGTCCTGGCAATCGAATGGCTAAGTTCGTAGATGGGCAGAATCGGGCAATTCTAGGGGGGGGGGGGGATTACCCATAAATCCCCAAAATGAATTTTTTTCTTCTACTTTCTCTACGATGGTGAATTCAGAATTGCGATATCTTATGCCGTTCTTAAACTGGAGCACTTTGAAGATGAAGAAACGTGGTTGATATTTTTGAACGTAATCTTGTTGAACGTATAAGTGCGCCATTTTTCATTTTTTCTCCCGATATTTTAGTAATAATACGAGTGTTATGATTGCGAGCATGGGCAGTATATCTTTCTCACCTTGTTACGTGGATGTATTAGTAGGTGTAATATGTTGTCATTAATATTAAAAGATTGTGAATTACTTATCTTACTCGTGTTCTTCGAGGTTGCTTAGTCAATTCTGACCATCACAGAGTATGATTATAAGATGCGAACATGTAGCCCGCTGCAGAAATCGATAATCTTATCAAGGCGTACGGGGCGTATCAAAGGCTTTCTCAGAACCCAGGACGTACACACGAACGTCGACATTGATGTCCCGATGTCTCTAGATTACAACATGGACTCTAAATAAAACTTCGCACGTCGTCAAAGAACTGATCCAAAGGGGTTCTGGACTGGAGATTATCAAGAGTAAGAGTTTGTTCTTAGCAGGAACTGGGATGTATTTGAAATGAAATTTGAGATTGTCGGGAGAATAATATCTTCGCAGAGCGATAAAATGGATGGGTACGCGGGGGCTGATAAAAAAAGGAGTTCGAACCAAACCGTTATGTTGTGTACTTATTTCTGCGTTGTTCTTGGTACTGGAAAGCTGTGATTCTTAACTTGATACTTAAAGGTATTTACTATAGACGAATCATCGTAGAACTGTGTACTCAATATAGAGGTTGGTAAGTTAATAAAAAGACCAGCAAACAATGTATATTCAAAGCACGTGTTTAGAACCAAATATAAAAATTGCACGGAAAATCTCAACAAGTAAGGGTACTTAGTTCTTAGTAAGGGGTAGTAAAGGTACTTAATAGAATCTAGAGCTGTTGGTCGTCTTAGCCCATAAACGATCAGGAGCATCAGCCCACGTGCGTGGCGGGAAACGAATGTACTCGTATGTTTCGACCATGTACTGTCCACATTTCAATATTGATGGTCAAGAATCTGGTTCACACTACATCGCTGGTGCTTCTATTCTTGCATTTAAAACAGATAACAGTTAGGATTATTATAGGACCCACAAAAATATTGAATCGTCAACTAGTAGTCATTTTGATAAGTTAATAATTGCGTGCTACTATATTTCTTTTAAGATAGTTTTTGGACGCTCCGTATCTTCGAGAACTCGGTTACATTCGTTTCATCCCATCGTTGTATCTTCCCGACAACCCTGTTAGAATAAACACTTGGAAAAAGGAGAGTGGCATCAAAGGAGGATAGTTGACTATTTTTATTTCAAAGTCAATACTGAGGAAGGAAGGTCAGGCTATGCGTAAATAAGATGCACGCAACATGTGTTTCTTTTACGGAAGGCGAGCAACTAAAAATATCACCCCTCCCCTCTCCTCACACTCTCTGTGACCTCGTGGAAGACGATACTGCTCTTCCAAATGTGAAATATCTTCTGTTTAGTCCACATTCATTTAAAAAAAAAGGTTCCATCCACTAGGGGGAAATCTTGAACCATTTTCGTATATATCCTGCGTTTAATAATAATTCGGGAGGAATTTCCAGTGATGTGCTGATTACTTGTAACTATGTGATCATCCCCTCAGTTTATATAGTTTAAATGTTCTTGAGGCCAAATAACCGGGACTGCAGATCAAGACTTTATTATGTCAAGTTCCTGGTGCTTAGTGAAAAAGTGCGATGCCACTACTCGGAATAATATGTATGATGCATCTCAGGTTTGAGTGATTTTGGTTAAATTTCTATGCAATGTGAATTTTCACCTGAATCTGTGAGACCCAGTCATTTTACACAACATCAAACTATCGGTCGTTGTATGTTCAGCCATACAACTCGGCAGAGAACGAGTCGAGGAGGTGTACATTCTGTCCTATTCACGATTGGCAAGGAGTGGCAACATGTTAGAACATAAATGTATCTAGATCTCGGATGAGGATAGGGATTTACTTCAACATCAATACAACCCGTACTAGTACTATACTGTGCTAGGCATTCAATATTCATAGTCAGAATATGATGGGCAAGTTTTAATTAGAAGTTTCTTGTTTTCCGCCAACCAATTGTAGAGCTACTACCTGGAAAATTCGTAAATAAGATCTCTCCTGTTCGAAATATATTCAGTAACGGAACATCTCTACATCTTTGTGGTCTATGGAGCTCTGCTAACGGTAGACTCATGCAAATTTGGTATGGGAAGCGACAGGCGAAGCAGACATTAATTGCAAACGTCCCAGTCTAGGTGTACATTGTCTGTGTATACCACGCAACCTTTCTTTCATAACGTCGAATAAATAAATTGGGGGTTTCAAAGGGTCCATTATTATCCCATTGTTCTGGGTCTACGGTTCTTAACTCAGTTTCTCAAATTCTGTGGTGCAGACGTGTGTTTGTTCCACAAGTGGCCAGGGATACCAATGGAGTGCTGCACCATCTTATAAGTGGAAAAACACGCGATGACGAGTTTCATTATTTTAGTAAACTTTCCTTATTGATTGATTGAATTCCAAAAATACAATAGTTGAATACAATAATTCACCCTTTTAAAATAAGGTACCTGCCGAATTAGAGTAACTATTAGAACGGTGCTCTCAGTATATTTGTTGTGACAACATACCATGATTTTATTTAGTACTCGTACTTACTGAAGGAAGCCCTCGATAATCCCGATCGTTTGATACGCCGACACAAACTAAAAATTATGGGGGTTTCTCTAACGAGAAGTTCTTCTTTTTCGGTTATCTTTGAAAAACGTTTACGTTGCACGATCCGTCGCTGTGTTTTTTTTTTCTTAAAAAAACTACTTCAACCAAGTGGCCGCTCGACTTAAGGAGATAAATGGGAGCAGATTTCTTCAAAATTCGCTGTCAGTAAAGGAGTTTATGGCTCTCTTTATTATCCAGCAACTATTCCACGATAACGTCATTTCTGTGTGAAGGCTACTGTAACTCTCTTTCGGCATTACTTTGAAGAACGCCGCACAGCCATCCCTCAGTTTACTGCGATGTTTATCCGCTCTATTTCTGACATTTCTCTCATTGTATTCCTCTCACTTTGGAATTTCGGAAATCGTTTCTAAACTCACCAAATAGATTCACAGGGAGCTTTCTAGTTGACTCAGTGAAGTTCTTGTGAAATGTATATTGAACACAATTGATCGTATCAACAAGGCTCAATAGATCGAAAGAAGCGCAGTTCCAAGAGCGAAAATCCAAGTAAGAAGATTTGGTGGATGAATGATTTTGATGTCTAATGTAACACTGAAAAATGAGACAGTTTATATCGATATAGTTCACTCTCACAATAGTTCACATCATTTCACAAAACGTTGTACTACACGCTTTGCGATCGAATCTCTCGTTTCAAATGGAGAATACCAACTTCTTGAGTCGATTTACAACTCGATAGATTAAAGAGATCTGAGTTCCTTCATCCTGGTTCTCCAAGGTTTACTATTCAAACATGATGTTTATACAAGGTAATTCTTTTCTAACAAGGTGCGGCATGGAATATCTCACTATTCTCTCATAGTTGACCGGTCACTTCGGAAAACTAAATAGTCATTTCAAATTCCGGACAAGTTACTCAACATGACCTATGTTGTCGTTCAAGTCAAAATGCACTAATTTCTTATGGTTCCTTTTTCGCGCGTGTTGTCGTGTTCTTTTTGAGAACTTGTACCGTGTCTTCCATCCCGTCCTTTTGCCCCACATCAGATTGGTAACACATTTTTGAACATTGGTATCTCTGAGTTCTGCTTCACTCTCCCGTTACTACTTTCTTCATATTGAATTTCACAATGAAATGTACACAATGTATTATCCAAATTAGAGAATTTAGTTTTATAGACACTACCTCCAGCAAATTATGTTCATATCTATGACATACATTGTATTGTTCGCGTCTAAGGAGGTGAGAGGATGAATGGTTAGCAAAGAAAACAATAATTGAAGCCGTCAAACCCCTTGGATATCAAGGCTGCCCAGCCTTGTCCCGGGGGATAAAGGCCGGATACTTTCCTGCCTGGGACGTAATGCCAAGAATTGCGCTGTTCGCTCCAACTTAACATTGACCTTAATACGTTTTTCGAACTTATCGTTCAATTCCAAAGACTCTCGCGGGTTCGTCAAATTTTCAATCTAGCACAGGAAATCTTTAGTCCTCCGATCGATTTGACCGATAACTATTATTTTCTGTTTAGATTAATCCTGTGTTCAGATCCAATGAGCCAATTACAAAATGTCATTGTATTTTTTGTTTATTTTGTTGCAACACGAACGCCCAACAAATACTGCGATTACAAGGAACGGATCCGATAGATACGAATAATTTCTGGAAACTACTGTTCCAATTGAAATTGAAATCTCTAAAGATGCCGCTGTAGCCTTCATGATTTGAGAAGAAATGTTGCTCCTATGGCTTTTTGGGTGTCATGCAGGGATGCGTTCGCGGGCCTACTTTGTTCCTTGTTAACTTCAGTGATCTGTTCAGTAACGACGTGAGAAAATGTTGTGAAGATGGATTAAAAACACTTCAGTCGATTAAAAACACTTTTGTGGCTTAACAGCGTGAAAACGGTGAGAGTACCATCATATTTCGGCGACAGGAGGCTGCTGTTTGAGTGTGACTTCCACCTCTTTGAAACTTGACATCGCAATCACTCACGTCCTCCTGCAGTTCATCTCCCCACATCACATTAAGACCGGTCCACACTACTCGTGCTCGTGCTTATGTAACTCAGGTGGCATGCGAGTAATGTGGACGATGGCTCGAGCCGAGAGACAAGCAAGCGAGCCTTCGCTTGTTGTTGGTACAACAAAGGAAAGGATCGCTATGTTCGTCGAGCCGCGCCAATCATGTGGACGACTACAGCCGAGATCAGTCGACTTGCTATATTAGTACGGTATTCACGACTTCAAATGTGAAGCGGATCCTCGCGAGTCAAAGCTTGACAAGCAACTGAGATAATGTGGACAATAATTGAACGAGCATGGCCGCGAGTCAGACGGTCCACACCAGCCTTCTAGACAAGCCCAAGACGGGCGAGCACGAGCAGTGTGGACCGGCTTTTACTTAAATCCTACCCATTAAGTTTGGGGCAACATTGTTCAATAATTGTCTGATTGATATATCGACGTTCGAGAAACAATACTGAAGCGAGAACTTTACAGGAAGAAGGAAAAACTGAATCAAAATATTGAATCATCGAATCATTTTGTTAAAACTAATTATTATTATAACTGTAGTGAACCCCAAAGCATACCGAATGTAAAATAGTAGAATGAAACGATCCACGAGAGGGAGAGCTCTGCAAATTGATACCAAAATCTCATTTTCCAAAAAAAATGGGAGATAAGTGGTATTGTTTCCTTAACTTCCATATACTGCTTGTATGCGTGGGTATGTGGCGCCCGTCGCGTCTGCGCTGAGCCAGTAGTGATGTAGTGATGGTATCGTTCTTTGTAAACTTCGAAAGGCTGAATGCATTTTCGAAGTAACGTAAGTCGAATACACTGTAAGGACGTGTTTTTGGTTTATTATCTTCGATAATGAACCATTGGAATCGCCCAAAGAAAAAAATTTTTTCATTCTAATATAACACCTAATATTTGGTCATAATAGTTAGTATTCAAGTCTATTGAAGTTGGAACATGTACGGAAATATTTGAATATGTAGGATTGACTTGCCTCTATCATAACCAGTTCGAAACCGAGGGAGCTACTTGGCGTATTTCTTATGGGATGTCATATTGTGGCTCACGCCGTTCGGCCTTCTCTCTAGTAGTCCAAGATCGCCAATTCCGTAACGTGTATTTCTTTGTCCCGTATGCTCCTGCCTTTATCCCGTGGGTCACAGCCTACCTTCGAACCACAACACATAGCAAATCCTGAGGGACTGAGCCCCCATACCCCCTGCCGTTCCTCACACTCCTCTTGGACTTAATTTATGTAAAGCGGTGGCTCTGTCGGTTCGTTTTAACTAGCAAACCTCGATGGGACGAGCGAAGCGAATCTTGTTTTTGCCTCCACCTCGGAAATGGTTGGTGTCTCGAGCCCCGCGCAGGGCATTAAAATTAACGGGCGTGATTAATTTACCGAATTAACTTATTATGGCTTGGTAAACGCGCCGGAGATTTAAGTTCTTGTTCGTTATCTGTATTTTTGCTTCTGGATATATTGTGGAGCTTTGTGATCACTTCTAAGCACTGATCTTTGTGTCTTATAAATTTCGAGTCCACTCGCGTTTTGGGTTTCTGACCTGTTTGAAGCCCTTTAGTACCTAGTCATTCTGTCGGCCAGTGTCCCCAGATGGTACCTACGTTATGAATGCTATCATAACTGCGCTCGGATTTTCTTGTGATTATTGTATCGCACATAACTTGAACGGCTATTTGCAGGCTTCGATTGAGTCAACTTCAAAATTGTGTCGTTCAATGAGGATTGCAAGGATTTTGCCTCGACGATCAGATCATATTTAATACTAATAATCATATCAGTATCATCTCTTGTAGTCAACGGAAACCGTGTACTGGAATGAGGCCGGCCGAACTGGGCGAACTTATTGTCAAACTACCTATCGGGCCCGTCGTTGGCGGGCAGAACTCGGGGTGTGTCCATCTACCTCTGTTACCTGTACCAGACGGGCAGAACTCGGGATGGATCCATCTGCCACTCTTACCTGCCGCTTTACGGATTATACCTCTTACATGTCCCTTTACAAACCCTTATAATCTTAAATACCAAACAGGAGGTTAGGAGTATCTTGACCGTTGTTTATAACGAATGTAGGAATTAGTTTTCTTGAGGTTCGGTCTGGTGAATAGAAAAACGATTTCTTAGGCCGACGTTTCGTTGTATTTGTACAACATCTTCAGGGCTATTTAACAAAACAAGAAGAATCCCCTGTGAATGATGATAAGTAAACTAAACTAAATGATCAATAATGAAAACAATAAACAGCTGATGAACAATAAACTAAATTGAGTGAAATGGTTGCTGTCACAATATAAAAGTTAACATACCTTAAGTTCTTAAGTTCTTAAGGTATGTTAACTTTTATATTGTGACAGCAACCATTTCACTCAATTTAGTTTATTGTTCATCAGCTGTTTATTGTTTTCATTATTGATCATTTAGTTTAGTTTACTTATCATCATTCACAGTGGATTCTTCTTGTTTTGTTAAATAGCCCTGAAGATGTTGTACAAATACAACGAAACGTCGGCCTAAGAAATCGTTTTTTATTCACCAGACCGAACCTCAAGAAAACTAATTCCTACATTCGTTAAATAATATTCGTCTTCTCACGGAAAGGAAAAATGTAAGATTTTTATGTTTCGGCTTCCCTATAAACCCCCACCCCTATGCATCGGAACCGGAAGTGAACCCCCTTGTGTCCTTCCCCGGTCACAGAAACATTTAAATATGGGAGAACTTCTTCCGGAGAAGGGTTCGATCCATTGAGCCATCTTTGCGTGATTGAAGGACAGACAGACACCAAATTCAAAATCGGCATGGTTTGACTCCATTTCACGCGAAACGAATAACTGTAGTGAAATTTTTCGAAAATACCCAAGGAACACGAAAATTGTCTTCAAATTTAGTTATATAGATATTGAGGAACAAGTTCCTGTCTGACGGGAATGCTAATATGTTTTCATTCCGCCTGTTTATTTACTCGATTTTTAGGTGTTGAAAAAATATGTAAAAACTATTGGAAATGAAAATAACAAAATACTACTCGTAAAGAAGTTTTTGGGACGGTTTATGAAGTTATGTTTTGTGCTTATGATGACGGGTAGGATCTAAATGCAACAATGAGAAAATATGATGAGAAACCATTGAGAGTCTAAAAACACGTACCTAAGGGGATGTTGAAGGGTGCCACTATGTACCACCCATTAACTCAAGATTCTTATCTGCCTTATGAACGTATCTTCAATGGTTGAGGAGGTAATTCATAGAGTAGCCTCTATGAAGTCAGTGCGATCCAATTATGGATACAACAAAGGTATGCATTGAAGTGTTACTACTTGCATTATTGTTCATTAATATCTAGCATTCTTTTCGTCCTACTCTCCCAAAGCTGGAGGTCGAATAGTTCGTTCTAACTTCTGTATCATCCTACCTGAGGTCTGAACGTTCTTCGAACCGGACATTTTCCTTCATCTCAACACCATTTTCTATTCGTTCATGTTATCGCCATGAGTTGAAAGGGTGTGTTTAGTGTTGCTCCTACCTCGAAGTGGTTGTAGCCTTGTTAATTCATGGTCTCCGACGTAACCTTGTCGTTACTTCTCACTCGATTGATCTGAGTTTCCGGCATTACTAGAATCATTATTGGAACCCCGTTACTCCAAACCGCTTTTAAAATACACCTACCCAAAAGGTTTCGGTTGGGCAAATGCCATTATGTATAATGTCATTATGTATAATTATGTATACTTCAGAGTATACTTACTGCTTTGTATACAATACTATAATATATTATATTATGAAAGAATAAGAACCTTGACATAGATAGGAAGACACATAGAATCGTAAGAATCGTGAGGTCCTAGAAGATGGGAATATGCAAACGTACCCCTGTCCTCTCCACACTCTCGAGAGCTTCCCTCTTCCTGTGGCTCAATGGGTTGGTTAGCAAAATACATCGCTTTCGCAGCTAGTTTTTTTTTTTTAAATCACCAAATGAAATAAGTAATATTTGGCACAAATAAATATCATTTTGCCAACCAGTCCTTTGAGCCACTCCTTTCTCTTTATGAAAATCTATCAATATACTTGAATATTGTGCTTCATACAATAATTATTCTAGAACTTGAGTAACTGGGAGTGGGGTTTCCTTTCACCTGTAAGTGTCTGAAGACTCTGTAGGATTACAGAATTACAGTTGTAGAAGTACAACCGTGCCTAAGTGGTTTTCTCGTACTTGAACAAAGTTATTAAGTACCCTGCAAAGTAAAACGGGGCAAAAGTTTTACGCTGACATTAACCAACTCAGATAGTCAGAAAAACGTTAAAAGTAAACTGATGTATGTTAAAAGCATTTGCATTGGTATTATGTCTACACATTAATTAATGTAAAAATCAAAATCATCTACGCATGATAGAACGCATTTTCGTCAGCTTCTGTCTGACACTGAGTTTCTCAGGCTCTAGTATTATTGTTGTTCCACATTGTACGGATGTGTTACAGGTCTCCAAAATGCTTTGGGCAGTTTGAACGTCGTTGGGTGCTGATTGTATTTCAAGCTCTTCGTTCTCAAAAAAATCAGTCTGAAAGAAATTTGTTCAAGAACGAGAAAACTACTTATGCATGGTTGTACTTCTACAACTGCATTAAAAGTACTATAATAGTATGTGTATATTAATAATTAATATACCTAGTTATAAGCAGGAAGACATTACAGAGTCTTCAGGCACTTACTGGTGAAAGGAAACCCCACTCCCAGTTACTTGAGTTCTACAATTGTATGAAGCACAATGTTCAAGTATATTGATAGATTTTCACGAAGAGAAAGGAGAGCCCTGAGCCGGACAACGGCTTCGGCTTACCTCGGCAACTGGCCTAACTAGCCCTAACGTCTACCTGAAGGTCTGAGGCCCTCTGGGGGATCGCAAATAATAATCTGTACCGACAAAGCCCCGTGCCGCACACGTCCGTGGAGTTCGGTGTCCGGCGTATGTATATATATATATATCTATGTAAATAGTGGAGGTTGTTGTGACTAGGAAACAGTAGATTTCGGGTAAGGATGACCAACACTAGTCGTTGTTATCATTCGGGTTTATTACGACGTTTCGATCGTGGAACTGTGTCGCTATCGGACAATCGGACAATTATCATGATACATGATTAGGATCGTGTTCCACGATCGAAACGTCGTAATAAACCCGAATGATAACAACGACTAGTGTTGGTCATCCTTACCCGAAATATATATCTATGTCCGGGAGTTGGTGAGCGCGGTACAGTATATAAACCAAGGAAATTAGTAGATTGAATCGAAGCAGCTGCCATAAACATAATGATCTCATAGTGAGAACGAAGGCGTGCTGAGGAAGAATTATTTGAAAATATCCAGATTGATCAATGGGCAGGTGGTGTGAGTAGAAAGGGAGGGAGTGTTCGACGAGAGCGGTAAGACAGCGTTTGATGTTTGGCACCTTTTACCTAGTCCCAGAGGAGCGAATGGATACGAGGGGCTCTAGGTTTTACGACCTCCCAAAAGGACGGGCGGTCGTCGGAGAGTTGGATAGGTACTAGGTAGGCCGGCTAGACTTGTAAAAGGGAACCCCGGGACTCTCTCACACCGGGAAAAAATCGTTGCTCATTGTCCAGGATTTGAAAGACAGAGAGGTTGAACTACTACAAATGGCTGCAGAGCTCCCCAACCTACCCAGGTCTCTCCTAGCACCACTGGAGCCAGTTATCTACCTACCCTTCAAGGTAATAATAAAAGGCTGGAGAATAGCAGCTGGGTCATTCTTCCCTCCCGAATGATGAAGCTCCATTGGAATACCAATTTTTTTTCACTTATGTCGAATTATCATATACTATTCTGTGTCCCATTAACTCTACCATATGTTGGAAGTTTGGAAGTTTCACTTTTGCATGGATAGCGAACTAAATGTTTTAGACACTGATTTACCTATCCGATGGATATATTTAAAAGATGGGTTTTTTTTCATCATAGTAATTAAGAGGGCGTATATAGATTTTAGCGTTATAAACCCCGGAGAAATTAACTGTAGCATTTGTCTGCACCCGTCAGCCTCGCCCTTCTGCTCAGATTATTATCTCCGAGTGAAACGGAAGCAGTCGGTAACTATAAGATAACTATATAGGTTGTCGGTAAATGAATTACACTGGTATAAAGAAGGTCCGGACTATTTGACCGAGTATTCCGAGTATTTTTTCGTCCTGAATCCGATCCCGAGGTCATCAGGGCCCCATCAGGTCAGGAAAACGAGATTTCAAGGTCATTTAGAGGTAACGAGGGACGATCAAAAAGTAAGAATACAAAACGTTTTGCGCATCAGGAAATTTTGTTTTTTTACAAACGTGGAACCCCCTGCGTTATGGGCGGGATCATTCTGAAGAAAACGAGAGGTCCGGCGTTTAAATGCCACCGTTAGTTTGCTTTTGAGAGCTTCTTGAAATTTGCTTCTCAAAAGCAAACTAACGGTCGCATTTAAACGCCGGACCTCTCGTTTTGTTCAGAATGATCCCGCCCATAACGCAGAGGGTTCCACATTTGAAAACAAAAATTTTCCTGCTGCGCAAAACGTTTTGTATTCTTACTTTTTGATCGTCCCTCGTAACCTTTAAATGACCTTGAAATCTCGTTTTTCTGACGTGATGGGGCTCTGATGACCTCGGGATCGGATTCAGGACGCAAAAATACCTCGGAATACTCGGTCAAATAGTCCGGACCTTTTTTGTAAACCTGTGTTATTATTTGAATAATTATTTGATTTTTTAATTTAATTTTTTTTTTATTCTACTATTTAATCAGTAAATATTTCTTTATATACATTACGTATAAAATAATTTTTTAAATGATCATGCATTTACCGACAAATGTTTGATTTATCTTCTCTCCTTAGACACGAAAAGTAATATCTCAGAACAAGACATTTGCTCTCACAAAATCATGTATTGTTTGAATTAGTCGTTTCGTAGTATTAAAATTGTCATTTTATGCCATCAATCAACAGCAGTTTTCATCGAGGATTTGCTACTGGAAGGGCACTCCTGATTAATTTTATCTCTTACCCAGAAATGTTTGACGAATAAGAATTGATTAAATTATCCATAGCATCATGACTGATTATTTGATCAGTCATACAGTATTTGTTTGTGGACTTGAAATATTAATGGGCAATTCCATTGGGTCCGAAAATTTACAATAGGACAGTATTTTTCGGTCAAGGGACGTGTGAAGATTACGAAAATAGCATGAGTTGATCAGTTTTTTCGTTAAGTTTGGTAGGAAATGCAATCAAAACTCGTACTTGTTCATACTGTGCGCGCTGAAACCTTGACGTCATCGGACACCTCAAACGAGGATGGATAGACAATATCGTTAGTTGTAGTATCCACGATGTTTCAAGAAAAATGATCCATGCGTTCGCGTCACTCCAGCATTCTCGATCTCTATTCTGCATTATCGCCGTTCGCCATAACAAATTGATTTTCATCCCTTTCATCTCTCTTTTTTCATTTTTATTTGTCATCCGAGTGTTAAGAAATTAAATGGCATCCAGCTCTAGTGTGAAAAAGCCGAGGCAAAATACTATGGAAGACGGATTTGAACCTGCAACCAGTGAGAACATCCCCGAGGATGATTTCAGTATAGTCCACGAGTTTTAAATGAACAACCCTCAATAGGTATTGAAAAAACTTACTTCAAAATGATCCTCACAGCAGTAAAGCGCAGATGTCAATGATCGTTTTATTCCAGCCACGGCGAACCATTGCGTTCGTCTCCCCACATCCCTTGGAACAGAAATCATTATTTTGCCGTCCGCTTCTGTTGTTTCGCACTTGGGGAAGATGAACACCTTCTTCACCATTATAACGTGTAGAGAACGAAAAATGTTGAAGAAATCACGGATCACTCGATTTTGTACTTGATAAAAACAATCTGCCGAATGAAAAAAAATAAAGCGTAGATAACCTTCGCTGGTAAGCGATCTGGTAACAAGGATTGAACCTTCCGCACGCCACAGGAATCCATGGGTGCTTTATGCATGGATAGCTTCATAATCTAGTATCCATAATGGTGACGTCTTGACGTCACACCCGGTCACTCGTCCGGCGGTTTTTTCAAACTACCAATTTTCTTTTATTTTCCTAAATTTTTGTGAACATTTTCTTGGCCAATGGACCCGATTTTCGCTAACATTAGACAAGGTACTTTGGAAAAAAAATATAAAAAAATTGACTGGAATTGCCCATTCAGTACGTAACGTATAGATTTATTGACTCAAAAGCCAGTTTAAGAATATATATCTATTGAGTATTTGGTTCATTGATAGATCTTAAATGCGACATTCCAGAATGTGGATATTATGATAGGTAGGTATCCAACGATCGGGAGTGCCCGATATAATGTATTGTTACTTCGAGGTAGTGTAGATAACGCGGCAACAACAATAGGTAATGGGCCGTCGTGGAAGAGCGAAAGATCCTCCACATTCCAAATACACGTCATGTGCAAAAGTTTCACCCGTTTTATGACTGCACAACACAGAATTTTCCGCTGAAAATTATTTTCAAGTTTACTGGATGCGTATCTATCTGCTGAGCTTGGACTCAGCTTGTAATTGCGCTTGGACGAGCGTAACGTGAACTGTGCTGAAAATTGGCATGTGTGACTCAACTAGCGGTATGCCTCTGTAAGTAGGCGTAAGCCTAAGCTCGTCAGCAGTTGTTGTTCACTGCTTTTATCCTCTCCGTCCCATCACAAGCTGCCAATTCGAGTAGATATAATCGGGTAAGTAAACCTTGTTACTGAATAAAAACTGGAAGCGTGAGTCATGGTTTCAATTATCAAGCCCACTGTCTTCATTCCATCTAAACCTTATTCTCGACCATCATTACTTAATAACATGAATTTGTCTTGCGTAATTATTGCTTATCAGCATATGGAAACACTCCGCATGAAATGCGCTGCGTGGTGCTCCTCTCCGATACTGCAGAAAGTTTCGTCGACCCCATCGTGCTCATTGGTATCATATTTCTATCACAGTTCCCTCATTAAATTTCTTTCTACCACCTATATATTTCAGGCACCTTGACGGCATCTTGTCTCATCTCATTCCCTGATATATTTGTTATGAAATAGGATACTTTTGCACGTCGTTATTCGTTTCCACATCACGATTACATTACTTACGAAACAATCAAGCCGTCATGCTTTGATCAGTCGATCACATGGATAAGTACATCGGCAGCTGTGATCTTCTCCAAATTGGCGCGTGGTTGGGGCTTAGTCTTTAAATGGCCAGAAGTGTATTTCAGAAGGTCCGAATCAATTATCAGTGCATCAGTGAACGTAAATTGTGAAGCCTCTAGTCCGTTCATGTCTGATTTTACTTTTATACTCATGCTTTGTAACAACTGGGTGTATAAGTTTAATTAACCTCAGCAATACGATTTTTGGCCTATTTTCAACAAAAAGTTTAATGAAGCAATTGGCTCATTAATTCATTTAGCTTGGCTGGCACTTTTTTTATGATTTCAATTTTTTCGTGTCACACAATTTGCAGTATTTTTACTGTAGGGGTCAGTTGATGTACAATATCCTTGAGAGTTCCATAGCTGCATAGTTCCGAAACAATTGGAGATGGGCTGAAATATTTATTGTATTCGTTCAATAAGGTGATGAGATGATCCTTTTCAAGTGATGGGGGGAGTCGGTTACTAGCTCATCAATTGCCTCTCTCTTCTCTTTTTTTATGAACAACCTATCAAGTCCTTATAGACGTAAGGCCGTATAAACAACGATCAAGGTCTCTTTCTCGAGACATCTTTGTAGATTGTAGAACAAATCTATAAATTTGCGTTGTCGTTTTATTTTAATTGATTTTTCGTTGTTTTTACTACTGAGGACACGTCGTGTGGTTTTCATTTGAGATCTTAATCAATCGTAATTCCAAGGTACCTTGTCGAGTGAACCCGATCGATACTGGGACAAGTACAAATCTACAGGTCTTTGTATAGTTATGATATTCACAAGGATATTGCATACGGAACGGTGATGCAAACAGATTATGATAAACCGGGATGGATAAATTTGCAGCGATTTCTGCTACTCCAACCCCGACTGCAGCAGCAGCTGCTAAAATGTTAACCTCGTCTCCAATTATTATTCGTGGTTGGACACATTACTTCCACTCTCAATCCGCATTGTATGGACGCCCCTTTAGAGGCTAGTGACGTTGAAATACTAATTAATTGTTTAGAGAGGACTGACTGGTTTTGGTGAAATTGAGTGGGGCGTGGGGATGAAGGCGGGCGGAGCTGCTTAGCTCTAAATCATAACATGAGCTCCGGTCAAGTTGAAACATTATGAAACCGATGTGCAGATGATCCGTTTTGGTTTCTGGTTGAGCGTATCATACATATTCAACCACGAAGAAATAAAACCATTGCCTTTAGGGATATATCGCAAACATTTCTATCCCTATTATGTGGTTATCCATACCGTAGCTTTATATTCATGGATGGGGAGCGCAGGACGCTATAAATTATTTATGCAGGGTGTCCAGCCGGTTGACCGCCTTCCCTCGCGGCTCCCGAACATCCCGCTTCTTCCGACAATGACGACAAAGCACTCTCCTTTTTTCATTGTACTCAGGCACCGTTGTAAATCTTCTACCGTTTATTACTCGTTCCTTCTTCTGAAATATATTTTAGAGCAGGGGGTCAAATTTATTTGTATTGAATGATATTCAGATAAAGTTTGATATTTGGGTATCGAAATACGTTTTAGCGAATTTTCGAAGAAAAGGAAGCTATTGTTCTCGGTCCAAAACTTTTAAAACTCGAATTTCTGAAACATTTTTATACCAAAATCCGTTTCAAACCATCCTGAATTCACTGCCAAAAGACACCAAAAATCATATCTATATGTATATATTATTATCTATGTATATTATACGAGGCGTGTCCAGAAAGTTAGTGTACTCAATTTTTGTAGGCTCCAATAAAATGTATTAAAAAATTACGTGGTTACGTTAGAACTCTGCCGCCATCTCCTCTGTCCACTTCTCGATCGCCCCCTCCATCTCCTCGTCGGTTGAAAATATTTCCACTCATTTGCTTCTTCAGGGAGGTGAACTTTTTAAATCTCCTTACACCACCTGTACACACTGGTACGATTCTGTACACTTACCTTCTGGACAGGCCTCGTATAATATACATAGACAATAATATACAGGGTGTTCGGCACTTGGTATAAAAGAAAAAAATGGGTAAAACTAGACTGAAAAAGGTGCGGTTGGCAGCGTTCGAGTCCATTTTCAGTCTCGGGCCACTCTAAGGGGAGTGTAGGAGAGTTTTAAGGGGGGAAATTACCCATATATTACATAAATGACATCCTGAAACATTCTGCCACGTGACACCATATTTTAACACTGAACACGATGGTGAAGTCAGAATTGTGATATCTCATTCCGTTCTCAAACTGGAGCACTTTGAAGATGAAGAAACAAATAATTCATCTGTAACTGATTTTTTGTGGCAGTGGTTTTGCAAATATTGACGCGACTCGAGGTGGCTCTAGCAGCTCTTTTCCCGACTTTATGTTTTGCTTCAATACGCATTGACCACAAATAACAAACAGGACCAAAGTGTAGAAGGAGGCGAGGGTAGTGAAGTAAATAATGGAATTTTGGTTGCAATTTAGTTTGGCTCAACTCCAAATACAATGCATTCAGTTGAGAAATACAAATTGCCAGATTTGCTGCCAATCGTTTGGTTACACGCATACTCATAATGAATTGTTCTACTTGACGAAGCAAAATGTACAGACGGTACGCTTTTTGCATTTTAGTCAACTTGAGTGAATCTAGTTCAAAGTACGGGATTTTATGTCCGACAAGCAAACCAAAGTAGAGGAGGAACCGATGGCATTCTGCTGAAGACATTTTGAATTTAGCGCTTCCACTTTGCCAACTTATGAGAGGGGGTTTGTTGTCAGAGTCAGGGCCGTAGTTGAATTGAGCTATCCTTCCATTTAGAAAATCAAGAGTGAAAGCTCCCTCACTGATCAAAATGTTAATTACCAAGGTCATCACGTATCTGGCCACGCCCTCGTAAATGTCGTGCATTGCATCCACCCCAACGTTCCTAAATAGATCAAAACCAGTCATCCCTAACCAAACGGAGGACTCTTTAACACCAGTGTTTTTCACGTCATTGGCTTCAACGTCCTTTAAATAGTTGTCCCCGTCCCTCAACAGACCTTCTTGTTCGACTAACATTCCCCTGCATAGCTCCTTACTCGCTCTGCAAATTCTACATGGGTAGTTGCCTCCAAAACTCTCGACAAACCCCAACATGCCATGCAGGCCAAGATTGTCACCCACTATAGCGGCTACAGCAAACCTGACAGTACCCTGAAAACTACCTACAGAGACCGTAACCCCCTCCGTTGCAAGTTCATTAATCTCTTTTATAACTGGAGCAAAGGTGATGAAATTTCCGAAAGTGATTCTATCAGAGGAATGAAATAGGTATGCAAGAAAAATGAAGGACAACTGAGAAGATAGCCTTGGAGGTAAGCACGGAATGGAAATGTACACGCCACCAAGTTTGTGTATGCCAGCATGACTCCCTAAAGGGTTGCCCGTTTCAAACTCGTCAAAATACAGTAGAATAGGGTAAGTTTTTGCATCCTTGAGGGGGGGAAGAGACATGAAAGTTTCTATCCAACAAGGACTGTTAATGATATTAACAAGGTCAACATTATCACAGCATTGCTGAATGTACAAATCCATTTCGTCCATAAGCCCAGGAATGGAAAGGATTCTCTGCAACATTTTTTTCATGGGTATCAGCTGAGCAGTGCTGGTGGTCATTTGCATGGGATTCCTACCAAAAGAAACAAGAGCGGGGCCCAAGGTCTTAGTCCTAGGTTTGACAAAAGTTCCAAGGTTACTGAAATATTGTTCTCTCAAATGAATCGTTTTAAAAGGGCGGAAGCTTTTCCTCATAACAACCTTTAAATGCTCAAAACCTTCAATCAGGTGACTGCACACTTCATCGTTAACTCTCAAGTTCTGAGCTACTAGGAGGTCCAAACAGTTTTCTAATCCATCATTTAAAATGAACTCGATGGATTCAGCAACTTGCTGCACTAATGAACTAGTAGTACCCGTGTCTTTGTGCAGAAGACTGAAAACCCTAGCGAAGATATTTTTCAAGTACTCATCAGAAGAGGCATTTGGAATGCCCACTGCGGGGACCTGTCTACAGCCAAATACAACATTAGAAGCTCCTCCTTCTGGAACGGTGGAAAAACGGGTGGGGGGTGTTACTGGTACACCATCACCTTGAGAACTTGTACCAGGGATGGGTTGAACAACATTTTCATCACAACTCAAAATCCGTCTTTTGGCAGATGAAGGGCCACTTGTCGACGGTGAACCCTTATGGGGAGTGAGCAACCTGCCCGGACTTTGACAACCGCTGAATGCATTACTGTCCCGAAGGGGTGAAACGAGAGAGGCACACGGGGACCTAGGTACAGATGATTCTATTTGTTGGCGATGTTTCCTTATCAAATGACGACGCCAACCATAGATATCACTGTACAGCAATAAACAAAATGAACACCTGAACCCAGTCAAAGCAGCGCATTTTCGAGTGTGACTAACAAGTTCAGCGATAGATGGGAAGCGCAGTTTACAATTAAAGCACTCCATAATTATGCTTTCCAAATTTACAATTGAGTTGAAATTTAAAAATCGAAAGTTAGAATTCAAAAAGTCTTTTAAAAGTTAAAATTATACGTTTAAATTGGCAAAAACTTGAAGTTGAAATTGAATTTACAATACAGTGAATTTACAATACAGTGAAAGTAGGAAGGAAGTCTACAACAGACATGAACAGAATCACAAATCAATCAGAATAGTTGCTAACTTCTTGAGAGCCTTTCTTTTCACTCCTGTTTTTAATCTTTGCCACAAATTCCTTGACCCCTGCAATTACGCGTTGATTTTTATGAGGAATGCCGTAGAAAAGCTCCTGAATTACCTGCCACACGTGCTCGCACTCTGGCGAATAGTGCAAATTGAACACGTAGCAGCACTTGAAGCACAGGTCAACTGCTGTCACCAGATTCTCTACCGTGTAAAGAATCCGGTTAACATAAACCAGATAGCTTGCTACTCCGTCTAATTCTAGCCTAGAGCCAATTGCAATCACTAATGGTTGCACATGAAGTTGTTTGAGCTTAGACTCCCTTCCCCGCTTCCCTGTATTACCTGAGCCACTCTCTTCGCCAGGTCGTCCTCTCTGCGATATCGTTTCTTCAGCTGTTACAATGCTCTCAGCTCGAAGGACGAAAGCCTCAGCTGATGTAGTTGTAGATACGCGGGTTCCCACCAAAGATTGACCTCCTTTTAGTATGAGCGGCAGAAGTAACAGAGCCGCCGAGTTGCGAGTGGCGTCTTCACCTGTGATATATAGGAAACAAGAATTATTATTACTGTTGAAGTTAAGACGTTATGCATGCTAAACGTTAAAATTTAATTTCAATGTTCCATTGTTGCCATTTTTGTCAAAAAAAGGGGAAAAAAATGAAATAAAATAAAGAAATTCTAATTATTTTTTTGTTTTTGTCCTTGGAGTCTCGTGGTATATAGAGGATTTTGGGAGATATAATTTTCATTTTTTCCAAATAAAAAAATTAATATTTGTTAACTATGTATCAGTTGAATAGAGGCAATTTTGTAATTTACCATCAGTTGAATAGAGGCAATTTTGTAATTTACCATTAGTTGATATTACACAGATAAACTACATACATAACTATGTATGTTCATGTACATCGAGCTACTACTTTTTGCGTGTTATCATTTCTTCAACAAATCTACATAAAACCAGTGCTACATATATGTGTACAAGGGTTGGGACGTCAGAAAGAAAATATGATATTCAATTTCTTTTTTTTCCCAAGTCCCAACCCTAGTACAAATGAAAAAGAAAGCAAAATTACAACAATAAAAATTACAAAAATAACAATAAAAACAAAAATATTTTAAGCGCACATACCTGTTGAGTTGTAGTATGTCAGGGCCTTCTTTAGTAGACCTCTTGCTGTTCCTTTCAGTTTTTTCAAATAGTCGGTGGCTTCGAGATGTATGGCCTCTCTGTGCTCGTTTAACCCTTTCAGAAGTGCACAATTGTCAACTGTAGGTTGCAGGAAGTTGAAGTCCGTTTCAAGCTGTTGGCAAGTAGGGACATGTGAAAAACAATTCAAATCATCTGCGTAGAAACAAGTCATTTCAACAGTGACAATTACATAGGATATACTCACCAAAGTTTGTCCAATGCTTGGAAGGCAGAAAACGGGTAATTTGTCTAGGTACTCATCAACCGAGACTACGTTGAGGTAATCCAACCTTTGGTCTCGGCACGCAGCAAAGGCAGCTTTCAGTGCCTCCACCTGGCTCCCATCAGTTCCAATATCGGTGAGCACTTTGAAATCGCTGTTGTTCCACAGCACCCTCAGCTTTTCTGAAATATAAGAATTATGAAAGGTTAGGTAAACAGTCAGTCTGGTACAACGAGCTGCAACACGAAACAGTGGTCGTCATGAATTGTTGAAAATACCTAAAATCAGTAAAAATTAACGTACCAGCAGCTAAATCGCGAGTATCTACTGGTGATGTGAGGTCTTCCTTTGGCAGTTTTCTTCTCCTGGAGGAGGTTGATGGCTGACTTTGGTCCCCGTCGTCTGTTGATTGAGTATTAGTACTGGCGGAACTGTTGGACCGGGATCTGCGGCGCACCGTTATACCTTCAAGACTTCTTTCGGTTGTTGTACCGCTCCCAAAGTTTAACGTGTCTGTGGTGGGGGGCTCCGAACATGCGCAGAGGAGTGGACGACGGTAAGAAGAGGGGTGTTAACCGTATGTATTACGGTACAACACCTTGATTTACCGTATTTAGGAATTCGTAGAAAATGGTGGATTCTATGTAGACGGTAAAGTTTACCGTAAGAATGTCGTTGTTTACCGTGACAGATAACAAAGGGATGATGATTTTCACATTCAATGCTGAAAATTATGACATAATAATGGCAAATTACAGTTCTCATGTATGAATGATTCCAAACTTCGGTAGTAGACTGTAAATTTGATTCTGAACATTGCATACAAGTCTGATAACATGCAAATAAGCGTCACCCATTTGACAAGGACTTACTCACATAGCCCACATTTGCCCATGGGCATTCGCAAGTTACCGTCCGAATATGATGAAACTCGTAGGAAATGTTGAGATTGATATTTTCAGTCTGTTACCAAAGTTTGAAAACATCCCCACGCTTATTGCACGAGTTATGGCCGTCCACAATGTTTCACATTCGCGCTTGATGCGCAGGCAGCATAATTATAGTACAAATTCGATGATACTCCGATTTCGTCTTTCACGTTGTAATCCGTTCGTTATGTTAGATGTTGTAGAGTCAATTTTAGAATTCGATTTTTGAAAATTTTGCTTCCTCATTATACCAAAGGTAGGGAAGCCGTATGTTCGTGCAAGAATTTAAATAAATTTTAAATTAATTCAATATGTGCTTTATAATGAAGCTAAACGTTTGAAATAATCATGGTAGTCAGGTTTACCTATTTTTGATATACCACAAAAATTTGAAATGTCTCACACGCATATTACGTTGTTGAAAATTAATTCCCCAGTCACGCGCGATACTGTGATTTCTGTTCGCCAAATTCTTCCGCTAATCATTTAAAATGTGCTTTATAATGATGGTAAACGTTTGAAATAATTATGGTAGTCAGGTTTACTTATTTTTGATATACCATAAAAATTTGAAATGTCTCACACGCATATTACGTTGTTGAAAATTAATTCCCGCGCGATATACTGTGATTTCTATCTACTACCAAATTCTACCGGTAATCATTTAAAATGCGCTTTGATTGACAATTGATTGACAAGGGCATCGAATTTGATTTAAAAAAAATGAAATATCCACATCATAGCGTACGCAACAAGTATTCAATTTCGTGTTTTACAATCTTAAAAACATGTGTGTCTTTTTTTAGAGACGTATCCTTCCAAATCCATGAGTTCAATAACTTATATATAATCGTTCGCAGCTCAGGGAAAACCCATAATCCCCTTAAACAGGACTCTCGCAAATGCGGAGTGCCACTCATTGTTCCCCTTTGACATATTTCGTGATTTGCAGGTACATCAGGCCAGGAAAAGCAGTCTGTTCCTTTCTCTTTTCCTCACAACTGAATGCGTTGTTTGATGTTAGTTTTGATCTCTTTTGAAATTATTTTCGTTCCTTTGAAAACAGGTAAACCGTTATTATAAACATTTTAAACTGTGAAGTTGGCACATCCAAATGTGCAGAACATTTTTTAAAACTTTTCCATTCGTTAGTTTCAAGTTAATTTTGTTTTGAAACAGGTAACTAACCATGGATGACAGCGCGATATACTGTGATTTCTATCTACTACCAAATTCTACCGGTAATCATTTAAAATGTGCTTTATAATGAAGCTAAACGTTTGAAATAATTATGGTAGTCAGGTTTACTTATTTTTGATATACCATAAAAATTTGAAATGTCTCACACGCTTATTACGTTGTTGAAAATTAATTCCCCAGTCACGCGCGATACTGTGATTTCTGTTCACCAAATTCTTCCGCTAATCATTTAAAATGTGCTTTATAATGAAGCTAAACTTCAGCTTCCTCTTTACAAACTTCAAATCCGAGCAACCCCAAGACATGAAATGGAGATAAACCACCACCATCATTCTCCAACTTTAAAAACATATAGTATGGTTACCGTTTTGGCTGGATGAGTTCCCAATTACACGGTAAAAGACATTCTCAACCGTATTGATTGTCTTCACTTACGGTTAGTTTCCATGATCCACCCACACGGTTAAGTGATTTTGAGCTCTAATTACTCGGTAAACCTCAGAAGGTTTACCGTATCAAGACGGAAACATTTATTACACTACTGTTATTTACCGTCATAGACGGTAACATAGACAGTGTTAGACGGTAACAACCCCTCCCTCAACCGTGTACATTTTTGTTTACCGAGTGGTCAGTAAACGGTAAACAACTCGACACAGTCATGCTTACCGTAAAACACAGTACAAATTGGGTCATTTACCGTCAGGGGGGCCCTAACCTCAACTTTTCCCCATTTCCGCGGGAAACGAACCGCCGCCATTTTCAACAATTAACCGTCTGTCACACGGTACACTACCGTTATTTACCGACAGCAGACGGTAACAATCCTCCTTTTACCGTGTAATCAAACGGTTAATCAACCTAACCTCAACTTTTCCCCATTTCCGCGGGAAACTAACCGCCGCCATTTTCAATAATTAACCGTCTGTCACACGGTACACTACTGTTATTTACCGACATTAGACGGTAACAATCCTCCTTTTACCGTGTAATCAAACGGTTAATCAACCTAACCTCAACTTTTCCCCATTTCCGCGGGAAACGAACCGTGTACATTTTTGTTTACCGAGTGGTCAGTAAACGGTAAACGACTCGACACGGTCATACTTACCGTCAAAAACGGTAATTTACCGTCAGGGGGGCGGCATTTGGGTGTTTACCGTGTCAAAGGCCTTCTTTTTTAACCGTCAGGCTCGATTTTTTTACCGTAAAACGTCGTTTACCGTTTCGGTTAGCCGTATATTTTTCTCAGTGTATAGGTACGTACTTACTTGCACGTTGGTGATGGACCATCAATCTGAATGAGTTCAGTACTAGTTCAGAATGAGTACTTCTATGATATCTGAAAATATCTAACGCGCAGAACACATAGGTATTTTGTGGCGAATTCGTTTTTAAAGATCTGTTTAGAGGAGCCACCTCCGTATTCCTGGTTACCAGAATAATGAATCAGAACAAGATAATATCATATTATGATACCCATATGATAACACGGTATGATTCTATAACTATAATTTGTTCTCATTGGAGACTACGATTACCGGCAATCCGAATGGCCAATTTTCATATATGACACTTCAAGAAATATACATGCGTGATAAGAACTGCCGGGTGGTAAACTATCATAACCCATACATTTATGTATGTTATCAATACATCCAAACCCATGGTATCATGTGCAACATTCGGGCAATGGAGCTAGTTTTTTATTTATTTTTATTTAAATAATAAGGACGGGGAAAAACTGGATTCGGCTGAATGAATGAAGAACTTAAGTGCCATTGAGGAACAAGGTGGGTGGCACGGTAGGGAAACTCAGAATAAGCTTTAGGATAAGCTTTGCTTTAGAATAAGCAAAGGAGAGATAATTAAACCAATAATCTACTTTGTAGATGTCCAAACTATGTGAATTGAATAGAAAACGTAAACAACTGAATACGACCCCTTGCATCTGCGATTTTATTTTATTAATGCATACATTCACGCAGCATTTAACCAGTGTTTTAGAACTTCACATCCATCTATTGTGACATCTATTCTCATAAATTCAATAGTTTGTTAACTCAATTAAATAAATAATAAAACCTGAAATAAATTATGATGAATGTGTAAAAATTAACCGTATTACTTCTATCCGAACTTAGACAAAGAACCGGTAACTAACGCAGAGGGGCACGGAAACCAAATTTATACGCACGATCTCTAGCTCCTCTCATAGGGCACCTACCCCATCTCTGTATCAATAATGGGCTCCTCAATTTTACTTCTGCCGTCGATCGCAATAATTATAATTATTATTATTGATGGTTTTAGTAAGGGTTTCAACAATATTAATTAGCTTCATGGGCCTGGACATGATTTTCCACATCGAAAACCAACTCTGAATTAGGAACTTGAATCCAATCAGTGGTGAATTCAATGGTTCACGGTTCATGCCTCCCCCCCCCTTCCCTCCTCCTAGGTTAGCCAAAAATCGGCAATATCATAGTATTTGTATGGGCGAAGCCTTATTGTCCTGCCTTATTGCCCAATGGCCACTAACTGTGATATCTCGAGAATATCTCGGACTCCGGAATGTAGGCTCATACTAAGGGTGAGTTTGAACATCGACGTCTTTGGCGCAAAAATGCAAAAACCAAAATTGCTCAGAAACATTAATTTGGCCATGTAAAAGTAGGAGTTAGGTAGAAATTAAGGTATCCTTTAAATTCAGTGATTCCCTAAACGCAGGAAAGAATTAAACCGCTAAAAAACTTAAGTCAGGTTTGGTTATGAGCCTCATGACGACAACCCCCCCCCCCCCCCTTGTTCCAAATGCATCTGAATTTACAGAGAGGAAAAACTTGAATGAATTCTGGAACAAGTAGGGGAAAATGTAGTGCTGTCAACGCCATTTATTATCTGAAAATTACGCTTAAAGGCTCTTTAGCTTTGAAGGCGGGTTTTGGTCAATTTTGTGTTCCAGCTGTGTTTTACCGAGATTTCTCGAGGATAAGTGGCTACTGCGATATGAAAAAATAAGCGCGTTCTCATCCGCTCTTGCGTAACACAATTAATTTCCAGGGTGACGATTCGTAGCTTTCAGTCTTCAGCATCCTCCGAATATGATCCACTTTGAAAGTAATCGACTCATCATGTTTTGCACGATCAAGGTGATAATCTAATGGCGAATAGTCCTATATTGGTTATGCAAGCTCTCACAAAACCACACAACAAAACAGGTACCTCGTGAGAGTGAATCGCAGAAGTAGCAAGTCCAAATATGTTCTTGTGAAAGAGCGATGGGAGTGAACTGAAAATAGGTTGTTGAGTCTTCAAGCCAAACAAGGTGTTTTGGCGAACATGAGGCAAAGAAATGGTAGACACAACGAAGTCGGGAACGTGATACCTCGGCGGTAGTCAAAACAACTTCTGCAGGAATGCCTCGACCTCAGTTGACAGAGCCATTGGGTTCTTTCGTTGCTCCTTTCTCACAGGAAGTGATTTCCTTTGGTTTTTTAAAGCAAGCAGTAAAAAGTTCCAATTTGACGAATCACAAGAGTGATGTTGGAAGGCGCTTTAAGACGATTTGAAACTACGCAGAAAGTACTTATTACCTACTGTTTGTAAGATTTTCTATAAGTTCTCTCTTTATGAAATGCCCCACTATTTTGTTCTGGCCGTAGCAAAAAGGACTCAATTTTTTCTCAACATTTACGTAGTCGTCTTTAATCCTATCTTCTGTTCATTATACAGTTCGTATAAAGTCTATTATGCATACACCAATACATCGGCAACTATGAGCACTTATCGTCCTGCCCTAACCCGTATTTACACTGAAACCTCAGCTAGGATATGAGCTAGACGTCTAGGTGAGGAGTAAGTGCCATAAAGTTTCTGAATTTCATAGGAGGAGAACATCCTGACGCCTAGAGGAGAAATAACGGCATGTAAATGCCAGTTTCAAGCCATTCTAAAACAAAATTCGTCGCAACTGATAGATGTGTGTCTGTGTGCAGGTTGCAATCAGGGACTCCCCCCGAAACACAAAATTATATATATTTTGGTTCCTCGTTGAGCTCGCAGTAAATCACATTATCATTACTAACTAGTTATAAATAATTTACAATTCAAATAATTTATTTATTGATAATTTGTTACGAATAAATGGTTATAAGGTCTGCCTGGAATTTACTAGGACAACTGAAGGGATTATCTCTGAACTAGTCATCGACTCTCCACCCCCACTCTAAGAGGATCGACCATCTGGTCACCTTCTCGAGCGTGCACAAAATAAATTACCACATTTCTAGATTACCACATTGATGTCGCATTGTTATTGGACTCACGGAGGATATTGTGTCTACACAGATTCATTAGTTCGTTGAAACATATTAAACTAAAACTAGAGCCACATCGTGAATAGCTACTCCCAGCTGTTTCTAGGGGCGACTACTGAAAATACGAGGGGTCACAGTTCCCAGAATCGTCCGCTACAAGCTTTGATCCCCTGTCGGCAGGGGTTGTTGATGGTTGTTCGTTCCCCCTGCGGGAAGACAATCCCGCAGTTTTGTTAGGGTCTCAGGGCTCTGGCTGGCCCTCCTTGACTTTGGCTTCTCGGTAACATGCGACTTTACGGATCTTCGTCGTTGGTCTGCTTGGGTGGTCTACAGGCTTCCCGGGGATCTAAAGAGAACTCGTGGGCGTTTTTGTCTATGCGCGTGGTCCCCTCTTCAAGAATATCGGCGCGTCTCTAACCTCATGAGCTGTGATATGTTTGACTCACTGATATTCGGCTTCGTACGGTTATAGTGAACTCATTTGAACATATTCATCAGTTAACGAACTGACGAAGGACATTTGAAGGCCAGAAACCACATCACGAAGAAATCCACTTAAGTTATAGACCGGTTAGTTCAAATAGGTTTTTGTTCGTTTGTTGAAATATTGGTGAGTTCAGACCTCTCCACATATGTGTCTGGATCACCATTTCATCTTCTTGCGGAAGCGAAAATATGGTCTTCATGCTCCCACGTTGGTAACATTCTGTATAGTCTCATGAAGAGGCTATTCAACTTCATTTTGTGCTTACCCAAGTCAGCTATTAAATTCGAAAGTAGGCACATCAGATACGCGCAACTCTGTTCGTACCTTCGGTAGTCATCATGACCGCCATCGTCCTGTTGGGTCCGTAGGAACCATAATAGTTGTGTGTGATTTTTTTGACCGTCAGTAAGAATGATGTTGAGGGATGTCGAGGGTTCATTTGACCGGCCCTCGACATCCCTCAACATCAACCATAATAGTATTTGGCAATGAGTGAGAACCAATTCCCACATCATTTTCTTGTCCTGTTTGGACGATTCCCAGTAAGCTGTTAAAGATCGCGCATTTCTTTGCATTGATATGTTACACCAGTCGTATTTAACCACAAGTATCTTATAGCCAAAAGACTTACGAGAGATTTTGTTGACTAAATTAGTTCGTCAGATTTGTAACTTCTAAGTCGCAATCTTCATTCAATAAACGTCACAAGTTTGATGAAAAGGTGGGAGTTGTTGTTGGAATTACCACGAAACATCGTCCTAGCTACTCTAACTTTTTGAATGAACTAGATACTAATAAGTGATTTGGGTGGATTTCTATTGAGTCGCCTAACTATGATCGTTGAGTCGTTATGATCGTCCCATCGGGTTTCGCATTTAAATATGCTGCCGATCGACGTAATTCTGATGCCTACACTACAAACCGCCCTTCATGTGTGATTTCTTATTTCAATATAAGGCCGCAGCCGGCAGCTGAAGTATCACATACAGTATCAATTTCAACCGCCGTGATATTCTGAGAGGTATGACAATTTATACTCTCACAGCGTCCTCCAAGTCGGTGTAGTTGAAATGGAATGCCAGTGTGCCTATTTTCACCTTTAAAATCCCGTATAGTTAAGCAATAGAACGGGTGCACCGGAAACATTGGCATAAACCAACAAACTTTTAGTTGGCCGACCAATACGGAATGTCTATATTGCTTTAAAAAATATACTAAACCGAAATAGTGTAAATATCGTTTACATGTATATTTTACTGGCACCAGCCGTGGTGCCATTACTAAACCTCAATTCAAATAAACTCTGAGTATCATGTTCAAGACCCATTTCATTAATTTTACTTAGTCATTTACTTACCATTTCATTAACCCTATTTTGTCACCATCCAAGGAACCGGAAAAATTCCTAATGAACTATTGCAGTTCGTAAAATGGGTTCGAAGCTGGGCTGTTTTAAACCCAGTCGATTGCGCAACAACCTGAGCTCACGTACCCATAATAATTTATGGGCCACTATAAACTCCGAGCCTCGCCCGGGTTCCTTTTGAGAGACGGTACCGACACAATTCTCCTGCCATGACCCCCGATCAACATGTGTACATTTATAAGCTTTGGCGATCATTTACCTCAGAAGGCGGAAGAAATCTATCATTTCGTTTACCAGTCAATAGACTATCGTTTACAAAGTACAGTGGTAATCATTGTATGATTTTAATAATGGAAAGTATTATGAGCAATAACATAATTGGCAATTGGTAATAATTGGTCAGTGGTCTTGTGGCTGTTCAACTAACAAAAAACCACTTTGAAAATTGAAGTTTGTTATATAACATGTAGCAATTGTTCTTGAATGAGGGATTCGAAAATAGTGAAATTATTAATCAGATACCCACTTCAAATGTTGGAGGGCGTAGCGTTGGTAGAGGTTGGTGTTTAAGAATTTCGTAAGGCTGGAAAGTCTTTAAAAAATCGTTGATTGCTTAACAGATAACCGATTGATGTTGATTTCACCGGAATGGGAACATCATACAAACAATTACTGAACAGGCGCGGAAATCTGAAAGTACATGGCGGTGAGCGAAATTATAAGGATGCGCGCAGTGAAATGAGCAACGATTTCTACGGGCTGATTGGAGAGGTGTGCGCACTGGAGTGGGTATGATTTGCGTCAGATCTCTGGAAACACGCCCAAGCCTTACAGGGGTAAGGTAATTGTAACTACTCACTTGAACTTCGTCCATAAGAACGGCACTGGGGGTCGTTTCGGTAGACACATATGTAGGAAAAACCACCGAGATCGAAGATTTTTTGAGATCATATTTTCAAAGTATTTTATGGTCCATAAACAAAAAAATACAACTGTGAACATACCAATCAATCATGAGGATTGCAACAAGTCCACTGGTGGCTCCGTATGAAAATTCACTCAGCGCTTTCGTCACCACATGCGACGACCGTGTACCTGGGACCATCTTATGAAAGATGTCATGATGCCATGCGTGATAATACGGCCATCTAGCTCTGACCAGAACGTGTGGTGGGGGATAGAAGTATATAATCCGCTGACGGCTGCTACTGGTATATTCGTAAGAATGAAAATGCGAATAGGAATCGTTGGATGATTCCCTGGTTGCTATTCGAATCTTGTATTTCATCCGCTGGCTTATTGATAGTGGGAATAGCTTCGTGGAATTCGAACACTATGAATACTACCTCAAGTGGCAAGAGCTCGCGATCCTCCAATTGCGGGCTTCCACCTATGTATGATGTTTATGCTAACTATATTATAATTATGTTTAAATAATTATATTTTAATGATGTTTATAATAATTATATTGTAATGATGTTTACAATAATTATAATATAATGATGTTTATAATGATGTTGAGGGATGTCGAGGGTCGGTCAAATGAAAATTGATTCATGTGCCAACGTTTCGAAGAATATATTTCTTCATCTTCAGGGCCTAAAAACAGTTCCATAATGTTACTATTAATTAATTACATTTGTATCGTGAGAAAATTGACAAAATTTTGTTATTAGTTATATTTAGTTATAGGTCACAAACACTCGATGTTTATAATAATTATATTATAATGATGGTTATAATAATTATATTATAATGATGTTTATAATAATTATAAACATCACACATAGGTGGAAGCCCGCAATTCCAACCAGGATCGCGAGCTCTTGCCACTTACGGCAAATACCTGAATTTTAGTATAATGGTGTCTGCGCATGATTTTTTTAAAGAATTTTTATTGATGGAGAATCACTTCAAAAACGTAAAAATGGGAACAATTCGCCAAGATTAGTTTACTCTTATTTTTTATGGGTAGAGAAACATGGTCATGTTCATAAAAACCGCGCGATGACGTCAGAACGGCTGAAGCATCTGATTGGTCGGGGTGCACCTGTAACGCGCGAGGTGGACGAGGGGGCCCGGCGGGTGACGTCACATGGGAGCGCGGTGTTACGTCCGAGTTTCAAATCAATCAGATTTCAATTGTGATTATCGATCTCTGTGGTGTTCTTTTTTACGTCGAAACTGGTGTTTACGTGCAATAGCGACTCAATTAACATAATGAATCGGGTTTTTTCAATTTTCATTTCCCATGCGCACACCCCTTATGATGTTAAAATTCCGGTATTTATTCAAGATCGCTTGCTAAGAATTTTCTTACCTAAACATATTCCACAAAACCTGACCGTTTAAACGCGTTTGAACCAATTAGAAAACATCCCATAAAAAAGTATACTATATACTTATACTTAGGTACATAATGTTTTATTACCTTCATGATATTCCAATGATTCTTCTTCACTCAGTCCGTTCTGCATATGTTTATCTAAATTTGTCCACATTTTTTTGAATTGCAGGAGTGGATGATGATGATGAATCGGATCAGTTCCTGAAAAAGACGGCGCCCGACCACATAAAATTGAAGGTATGAACCTCAGTTTCTAGCCTTTTAAGTTTTTCATGTAAATTAGACCGATTCTGATTTACAAGTTTCCTCTGATGACTAAGAAATGAGTTCTAGAAATGGGAGGATTCAGAATTTTCATGAGAGGTGCTGTGGGGGGTGGGATTCTTAAGCAAAGGCTCTTTCTAAAGCCAGTTTTAGTCCAAACTCAATACAAAGCTTTAATTGTACAAAGTGGAACTTCTACTAGAATCTCTACTATAAAATTCAGGCTCAAATCACTCATCGCTAAAAAAACTTTTTTGTACCCATGAGGGGAGGGATTTTGTACTTTTTTGTACCAATGAGGGGAGGGATTTTATAGTGCGATGAATTTCACTCTGTGTGCTGATTGATAGTTAATAATGTTACAGGAATTCGAATGTGACGTTTCCATCAACGAGGGTCCTGACGGTACAGGGAGAGAGCGCCAAGAGTTTTCGTTCACGTTGTATGATTTCGACGGCCACGGCAAGATAACTAAAGACGTATGTTTACCTGCCCTACTCAACCACTTTAGTTAACCACAATGCTTGTCTACTCTCAAGTTATGAATCCTGGTTATTTTGTTCACATCCACCATAGTTGTGCATTTCGCTTTCGTGTCTACCAAGAATGTGAAAGTAAATGCAATAAGTAACTGCAATGAGAGGAAACAAATTGTCGTCCTCAAACAAGAAGGTCTATTCTCATTTGGCGTTTCAGACCTTCCTGTACGTAGTCGGTTCCGTCTCTATCTGTAAATTCCTGTCACACGCATAACTCTAATTCTATGTACCAATTTCCGTCGAATTTCATGGGGATTCAACTAATTTCTATTCAACTAATTTTGATCAACATTTTTGTAGTTCAAAGGAGATCCCATATAAATCATAAGAAAATCCCACAACATCCAACTCATTTAATCGGAAGCAGCCTCCCACGCACAACTAACTGTTCTATAGTTATTTTTAATGTAAAAAGCTAGAATGAAAAGTTAAGATCCGAGGAAGGACGTGACGACTGATGAATGTCAAGTTGATCATACTGTTGGGCGCCTCCGGTCGCTTATAACTATCCAAAAAACATAAAGTTTGTTCTGGAATAAAAAAAAAAGTGTTATCATTGAAAACAATAGATTGAACAATTCGGACTTGAAAATTTGACTAGACTTTAGAGTTCTGAGACTTAGTTGAAATAAAGTGTTTTTGAGGAAACCTGTCTCGCTTTACAATACGATGAAGCTGTTAACTACAGCAGCTCTTACCAGTTAGTGGAGGAGAAGTGAATGTTGATTGGGAAAAACGGCCGCGACGAGGGTAGGTAAAATTGAATTTCCGTTATATTTTGAAGTATTCTCCGGGAGAATGGGGTGTGACTGTACCGTTTTCAGAATTTCAAGTCAACAGTAACTTGGCAAAAACAGAACTTTCTGTCCTTGAAAAATTCGTACTGTACCGTGTCCTCTTCCCGCATTCTGCGATTCACAACTAATACCGAGTTCTATTATCAGAAAAGAGCTATGTGTGTACATATTTTTTTTTTATGGATCTACCGAATGGCTAGAGAATTGACCAGGGGAAGTACGAGATGATCTGAGGGCAAAGAGACTGGGCCGCAGCCCACAGGGGAGAAGGCCAGGATTCATCCGAAAAAAATACGCGTTGCGGGACGAAGAAGTCCTATTACCGTGGTTCTTATTAGAGACGGTTGACTAGCTCCCACCAATACGCTTATGTAGGGGATATAAGAGCTCCAACATGAATATTTCAATACTACCGCCCTGGAGTCCGTTTTCATATTTGCCCATGTTCAAAATAAGTCGGTTTTCTCATCGTATCCACTGTTGACGTTCAGTCAACTAGAGGAATTTGTCAAATCCTTTGTGAGTTTAAAAAATAATTTATTCTCACGAATAGAATCTTTTTTGGCTTTTTCAATTTAGATGCTTTTCGTTCGATTCGTCATACACGCTGTTATTATTGAGTGAAATAAGTTTAGAAACATTTTTCGTGTAAAAGGTTACTTACAATTACTCAGTTGTTAAACCCGTGCCCTGTTCGTTAAAATTGAGTGATGCCGACATCGTCAACCGTATTATATTTCCTGATTATTGAATCGCCCTCTCAATCAGAGGAAGCTCGTGGTGTTGGTGTTCAGAAACCAGCACTCCTCACTATATTTGGTGGGACTTTTACGTTTCCTGTTGATCATAAATTATTCAAGAATTGAAATTCCTCTCAGTACAAAATAGTTGTTTACGTAAAGAGGAATTCCTCACTGCCTTCTGAAACGCGGAATCGCGAAACCTCTTCGGATATTCAAATCCTAATTGTAAAATATTACGTGGTACTCGAGTTTCGAAATGTTACTTCACCGCCTCCTTCAATGGCATTGTTCTTTAAATAAAAAAGAAGAGGACAAAAATAAGTACGAGTGTTACCCACAGTTTTTATACACAGTGTTATACACAGTTTTTCCCCCGAATTAGGAGATTTTTATGAAAAATTCCAATGGTCATGTGCTGGCCAAACCTACAACCCAATCATAAGGTTGTCTTACATTCAAAACGACAGTTCTGTCTAGTAGTTTGATACAGTATAATCTACATAATAATGTCATTTCTTCCTATTGTGTTTTTTTAAGGATATTGCTGGATTAGTCACAACGATATATGAAACTTTGGGGTCATCCGTCAAAGTTCCTCCCTGTGGCAGCAAGACCATCAGAGTTAAGCTCATTGTTTCGCCCAACACTGACCACAACCATAACAATGAGGAAGGAAAAAAACCCAGAGCTGACTCGAAAGCTCCCAGCCCTCCTAGCCAGCCCCAAACCGAGTGCAGTACATCGCCTAAAGACAGGAAGAAGAAATATCATCGGGAAACTGGTTACAACCAATTCCCCTTGTGAGTACCATACGTTTTCATTGTAAAATAAGATGACTTTCAAAATGTTGTTCTCATCTTACCTTTTTACATGCTTTTGATTAGTACACATATATAATTCGTACGATAAAGTTATGTTCCTATCGGTCCAATAGCTACATAACTATTGTTTAAAAAATATATCTATCCAGGGAATAGCCCAAGAACTGTCCCTCATAAACTAATAATGTAAACTAATTGTGTACGTCCATGTTAAGATGTGTGAGTATGCTGTACTGCTTCCTCCCTCCATTTGTTTATTGGTTTTCCAAAGAAAGCGTTTACAGGTGAATGAGATTTTAAGCACCAAAAAGTATTATACGTTGCTGATACTACCTACTTCTATTTCCATAGAGTTTAATAATGAAGCCTCATTTCCCTATTCATTATTTGTAGCTAATCGTACATGGTTACACACCCGTACCAACTTGTGTAGGTTAATCTATTGAATAATGTACCTATTCCCCCGCCACTAGTTGTACATTGCTATGCCTGCTACCTATTTTCAAACTTGATTATTTTGTAATACTGATGCTTGTATGCATTATATGCTTTTTTACAGTGCTCAGACTAAACCTAATGTGAATTGCAGTTGCTGTGGCCATAGTAAAAAGAGGTCCAGCTCATTCCAGAAACAGCAGCTCCTCAAAATTCTTCAAGCGAATATGGAAAAGAATCACCTTGCTTTCCAACCACCACGGTAGGTTACATTCTGCCAATCATTATTAATTTTTTGCGCACATCAACTCGATACCAGGTTGGTTATTCATTATTGTATAGTTCATGAAGATTGTTCGCTAAATACAGAAGTTCGATAGGAGCTACATGATTCCTACGTAGGATTACTAATGCATTCATTTCTTTTGGCCAATTCTCGAAAAAAGCTTCTCACACATAGAAGACCTTGTTTTGATTCTAGCTCCGTTCTATTCGGATCCACTGTAGGAAAGTTTCACTAGCCGTCTAGATACCCTCGGTCTCCATCTCAGACATCGAAGAACATCATTGGTTTTTATTTGCTAACTGTCCTCAAATCCTTGATACACCCATATCCCGATGAAAAAAAATCCACAGTCATGCAGCATGGCTATAAGAGCGAATTTGCGAAGAAATGACTGGTTTTATGTCAAAATGTCTCCATTGAAGAACATCTCAAGTATCAACTCTGGCACGAAGGCCTGAACTACAAACTGAAGATGATGCTACCTTATCAGTATGTTGAGCTGCTTGAATCCTACCTATCTGACCGGTACTTTCGCATCAAACAGGACGATGCGTACTCAGAGCCAATGAAAATAAATGCTGGTGTGCCGCAAGGAAGTGTATTGGGCCCACTCCTGTACCTTCTGTACACCAGCGATTTACCAGAAGTCAAACATAACACCACAGCAACATTTGCAGACGACACTGCTGTCCTGGCAGTTGGTGACAGCAATAACGAATCAATATCAAAACTCAATAAGTCCATCTCCAAAATCAGTCTTTGGACAACAAAATGGAGGATAAAACTGAATGAGGCCAAGTCGGTGCACGTTGATTTTACCAACCGGAAGATTAACTACATCCCTGCTTTCCTCAACAACGTGGCAATTCCCTACGCGAATGAAGCCAAATACCTGGGCATGACGCTAGACGCCAAGCTCAGGTGGAAGGAACATGTAAAAAAGAAGAGGACAGAACTCAGAAGGATGTATTGGCTAATCGGCCGACGATCCACCATGACCATTGGTAACAAGCTGCTTCTTTACAATCAAGTACTCAAGCCAGTTTGGATGTATGGAGCGCAGTTGTGGGGCTGCACAGCTCCAACCAATAGACAGATCATTCAACGTTTCCAGAATTCTGTACTACGATGTATCACTGATGCGCCGTGGTACTTCCGAAATGAGGCACTCCACCGTGAACTTCAAGTAGACAGTGTGGATGTGGCGATCAAAAAGCGAGCAACGGCTCATCTTGCCAGACTAAAAGATCATGTGAATGAGGAAGCTGTAAAGCTCCTGGATGTGCAAGATCTAACTCGACGCCTTAAGCGTTTGAAACCGCATGAGCTTGTGTAGGAAGTGAATGTGATATGTTCGAGAGACAAGGGACAAAGTTATGCATCTTAGGTCCTGAATAGTGTGTTGTAGTAATGTAAGTCAGATTTGTATTGTTAATGAGATTACTCGGTGCAATAAAAGCTTTAAAAAAAAAAAAGTATCAACTACGTTTCTTCATCTTCAAAGTGCTCCAGATAGACAACGGAATAAGATATCGTAATTTTGATTTCACCATCGTCTTTAGCGTGAAAACAATCTTTATAATTTATAATGAGGTGTCACTTGTCAGACTGTTTTATTTTGGAACTTTATGGGTAATCTCCCCCCCCCCCCCCGTAAACACACTAAAACCCTCCTTAGCTTATAGATTTTTCAACGCCGAACAATGGTGAAGTAAGAATTGCGATACCTCACACCGCTATCAGATTTGAGCAGACCAACCATGAAGAACATCTAAGTATCAACCACGTTTCTTTAACTTCAGAGTGCTCCCGTTTGAGATTGGAATAAGATATCGCAATTCTGATTTCACAATCGTGTTCAGCGTAAAAAAAAACCATAAAAAGAGGGGTCATTTTTCAGACTGTTTCATTTTGGGAATTTATGGGTAATTTCCATCCCCATCCCCTAAAACTCTCCAAAACCCCCCCTTAGAGTGGCCTGATTCTGCCCATCTACGAACTCAGCCTTTCGATTGCCAGTACGGATTTTTTGTGCAAATTTGAACTTTTTATCTCAATTCTATATATACCTATAATTTTTGGTATCTTTTGGCAGTAGATTGAGGATGGTCCGCAAGTTTAAAAAGTTTAAACATTTTGGATCGAGAACAATAGCTTCATTTTCTTCAAAAATTCGGTAAGACGTGTCCGGACAATTGGAAATTCATGGGATAGATTATATGAAGGACACTGCATGTCCGAGATTCTCTGACGGGTATTGAGAAAATTCCCGCAAACACACTACCCATTATTTTTTATATCCATTGTATCCATTGAAGATTGTTTCTCATCATATTCATATACGATTTTCTTCGTTAGATTCTGATAACCTTTGAATACATTGTGGTGATACTTGTTCGTCGCGGGTACGGTGAAGAACGGATACGACGAAATACGGTTGAAAACGGGATATATTTAATATTAAACTTCAATAAAACAATCGGTATATACATGAGACGAAATAGCACGTTGGGGAGAAAATTAGCGAATGGATACAATAGTTACTGGTGGATCCTATATGGTTGTAAGCCCAGAGTGAGTGTCTTCGGTTTCCTGGTCCATCTACTTTAGGTAGGCCGGATATCATGTGGTGTCCTATCATCTAGGCAGGACATCATGGGGAGGCCTAACAATACTTGTTGTTTATACCTGTGATTTGAGAATTGTTTTTTGTTCTACATTTGCAGAAGGCATCCTGCTTGTCATCTAGAAAAAGAGAAGACGCCTCGCCCTCACTACCGTTTCAGTGAAGAGCATATAGGCCGTCACCAGCAGAAGCACAAAGATAGAGAAGCTGAGCAGGCCAGAGCCATGGCGCAGGTTGTTCGGTGGCTCGAACAGGAGTTTATAGCGCCCAAGAAACATCACCATGTCCATGAGCATGTGCATCACCACTACCACCATTATCAAGATCCACCTTTAGTTGCATAATAATAGGGCCTAATTAATTCTGCGGACTAGAATTATTAGTATGCTCAAATGAAAATTTTACACTTGACTATTACAACAAATCGGTAGCCACGTTGCAAAAACCTGTTAGTGACTTCTCAAAAAAATTTCAGGAGAGCCAAAAAACTGCGTTATTTTGATCCTGTGAACTCGAGATTTTTGGTGCCCTATTTTGTGCAAGCCAAATACACAGGTGAACGTTTTGAAATACTTGAGGATCTCACTTTCTTCAATTAGAAATTTTGAGCCTGATTTCGTCACTTACAGGGATTTACACGGAAATATGAAGTCACTTACAGGGTTTTACCGCCATTGATGTCGCGTGAAAAACCAATGAAATTGTTTAATTTTTGTTTCAATCTATTTATTTAAATCACAAGAAAAAAGGCACAATTCAGAAAGTACGTGTATCACACGCATCAGGTACACGATTTAAAATTAAATATTATTTACATCTTATGAAAATCCGATTTCCTTAATCTGCTTAGAATTAGGTAGTTTTAAATTTTCGGATCGATTTTAAAAGAACCTCAGTCTTGAAATCAGCATTACAATAATTGGATTATTGAATAGTGTATCCCCACAGAAAAGTTATTTTAAAAGAATGACAAGATATTTTAGGGGGTAACTCTAACAAAGCCTTCCAATTCGGCAGGTACGTTATTTTCAACTATATCCTAGCTAATTATTGTCTGATGACGGAGCAAATCATAAAAAATCCCCATTCATGCAGCATGACTATAAGAGCGAATTTTCGAAGAAATAATTGGTTTTATGTATCCATGATGTCCATGAAGAACATCTCAAGTAACAACCACGTTTCTTCATCTTCAAAGTGCTCCAGTTTGAGAGCGGAATAAGACCTCGGGAAGTGGCCGTTATGGCCAAAAAATCATGAAATGTTCGCACTTTTTTCGGTTTTTGCTCCATATCTCCGCGAAAGTTTGGTCTGACGGGTATGGTTACCCCATTAACTTTAAAGGAAGAGTAAATTTGCTACAAAGGGTTACATTCCTAAGTTTGTTACAACTACTTTTTCCAAGATGATTTGTCAAAAAAGTCGATAATACTTACATTTTCCGAAGACGTTGCCTGAGACACGCTCTTTCCATGAACATACAGCTGTTTACATCGTGATGAGGAGGTTACTTACTTAGAGGTTTTTTCAAAGAGCCATGGAGAAGTGATGAAGGGTCAGTGGCCACTTTTCTCAGTCCCAGACTGTGCACAAGCCCGAACATGATCAGAACAACTCAAAACCTTTATTTTGGCAAAAATGACACTTACAGGATTCTGCAACGTGGCTGTCGAAATTTTACTCTTGTCTATTACAACAAATTTTACTCTTGACTATTGAAACAGCCGCGAATGTTTCTATGTGAAAGCAACATTCTTAGCTGACTTGTTAACTACTGGCCTAGCAAAACTCGCCAAGTTCCAGATGATTCGCATTTGAGTTATTAGTATACTCAAGTGACAATTTTACTCTTGACTATTACAACAAATTTTACTCTTGACTATTGAAACAGCCGCGCATGTTTCTATGTGAAAGCAACGTTCTTAGCTGACTTGTTAAACTCGCCAAGTTCCAAATGATTCGCATCAGTGTCTAAAATGGTTGGAATCTCCAGTGTGAATTCTTAATAATTTTTAGCCACTTCAGAGGAAGGCTGAGATAACTCCGCAATCTGCTAGTACTTTCTTAGTGGCACAGTCATTCTACAAACTTACCTATATGATTAGTTACAAGTGGCTTCTTCACTCCTTGATAATGTTTAGTGAACGGTCCACTTTATATTTGCGTTTTGAAGACTTTGTTATTAAAATTCTTATTTTCTAGTATTTATTTTTTATACCTATAATAGTTTACCTATGTTTCTATTGGTGAAAGAATTTCAGACCCAGTGATTCTTAGACTTAAGCACCCAAAAGCAGCTGCAGCTTCACATTTTTTCAGCGGCATTCTTTGAATGATCTTCACACTACTGATCTATAAAAAATATTTTCCCATTTCCACCACTCTGCGAATTCGTTGAAACTTCAATGGAAATTCGTCATGCTACTTATTTGTGTGTATATACACTCCTTGAATCTCCTATAACACAGTGGCAGACTGATCAGAACCTGTTAAAATTTGTTCAATTAATGGGAATGTCACTAAAATAAATTTGATAACTCTGTACATGTGCAACACCATCTTCCCCTGCCAACTGAAGTTCTGGTGCAACCAGCCCAAGCTGGTGGCATTTTGAAATAGTTCCAACTTTTCCATGTAATGGCTGGTTGTTGATTCATCAGTTCACATGGTTTCCTGTCACCCAATGTACGTCTTAGGTCTGACATAATAATAACGAGTTCTAATTTTTTCAATAGCTTATATAACCTTGTCCAGGTTAAAAATTCTCATGCTCGACCAATTTGTAGTTAGGCTCTTGTTAATGTCAATCTCTCTGGTTCGAAAGTTCGTTATAGTGGAGGTATGATAGAGACAATAGAAAATAGAGGTGAAGATAATGTGAATACCGAAAATTCTCCTGGCAATTCCGAAGAAGGGCAGGAGGATAGAGGCAGGAAAAGACGGGTTATGACTAGGGTGATCATGTTGTGAGGCAGAAATAGAGTTGTGTTTTGAAATGTCGAGAAGGTTTTCAAGCTTGATGGAAACGGCAGTGCCAACATACATCGTGCCCAAAACAGGAGAGGGACAATACAGGGCTATGTTTCATTCAACTAAACATGGGAAATGAGATAGACGTTCCTATATATTTGTTGATGACCTTTGATGATTCTAAACGAATAATGATTTAATGTTAATCTATAATGTCCAGTCGAATAATTATAAAGATATGTTCCTAATTTTATATTTTATAGGATAGAACGTGTTGAAAATCTTTGATTTTGTGCAACATACGAAAATTGTAGTTGATAATTTCAAATTCGCACTTTAGTTGTTGTAAACTTGAACGTGTCCTATGTTTTGTAATCATACGATTTTCCGTTTCCACAGCCATCCAAAGTTATTAGATAGACAGCCATCTTTGGGCTAACATCCTCCGTTTATAATCATGTGATTATGACTCACAATTGGATAAAACTGGAAACACTACTAAAAAACTGTTGTGTTGTTTGCAGATGAATGTAGTAACTGTGTTACTCCAGAGGGAACTTTCCCTTAGTTTATTTCCCAGTTCTTTAGAAAGACTTACAAAAGCAGTACCCCTCTATAATATGAACCTTCATATAGTTTCTGGTAGTTGAAAACGGGATCAGTCCGCAGCTCGATCAATATCACCTCACATTAAGACGGTTACTAAGACCAAACACAATGTTTGGTTGTTTCAGGGGTAGCAATTTTTGAAAATTGTATGCTTCATTGTGCATTTCCTTCTCTGCATTGTGCATTGAGGATGCCAAGAAATTTGGCCATCCCTAACCCCCCAATCATGAGTTTGAACCGAATATCATCAATTTTCGTCCCCTAGATCCACGAAAAATGTATTTGCAGCAGATGAACAACTTATTCAATCGATTTCTTAATTCTATGCAGGTGTCTTAAGTTTGATTCACATGGATGCGGAACCGAGGACTGTGGCATGCGTAAAACGAAGGGAGGGGGTAAGGAGAGTCCGCCGTTCCGGAGGGTGTCGTTCACATGGATGAGGAAGTTCACGCAGATCAGCTTTCCCGCTCTTTTTCAACAGTTACCTTCCCGCCGTATTATCGATTTCTGGGTGCTGCTTCACCATAAGAACTTCGTTATTCATTTTGATTATTTTGATGATTTAGTCATTCAAATTTTGAAATAGGGCAGTAGAACAGAGAAGATATAAGCTGTAGCGCAGATTATTGATAACGAATGATAACAATAAACTGCGCAGTCGCCTACTGCGCACCTCCGGACTGCGGATCTGCAGAAGAATATTTCTCTAGAGAAATATTTCTGTGGAAACGTTCTCCACCACCCCACTGGCTTTCTCCACCAATCACCTGGCCGTACGCATGCCGCAGTCCGCGGTTCCGCATACACGTGAATCCAGTATTAGACATGAGATATCAATGTGGAAAGTTCGGCGTACTTGTTACAGTTATTATGCATTTGTTGGAGACACAAGGCGTGTTGACATGCCCCTTGGAAATACAGATTGTTTAAGCACACTTTCTTTGGTATGCTGTTGCGGTAGAACCACTGGTTGTTTCACACATACATTTTATTCAATAGCACACAAAACACAAATAATGAGAGCAATGGCGTATGGATAAGTCCTGTACCCTTTACAAATATTTGGTTGCACTATAGTTTGTTCTTATACATAGGTAAATGGATACAGATGAAGTCACTATCCCACTGGCATATTCTGTTTATGGAAGTATTATGTACTAATCCTTGAATAGGTGAGCTGATTTGTGAGCATCTGAGCTTTACAATAACCATTTCATATTGTAATACTCCATCCTATGAATGTTGTATTAGTGGTTTAGAATATTTTTGTTTTCTACCTAGTGACACCATTTGAATCACACCCCTGCTGCTTAGACATCATTTCCCACCTCTGAGCATTTGACGATATTTTCACATTATTTCACCTCAATTCACTGCTTGACTAAAAGAAATTTAATGTTAAAAGTTTGTCCCTCCGTTTCTCCCCATAACTATACTGCATTTAGTCCCAAAGTCATTATCCCACTGGCATATTCTGTTTATGGAAGTATTATGTACTAAACCTTCAATAGGTGACCTGATTTGTGAGCATCTGAGCTTTACAATAACCATTTCATATTGTCTACTGAGTATACTGAGTTCTCGACTTTTCCAGTTCCGGTTAGCGACGGATGTTTCTCTCCAGGTACCTACACTCAATGAAAGGTCTATCTTTTATAATTTTCCAATTCCTCTGCAAAAGACAACGTGACAACTGGCATAGTACCTACTCTATTAGAGCGTTCTCTTCGTCAAGTGCATTGTTAAGTTTAAACTCCATCCTCAATTATAAATAGGTACTTGAATCTGTCAATCTTTGATCGTTCAATTATTTAAAAAAAAAAAAGTGGGAAGTGGAGCCCATGGGTTTTTAAATTTAACTATATCATGTTACCTGAATTACATTCTTCAATGTTCAAAACATTGTTGGTTTAAGTTGTTATATCTATACCCGTCGACGATTGATTCTATAGGTATCTGAACCCTTATTGTATGGATGAAAGGGTGAAATTCCTAAGAACTGCCTTATTGAATTAACAATTATCCATGTCAGTTCTCAGACTGAGGTTTTTATATAGTCTCTGACAATCCCTCTCTTTCCTTTGTATATCTTTTACCCACGTTCTTAAGTGTACTATATATTGAAACTCAGCAAACCATTGATAATACCAAATACTTTTAATTAACTTGTTTATATGTGAACATAGTCTCCTTTCTAAGTTTTAAAACTAGCCATTGTACTTAACTGTCGGTAATAAGTGTAATTGCACTATAACCAAATTATTATATATGTTGGAATTCACTAGAATAGATTAATATTAGGCTACTTTATTGTAAACAACGATATTTGACTATTCTATCTGGTATATTATCTCATGAAGACATTTAGGGTACCTACTCCTCGAAGACTGTATTGTATTATAATTTTTTGTACGAAACAATATTGATGTTACATTAGTCATGTAATGTTCCACTAAGCTGAATGCATCATACACATCATGATGCTATAGAAAACAGTATTAAATTTATCTGATTTACTCATGTTGTTGCTTTTAGACTAATTTATCCTCAGCCTTACCTCATCCCCAAGCCATCCTGTTGCGATGTCGAAAAAAACTGAATTATTTTGGATTTATTTTGAACAAATCTATGAATAATTCTTGGGATATTCCAAGGACACGAAAATGCGTGTGAAAATTTTCATTATGGAGAAACAAAATGTTGGTGAAACACTTACTTTAGCCTGGACATAGCTTCATAATTATGTTGGAGTCTGACCAGCTTAGTATTTTATATACTATTGCCCTCAATGCTTCCAAGGAAATGTATACATACGAAAAATTTGGACAATATGAAGACAACAACATTTTTCTGGACTAATGCTAATATAACAAAATGCCTATTATAAAAGTGAAATTGAATTGAAAATTGGACTTAACAGAGGTTCTAACTAGAATCCAACTACTCAAGAATATAAGAGTACCAACGTTTGTCTTCTACGTAGATCAGCTCAGGGACGTGTAGGACTACTAGGAAAAGCTTAGGTGGCTCATATACCTCAAGCCTTCAACAGAATTCGTTCTAATCATTTCGTTTAAGGTATCCTTTTGCTCGACTTGCGACGAGGGGTGCCGGGATTTGAATATGCACTATCTTGAACCCAATCACCAAGTGACACGAGCCCTTTGTAGTATGAAACGAAATTAGACCAACACCTCGTTTTCACAGCAACCCATTTCCAACGATAGCTGGTAAGTTTGAAAGACGATCAGTGGGTGAACTAGTCCATAACCAAGGCTGATATACATTTTGTACGGATCAAAATCATTTCAAGGGCTATATAGAGAAAGTCTTGAGTTAGTAGGTACTGTGCATACCTGAGGATCACCCACTCAAGGTAATGTGCTGTAGATATCCCTCAGGAGCTACGATGAGGAACTAGACGAGGATTAGGGTTTCAGCATTTGGCACCATTAACACCGTTAAAGCCATAATTAGTTGGGAATTCAAGCTGTAGACCATTAAATTCTGTGCTAATAGGGCATCAAACTCAGTTGTTACGTGGAAGGTATCAGCAATTAAAGTAAAAAAAAACTCTGCAAATTCTTGACACAACGGTTCATTATCTTCTTTGTACAGATCACCCATCTGTCTAGATCACTAGGTCTAAATGTCTAGATCCTAAATGTTATTATAAATTATCACTAATTATTAACAATTTTATCAAGTACCTAGTGAAAATTATTATAATTTATTGTTAGGTATTAATAATTCGTATTTATTAATAATAATTATTATTATTAATTATGATTAATTAATACGATAAAATTCTGGGGTTTTTAATACTACGTCGGTAATAAAAATTATTTTTCTATAAAAGAAGTACCTACCAACAAACATTCGAAATTACCTTCATTTCCGTAGCACGAAACGCACCTCAGAACAACAAACTCGACATCACTTAAGCCATATGATGTTCCAAAGAGCTTGTTAGTATGAAAATGGACCTGTATTTCAACAGTTTGATTCACGATCGCGTTGTGAGGCACAATCTTTGAGCCGTCGTTGTGAACGAACGGCTGGTCATACAAAGCTGCGGATGGTCTTAAAAAATTCTACGGAACAAACTCTATCTAAATATGAAATAAAAAACATACCGTTCAATATGAATTTTTCGAGATATGAGATTTTCAAATTTTCAATATTCGTTTTGAACCCCTTCCCCTTGACCTAGGGTTATGAAAAGTTTCGAGGACCATTGTGGGGTTGGTCGAAACCCATAAAAAAAATTTCGTAATTTTAACTCAACGCTAACTGGGCAAAGTGGCGCGGACGGCGTACGGTGGACGGACGGATTTTGGTTTATTATCTTCGATAATGAACCATTGGAATCGCCCAAAGAAAAAAAAATTTTAACCCCCCCTCAAAATTTGTTGGTTTACGTTTCAAGACACGTAGATTCAGAAAATCGAATAAAAAAAAATCCGTCCGTCCACCGTACGCCGTACGCCGTCCGCCGTCCGCGCCACTTTGCCCAGCTAGCGTTGAGTTAAAATTACGAAATTCGGTTTCTGGGTTTGGACCAGCCCCACAATGGTCCTCGAAACTTTTCATAACCCTAGGTCAAGGGAAAGGGGTTCAAAACGAAAATTAAAATTTCGACAATGTCATATCTCAAAATATTTAACTGAAACGTGTAATTTTCAGTTCACTTTTGAATGACCTGAAAAATTACGAATCTTTTAAGACCAAGTGGATTTTTGTGCGACCAGCCGTTCGTTCACAGTGAGCGCGCAAAGGTTTAGGAAAAACACTAAACTTTCGCGTCGAAAACGGCCGTTATGTGACCCAACCCTCAGACGACCAGAATAAAACTACCTTTTGTCATCTTCCCGGTAAACTACAGTCTAGAAATTTTAACCGTGAGTCGGGGATAGACCACATTGCAATATTTACTCGGTTTCTCATCTGTAAAATTGTTTAAATAATACCTTTTTGTTTAAACAAATTAAATTTTGATGATGAGCTAGATACTTGAAATTTTAAATATAGGTCAGAAATGGATCACAATGCAATATCCACTCGGTTTCTTGTCTGTAAAATTGTTTAAATAATACCTATTTGTTTAAACAAATTAAATTTTGATGATGAGCTAGATACTTGAAATTTTAAATATAGGTCAGAAATGGATGACATTTCAATATTCACTCGGTTTGTATGACATGGTATGAGTATGGTAAGGTATATTATTGTATGTATGATTTAGTACAGTATGATAAGACAGAAAAGAAATTCGTATGGTATGGTATGAGTACGGTGAGAATATGGTATGGTGCCGATTTGCAACACAGTCTGGTATAGACAGAAGGGTGATCTGCACAAGGAAGATAATAAACTGTTGTGTCAAGAATTTGCAGAGTTTTTTTTTATTCGATTTTCTGAATCTACGTATCTTGAAACGTAAACCAACAAATTTTGAGGGGGGGTTAAAATTTTTTTTTCTTTGGGTGATTCCAATGGTTCATTATCGAAGATAATAAACCAAAAACGCTTGATGCCTTATTGCATATTTGCATTCAATCAAGTTAATCAATGACAATAAAACTAAACAGATCATACAATTATACTGCCGCCATAAGTTAAAACCACCTATCTCCATTTTTCTCATGTCGAGAAAAATGCAGTTAAGTGAGGAAGGTGGCCCAGATCATCAAACTGGAGATAAGATAAAGTCTGTTTTCGAACCTTTCCAATGGAGATAGGAAATGCTACCTTGGCAGAAAAGACGCGCCACGTCGAGATCTACGCAGCCATATGCCCAACTCCAAAAACACCAAAATGGTCAATAGGGGACTTTATCTTAGCACGGCAGAATAGGTCTATTGACTTTGAACTATGTATCTCTATATTATCGACAAAAAATGGTTGGTAGCTGTTTTCTTTTCGTTAAACATCCTATAACTTCATGATATTATGATCGATTTGGTGATTTTAGCTTCCTCATTACTGAATGTACGGAAGATTTTGTTTAAACGCAAAATGTTGAAGGAAATGCTGTCATTCAACTCAAAATGCCCAACTGCGTTTTGCATTTCAGAGCTTCCTGTACGAATTTTATCCCATGTCTGTTTGTGTTCAAATCAGTGTATGGGCTGCAAAACTGAGAGAGTTTTCAGAAATTATGGCTACCCTAAATATTCCTACATGATTTTCATCGCAACATGCACAAACGTAAAATCTTGAAAACCTCTAGATATATTTCGTAGTAGGTACCGTTCAAACTGTCTAAGTTATAGGAAATAGTCGAAATTTATCACACATAAATTTAATTGCAATTAAATAATTATTGCATCCACTCACGCGCAAAGGTTGTAAGTACATCATTCGTAATACTATTCGCGCCCATATCGATCTTGGATACACCCACTTGCTGCATACGTCCGGATCATAGTGTGTGTGGAGACGATACTACCCACTCATTTGGTCGACGGTTTGGTGTTCAATGTATGTCGAATTCAAATCTCTACAACTTCTAGTGCCTATAAAAAATACTTGGCTTTGTACTGGCTAATTGTAGAGAGTTGTTCAGTAGGCACGCCCAAACGAACAACATACACCTCAATTTTCCATTGATATTATTACGAGAAATTGTTATACATAACATATTGTATACATGTATTGTATAACTTACCTATACGTTTGTTTTCAATACACGATACTGAAGATTATTTATTATTCACAACACAAAGCAGGCAGACAAAGAATGAGAGAGATAAGGTAAACAAACATTAATGCGAATATAGTCGATAATAAGTAAATAAAAACTTCATCAGAAAAATCATGCCAGACGTCCCTCACGTTCTTTTAGGTTTCAATCACCTCCCTAGTAGATATCTTTGTAATTTACTTGAAAGGGCATACCTATCTGTGGAATGGAATGGGATAGAAACATGCGGTTGGCGGCGTTGAACTACATTTTCGATCTAGTTTCTCCATCTTGCGTATTGTCATCTACTTGCGATGCACCTTGTAGAATAGACTAATGCATGAGTGCAACCTGCTATAAACCAGCTATGGTCCATTCATGGGACAGTTGATGTGAAATGCCCTGTGCAGGTCCAACTTGCCAACACGCCCCTGATACGACTCACAGTCCATGATAGCATCATATTGTAACCACCTATCTACTACAAAACCATTGTACAAATTCGTCAGAGTGTTTATACATACAATCACAGTTAAACATGGGCGAAGTACCACCCATAATATATATCAAGTCTCTACTCTACATTCAAAACACCATTTTGACAGTAAATGTAGAAAAGTAAATCAGACGTTTGTAAATGCTGCTGTAGCTACGAACTTTCGAGCAAGTCCATGAACATCTTGAGTTCCTCCTAAAATTTTGAAGTGTTTAGCGGGTACACCAATTTCAGCCATCACCTGAACAAAGGAAGATCATTTATGATCAGCAAGAAATGTTGCAGAGCATGAAGTTGACGTATCTATTAGCCAATCCAATAACATCACATATGCGGGAAGGTACGAGTACATACTAAACTCACCTCAGTAATTAGGAACCCAGCAGTTTATAGGTGACTCCAATTTATAGGCGATTTGGCCATACCTACTTAGTTCCACAACAAAGAATGTCTTTGGATGGGCGGGAGGAAATGTAATTTTAAAAATGTCCGATTTTGAACATTATTATCTTTTATATTGCAGTCATAAACCTACACGTTATTTCACTCCTAATGATTATTTACTTGTGTTACGGACGTAAGAAAAAAATAACCCGCAGTCATGCAGCATGACTATAAGAGCGAATTTTCGAAGGATTAACTGGTTTTATGTGCAATGTCTCCATTTTACTGATTTTATAACAAATTTTGTCTCTTTTTTTCGACGAGTAACACCTCAGCTGAACACGATGGTGAAGTCAGAATTTCGATATCTCATTCCGTTATCAGATTAGAGCAGATGAACCGTGAAGAACAACTTAAGTAACATCCACGTTTCTTCATCTTCAAAGTGCTCCAGTTTGAGAACGAAATAAGATATCGCAATTCTGACTTCACCATCGTGTTCAGCGTAAAAAACCCCTTTAAAATGTGGTGTCGCCTGTCCGACGTTTTCATTTTTGGAATTTATGGGTTATTTTTTTTCCCCATAAAACTCCCCAAAACCTCCTTAGAGTGGCCCGATTCCGCCCATCTACGAGCATAGCCTTTTGATTGCCAAAAAAGATTTTTTGTGCAAATTTGAACTTTTTATCTCAATTCCAACGAGAATTATCGTCTGGAATGACACATACATAAATATGAAATGAAAAGTTCAACCGCACAAAAAAGTCTTGGCAATCGAAAGGTAAGTTCGTGGATGGGCAGATAATTTGTATACCAAAATCCAAAATCGTTTCAGACGATCCTTAATTCACTACCAGATGACACCAAAAATCATACTAAATAATATTATTATGTATTAAATCATACTAAAAAATTATACTACATATGACTTTTGGTGTCATCTGGTAGTGAATTCAGGATCGTCTGAAACGATTTTGTTACACATATTATAGTATAATATAGCATAATATATTATATTGTATGTACAGGGTTGTCCACGCGTTAGGCTCCCCCTTCTATTTTCTTGAATTTTCGAAGTAAAAAATTCGGACAAACGCCATTCTTCTTAATTGTTTTCGTAGTTTTCAAAAATGATAAAATTGCGCGCCTGCGCAACTACTTAGTTTTTTCAAATTGGAACCCCCTTTTTTATTGCAGATTCGGATTCCGCACGAAATTTTATGTAAGAAAGTAAAGGATATTAAAGCGTTTCAAAATTCTGCGTAGAACCAATCTGTCTCACATTAGGTATGATGGTAGGTAATTCCAAACACTTTCTAGTCAACATAAAATTACCTGAAGCTTCTGAAAATTTGATTACCTGGTTGGCCCTGTTAACCACGTCGGTTCCAATGTAAATCATGGTTACTGTTTCTCCTTGATCGAATTCATTTAATGAATTGGTGACTGTCATTATCAAATTAACAATATCTTTCTTTCCCAGTAGACTCTTGGATGTGTAGAGTAATTTGCAATTTTCCTGTAAAAAATGAAAGTGATTGATGATAATTTTTTCATATAACTATGTTGGTTCTTATTTTGGTGAGGGCTCAATTACGCAGACACTTACGAAAAACTGCATTCCTCTAACAAGGAGTTTGGAGTTATCGTCCTGTTTAGACGAAGAGAATAAGAAAATCAGTGCACAATTCTCATTCGAATCTAAAGCTTTTATACTGTAAGTGAATGGGACAATGCTGGACATTCTGTCAAAAGTCATGTCGAACCTGAAAAAGTAAAAGATCCTGAGAGGATTTAACGAATTTTCATTGATTTATAAAATAAAATTCTGTGCTATTGGGTATCCTCAGCTTATATACATATTTACAGGATTCTACCGCGGATCAGTGATGCAAGGGGGGGGGGGGGGGGGGGGTGATTCGCCTGATTTGGCGAATCAGACGACCACACAAATTAATGTGAAAAGTGAACGGTTGTCTGTCTCAATGGGTTCATTTAAAAGATTTACTCTTAGTACATACCTTTCCAAGTTTGGTGAAGGCCGAGGGAAAAACTGTTCTACTTCCAATTCGTCAGCCATGATTTTTACATTTGCCTCGCCAGATGCAGGTGTGAAATCATAAACTGAACTCCATTTATTGTTGTAAACACTTAGACCAGCAGCGTGGAATTGTTCTGAAATGAAGTTGATTCCGAAAGGTTTGAATGTATCCCGATCTCAAAATCCTTCTCCTGATGTATCGTGAATTGAGAAACATCCAAGCAGCGGCAAAATTTGATATTACATCCCGAGACGAAATTTAATGAAGGTACGCAATACAGAGGGTTATTTGAAAATGGAACCACGTTAAGATGTATCAAGAAGTCTTGAGAGAAAATGAGAAAATCCTTAAAGATGAAAATAATTCAAGTACGGGAATGGAAACTTGAGTTTGAGAAGCATGTAGTGGATCAGTTATTCTTATGATGGTTTGAGTTGGGTGAATCTCGTATGGGCTCGTATTCCCAAGCTTCTGATCAACCGTCTAACCTACGTCTCTATGGGGAGTCTATTGGTTTATTATCTTCGATAATGAACCATTGGAATCGCCCAAAGAAAAAAAAATTTTAACCCCCCCTCAAAATTTGTTGGTTTACGTTTCAAGACACGTAGATTCAGAAAATCGAATAAAAAAAAATCCGTCCGTCCGCCGTACGCCGTACGCCGTACGCCGTACGCCGTCCGCGCCACTTTGCCCAGTTAGCGTTGAGTTAAAATTACGAAATTCGGTTTCTGGGTTTGGACCAGCCCCACAATGGTCCTCGAAACTTTTCATAACCCTAGGTCAAGGGAAAGGGGTTCAAAACGAAAATTAAAATTTCGACAATGTCATATCTCAAAATATTTAACTGAAACATGTAATTTTCAGTTCACTTTTGAATGACCTGAAAAATTACGAATCTTTTAAGACCAATTGGATTTTTGTGCGACCAGCCGTTCGTTCACAGTGAGCGCGCAAAGGTTTAGGAAAAACACTAAACTTTCGCGTCGAAAACGGCCGTTATGTGACCCAACCCTCAGACGACCAGAATAAAACTACCTTTTGTCATCTTCCCGGTAAACTACAGTCTAGAAATTTTAACCGTGAGTCGGGGATAGACCACATTGCAATATTTACTCGGTTTCTCATCTGTAAAATTGTTTAAATAATACCTTTTTGTAATAATACAAATTAAATTTTGATGATGAGCTATTGACTTGAAATTTTAAAAATAGGTCAGAACTGGATAACAATGCAATATTCACTCGGTTTCTTGTCTGTAAAATTGTTTAAATAATACCTATTTGTTTAAACAAATTAAATTTTGATGATGAGCTAGATACTTGAAATTTTAAATATAGGTCAGAAATGGATGACATTCCAATATTCACTCGGTTTGTATGACATGGTATGAGTATGGTATGGTATATTATTGTATGTATGATTTGGTATAATACAGTATGGTATGATAGGAAAGAAATTCGTATGGTATGGTATGAGTACGGTGAGAATATGGTATGGTGCCGATTTGCAATACAGTCTGGTATAGACAGAAGGGTGATCTGCACAAGGAAGATAATAAACCGTTGTGTCAAGAATTTGCAGAGTTTTTTATTTAGTCATCAATTCGGATTCGTAGCTCACCTTCTAATTTCTGGTAGTAAAGTTGATAACATGACAAGTATAAGCCTGAAACAGCTTCAATTGTTGCTACTGTGGCACACAACAGAAACACACTCATGTTGTAGCAATTGGAAGCTCTAAACTGTCCACAGGCTATCATGAAAACGGAGTTGCTCACATTACGGAGGAACACGCTGAAACATTCGCGATAATTGTTCAGAATATCAATCTTCCGCTGCCTGATCAGTGGAAATATATAATAAATTTTATTACAATAATTCTAATTATTGGAATAATTTAATTATTCTATAATGAATTGGCAATTTACTTAAAATATAGGCAAGTACATAAAATATGACGAATAATAATATTCCAATAATTGGGCAATTATTGCCCGAAACGGTGTGCTGGCCCTACTACATCCAACTAACGTTAGGTCTTCATACCTATTTCAAGGAGTATTGAACCGAGTTACATGGAAACTTGATGCCGAAGTGGTGGGTTATCCTGATATGGTAGGTTTTGGATATTTAAAAACGGATATTATCAGAATTTGTGTAATTTGCAATAAATTAGGGAACCCTGGGCCGTTCTTGAAAATTGCAAAACGAGTTGGTAAAATATCATGTGATGTTTCCGGCCCTTGGATCAGGTTGAGGCACAACTATGTTGGTATGTTACTCTATGAAAAATTGTGAATGGGCACCCGTATATCGGAATACGACGATCCTAACTTTACAAATAGGCCTGTTATGTTACTATGATTGAACCCTCTGATAAGATTTTCAAGAGACACTCAAGAGAGCGTCTGCAGCTTAGGTATTGTTAAGTATCACAAACCTAACTCAAGTTACCTCTAACTGGTTTATTATTGAGTTGAAACGTTTTTGAATACAAAAAGTTTTCAGAGAATGGCGTTCAAAACAGTCGTCAGTACAGTTCGAATGTGCAACAGGTACTTACGAAGGTGATAACGTCATGCATATATTTTGTACAATTTATCTCACCTGCCTTTGGTGGGACCAATGATAATCTTACAATGATCACATTCATCTATCAACACGCTCCCACAGTTGTCCAAAACGTAAATGATTGAATGCGAACAATTTTGTATTATGAACTGCTCTCCATTGATCGACCCCGGAAGTTTACATGCCACGTCATTGGCAAGTTGTTCTATCAGATAATCCTTAGGATTCAAATTCCTCCGGGAGTTCCTGTTGCAAATAAAATGTTTTTTTGACATTTTATGTCTAAACTATGGCACATAAATGAAAAATCGTCACGCGGAGTTTCTGATGATTTTCGCTTACAACCGATTCGTTGCTACGGAACTTTATCTTCGCCAGTTATCATCGTACAAAAATCGTTCACCACTCGTTGGATAGCTCTCGATTTACCTAACCATATTACGTTAACCACTGCGGAGTGCGTGGCCGACAAGCTGCGGTATGAGCGTGATTGTTTAAATAATTGTTTACACACAGGTGATCATTCTCAATAATTTATATTTTCAAGACAAATGCAAGCTTCATAATTTATGATGAACCTTTCAATTAAGTATAACAACTACGCTACTGGGGTAGGTGATGTAGCATTGTTCGAAGGCCCTCGAATCCCTTCTTTGAAGACATAAAATGTCCCAATGTGTTGCAGACTCGTATGCAAGCATTTTAAATGTGCCAAAGCAAAGACATAAAATGTCAAAAACATGTTTTTTTTTCTTTTTTTTTTTTTTTTCAAGGCAATGTTTAATGGAAGATATCGCTCACCCGCAAGAATTGACACAACTCAAAAAGGTTCATTTTGTGGGCCCCACCGTAACAATGTTTCTTCTTGGCGTGCGCCACATGATATGCTCCCATCTTCACTATATTATGGTATACCTAATATATTATATTATAGCATAATACAACAAAGACAGGAACACATCGTGCCACGCACACCAAGAAGGAACATTGTTACGACGAAACCCACAAAATGAACCTTTTTGAGTTGTGTCACTTTTCTTGCGGGTGAGCGATATTGATTTCTCAGATGGAGACGAGGTGCGTCACGTGGAATTTTGGAGTTAGATTCCTCGGTACTAGGGACGAACCTCTGGATGGTCTAATTCTAAAAGTTAAACTCTATTTAAATTTGAACTAAAAACTGTACCGTTTTATCTGAATTTTTCGATGTATGAATTTTTCAAAATTTCAAAATTCGTTTTAGAACCCTTTCCCCTTGACGTGGGGTCATGAAAAGTGTTTTCCTTGGTCGATTCCAATGGTTCATTATCAAAGACAATAAACCAAAATGATTCATTGTGCGAACGACAGTAAAACGTTCATGGCAGTTTACGGGAAAGACATAAATATTGGATATTTAATACTTTACATTGACAATGGAGGTTGAACTGCACATAATACTCTTTTCTGACAAGCAAACGGTAGTATTTTGAGGTTTGAGAGGTTTGCGTGTGGGATGATAGAAATAAAAAGTCTAAACACAAGCCCGGATCAAGGAAAATTCAGAATTAATCATTAACAAACATAATTTTTCAATCACGAACAGAGTTATGTTCGATTTCAAGTAGCGATTTCTCTGCGAACAAAGCCCTAAAGCATCTAGTGGCTTAGGAACATAGGTATGTTTATTTGCATAAATCAAATTGATTATAACACAGAGTTCGAGTCCAATCAACGTATTGCTAGGATCTACTGAAGTACTGAGTTTCATCATCATAGAATAATATAATCAAAATTTGCTTCTAGCAAATAACATTTTCCCTCTCTTTACCATTTGAAAATTTACCGCGTTTGTACAGAATTAAACCAAACAAAACACCCAATAAAACCAAATAAAACAGGAACCAAAAACGTTACTGAAAACCTTTTTACACAATAAACCAATAGAGAATTTCACACTATAAATCACACATAAACACAATAAACCAATTAATTGATCTATAAATAGATTTTTACCATGAGTATTCTTGTGGATGGTCAGCCATAGCCGACACTGTCTCAGTATTTTTCGCACAAACACATCCCATAATACAGACTTACAATAATTATTATTGTAAACACCAAGCGGTTTACCCTCGCATCTATGCATCAAACGTAATACCACTAGCAATTTAACTCTTATCAACAAATTGATTTCCCGTCTTACGGTTTCGGTGACATTTGTCCGCACAGAGGTTCCTACTCAATTGATGTGCACTAACACCTGAACTGAAGTTTTGATTGAGTGTGAGAGCGATGTTTTCATTGTGTTTCCAGGCAACCGGTCGAGAGGTTAGGGATAATTATTTGCCCAGACCTAGACGTATATGTATATTCTGTTTGCATGGAGGTAGCATACTGTACTTTGTGTACAGAGAGGTCGTACCTTTCGAGGCCTCCAAAAAATTCTTCCTGATTTTCTTCGGTGAATGGGGATTTGAACATCAATAACCTCTGCCCTCCATCGCGAGGCGAAGAACATTTTTGTTTGGGAAACTGAATATTTTTGACGCGTGAGGTACTTTCTATTTAAGTGAATAACAATTATTTCATCTCCAAGGTGAACCAGCTACCGGTTTTATTCCAAATTTCAGTGAACCGTTTCAGTGGGATCTGAGAAGCAAAGTGTGTGGCTTACAATTATGGATCGGTTGTTTGATCGATAAGTTGATATTGTATTGTTCGAATGTACTGCTTCGTTTATTATCCGATGCTGAGATGGTCACCTCCTCTTGATCCATGTATTCTAATCTTCTTCTTCTAGTGCCTTTTCCATCATTGGAGGGGCGATCAGCTCAGGGTATCTCTCACGGTCTAGGGCGAGATGGAACAAATCTGCAGCTTCGAATGTTGGACAACCAAGAGGCTCGCTTCCTTCCAACCTCTCTTCTTATACTGATTTTCCCATCCTCATCGCTTGCAATATGCTGTACTTGGGACCATGCACCACGTGTCCCTAGTATGCCACTTTTCGTTTCTTGACGGTCATCAACCGCTCACGGGTTAGGGTGTTTCGCTGTAGGATATAGTCATTCCTCAATCATTCATCTTCATTCATTCATCTTCATTCATTCAATCATTCATCTTCATTCCTCCATGCAATCCCCAGCATGCCCTGGATCAGCCACACCTCAAAGGCATATAATTCTACGATTCGCCAGCAGAAAGAAAAAATTGATGTCCCTGCTGCATAAAATGGTGTGCATCCGTTACCCGCTGGCCCAAGTACTTGAAACGATGGACCCGCACAATGCTCTGGTTATCTACAACTAAACGGGTGTTCATATTTCCTTTGGAAACTACAATTGACTTCGTCTTGAAGATGTTAATTTTTAGGCCATAATCCCAGCAGGCATGAGCCACTTTATCCAAAAGAGTTTGCAGATCGATCTCAGTATAGGCCAGTAGGACAGTGTCGTCCGCATACCTCAAGTTTGACACAGGCACCCCATTAACAATAATGCCGATCTGGCAGTCATCGAGTGCTTCTTTGCGTCGACAAACTCAATTTCTCGAAAAATCCGACCTTTTACCTTTTTTTTTTTTTGTAAGATAAGAGAACTACCTATTAGGCCTAAATGCATTTGTGCGCATGCGCGGCGCACAAAAATGTGATCGTTGAATTCTTTGTAAAAAAAAAAGGGGACGTTACTTCGATGAGTTTTTTGCTATCTCTCAAAATATCGAAATACAAATGGTGGACGTTCATTAAGAACCACACTGTAGAAGTCCATTGGTGGTCGTGACGAGATCCATTGGTTTGGTCATCTCTGACGTTTGGATGTTTGTGGAGCAAACGATTGTGCTCCATCGCATGTTTTCTTTGATCCAACCACTGTACATCACGATGGAGATCAGCCGTTCGTATGTACGAGCTTCTCTCTCGTACCAACATACGAGTAATATGTTACTAGTATTATCTCGACGATGCACTGCATATTTTGAAAAATCTGTTTGGGTTCCATATTACTTTTCTTTGTGCAGGCCCACACCTGTCACTCATAAGTCCAGATTGGTTTTATTACTTACAGATAGCTATTAAGGATTGATAGATCGGAGTGTTTCCCTATCAATCTGTACATATTCAGTTGATTGGGAAATTTGGTTAACTTAAAACTCTTTAGTTTTTAAAATCTAAGCAAACACCCAGAGTCTAGACACCTCCCTATTTTCGTCCCTCCAAACTATCGTCACCACAAGGCTCTAGTATGATAATTTAGCTTTCATTAAAGCACAGATTCTGTGGTTGAGAGTCCTAATAGAACACTCATGGTTTCTCTAAAGTCGATTCCTCACGATGAGTGTCACTGAATTTTATTGTAGTTGGCACGTTCATTTCTGTAACGAGTTCTTGCTTCGCAGTTTTCGAGTAATAGTCTTTGAACTTGTTGGCGTCCTTATCTAGTTGGTTTGTAATAGAGTCATTCCTTTGATATTACATAAGATTTTGTATATTTTGTAGGGACTTACCCCGATCCATTGTCAATCTCGTTGCGCTTCTCCACTTAGGTTTGGGGTAGTTACGTTTCAAGAAGTGGTACTGAGTAGAGATTGTATTGCTTGAGTTCATACCAAGAATAAATTAATTTTGTCTTCAAAACTGTTATTATCTTATTCTTCAACCCTACTAATTCTTTTCCATTTACCAGGTGTATTTCCAAAAACTCTGCAAATTCTTGACACAACGGTTTATTATCTTCCTTGTGCAGATCACCCTTCTGTCTATACCAGACTGTGTTGCAAATCGGCACCATACCATATTCTCACCGTACTCATACCATACCATACGAATTTCTTTCCTATCATACCATACTGTATTCTACCAAATCATACATACAATAATATACCATACCATACTCATACCATGTCATACAAACCGAGTGAATATTGAAATGTCATCCATTTCTGACCTATATTTAAAACTTCAAGTATCTAGCTCATCATCAAAATTTAATTTGTTTAAACAAATAGGTATTATTTAAACAATTTTACAGACAAGAAACCGAGTGAATATTGCATTGTGATCCAGTTCTGACCTATTTTTAAAATTTCAAGTCCATAGCTCATCATCAAAATTTAATTTGTATTATTACAAAAAGGTATTATTTAAACAATTTTATAGATGAGAAACCGAGTGAATATTGCAATGTGGTCTATCCCCGACTCAAAAATTTCTAGACTGTAGTTTACCGGGAAAATGTAAAAAGGTAGTTTTATTCTGGGCGTCTGGGGGTTGGGTCACATAACGGCCGTTTTCGACGCGAAAGTTTAGTGTTTTTCCTAAACCTTTGCGCGGTCACTGTGAACGAACGGCTGGTCGCAAAAAAAATCCAATTGGTCTTAAAAGATTCGTAATTTTTCAGGTCATTCAAAAGTGAACTAAAAATTACACGGTTCAGTTAAATATTTGGAGATATGACAATGTCGAAATTTTAAATTTCGTTTTGAACCCCTTCCCCTTGACCTAGGGTTATGAAAAGTTTCGAGGATCATTGTGGGGCTGGTCCAAACCCAGAAACCAAATTTCGTAATTTTAGCTCAACGCTAACTGGGCAAAGTGCCACGGACGGCGGACGGGGGACGGCGTACGGCGGACGGACGGATTTTTTTTTATTCGATTTTCTGAATCTACGTATCTTGAAACGTAAACCAACAAATTTTGAGGGGGGGTTAAAAAATTTTTTTCTTTGGGCGATTCCAATGGTTCATTATCGAAGATAATAAACCAAAAGGAGTGGCGCCCATCGATCATAATAATAACCCCCTAAAAACACTTCGTGTAAAAATCATCATCACCGCCTCGCAAATATCATCAGAAAAAGTAATGATATCCCCTTTCCCAGCTCGCCTCATAGAGATGTCCTAACCACGTCTCCACTTGGCGCCACGACGAGACGTTTTTATTACTACACATCTAAGTATTATTTTATTAGTTGCTTGTGAAAGTAACTGACTTTGCGAGGGGCGATTTTTACACGGAGTGTTTTCTGGGGATATCACATCTTCATTGTTGTTAGCTCTACCGCGTTTTTAAATTCCGAGTATGCCGTAGGGCGCAGCATACTCTTCTTGATAATGGGACGGATGATTAATAATATATTGGGTAGAAACAAAACATTTATTTTCCTGTTACAGTTTCACCAATCAAATGACAAAAAAATTGTTATGAATCGTAACTAATAAAAAAGACAAACAACACGCACAAATTCAGATGCTTGGAAAAAAATGGTTGAACATCCACGGTGATCTCCGTTTGTCCACACTATCATACAAACAGATTAATATGATAAATGGTCTCTCGCTAGATTTCGACATGTTAAACTGTTCACCTGGAAATAAAAAAAGTTATTTTGATTAGGTATTAGGTATTATTAGGTATTAGGTATTTCGTTTATATAAATATCAAAAACTTGTTCTTAAACTGAAATTTAAAATTCAATTGGTCTCATTTTTTATTGGACTGGTCTAGGATCGATAAATTGAAATGCTTCCAAAGAGAAGCATCGAGGTACTCAACTAGCTTCGCCTTCAGCGCCTCGAACTCTCTCCAGACTTACTCATAGACCGTTTCCTTTAGGGGCTGTATGGCAACTATTTTCAAGCCCTTGTCTGGTTTGAAGGCGCTTAAAATACTCGGAGGGCAGAAACTTGCAGATATATTAATATTCTATTGCCAACGCTATCCTTAATGGATTTTCCCGTCACCCCTGTGAGGAAGATTGAACTTACTGCCAGCAAAACAGGTAGCCCTTTGTACTCGAATTTTCAAGAACTATATTGAAGATGCTGTATATAAGATACACCTTCCCCGACTTTCAAAAGTCATTTAATAAAAAAAAAAAAAAGATCATGATCATGACCAAATTCACGCACCATGGCTATAAGAGCGAATAGGCGAAGAAATAGAGCGGATGAACCATGAAGAACATCTCAAGTAACAACCACGTTTCTTGATCTTCAAAGTGCTCCAGTTTGAGAAAGGGATAAGATATCGCAATTCTTACTTCACCATTGTGTTCAGGGAAAGAAACCTTTAAAAGGAGGTGTCACTTGTCGGACTGTTTCATTTTTGGAATTCACGGGTTGTTTCCCCCTTAAAACTCCTCTAAAAACATCTTAGAGTGGCCCGATTCTGCTCATCTGTGAACTTCCCCTTTCGATTGCTGAGGCAGATTTTTTGTGCAAATTTGAACGGTTTTATCTCAATTTTATCGAGATTTATCGTCTGGAATGACACATACATCAACATACATATGAATTTTGGTGTCTTTTTGCAATGTATTCTGATGATGTGAAACGGATTTTTGTATAAAAACATTTCGCAAATTTGAGATTAAAAATTTTTGACCGAGAACAATAGCTCCCTTTTCTTCGAAAATTCGCTAATAGGCTCCCTATAAAGCAATAGAGAAGGCGTGAGCAGCAAATTGGATGATGAATTCGCGTCTACTTTGAATGAGGAGCAAATAATTTCTCGGACATTCACAATTTCAAAGCTGCCGAGTCCACTTTTAGTCCAAGCCAACAGACAATAAGACATTTTCGCTTCGTTTATCAATTACAACATCACGCTAATTAATACATGTTTATGGATATTTCATTACGGAATGCTTTTGGGGTGACGGTCCGTCTTTCGAAAAATGTCTCGTCAAATTCCTGACTGATACGTTCGCAACGTCTTGATTCTGCCATGGATTCACGTACCTGTCCGTATATGCCTGCAACGAGAGATAAATCCATTCAGTGAATATCTAAGTATTCCGGTAAATATATATAATCACGTACAAGCCGTTCGGACGGTTCGTTGGATATGAGAAGGAGGAGGAGAAAAAATATGTATTGTGCGAAATAACCCAGCCGTAACGTTCAATTTCAATATATTTGACTTTTTTGTAGGCCGGTGGTAGAGGGTGGACTTCGGGATCGTGTTGCGAATACGGTTTATGGGTTATTGACAATTCTGTTAGGATCTAGAGTAGGAGTATACTTCTATACTTTATAAATGAAAGGGGCGAATTTAAATTGTTCATCTTCCGATCCTCCATCCCCTTGATAATATCAATAATGATTGGCCCAAGTACCATAGGTTGTACCTGTGTTATGGGACTACATGGATACCTGGACGAACCGTCAATCATGACCCTCCTCACTAATCTGAAAAAACCAATCTTGATATTTGTTGTATGTATACATTTTCTCACTTACTGATTCCATCGAGTCGATAAATTAGCATATTATGTCTACTATACATTTGCTGGATTACTCATCACTAACAACCGCGTAAAATGGTTTCCGGCATGTTTCAATTCCAAAGCTTCAATTTTATTTAAATTTCTCATTCTACTCCTAAATTCCCCTTTTCTGGTCCCAACATCTATAAATAATTACCTGTTCAATAATTTTGACTCTCGTTGAATTCTTATATGTTTGTTCAACTAGACTCCGGTCTCTATCAAAGACTGTTTCATCTCCTGCAACAAAAACATTATATTCATTCAACATGGTGTTGTGAGAATTTGGGAAGTAACAAGAACTGGTCGTCCCATCAATACCCAAAGTCCAATATCTTCCTGCTTTGAAATCGACAATCAACCGAAGATAACAAGCTAAAACAATAGTCAACGATACTAAACACGTAATTGTTTTTATAGGCACAATCACCACGTAATTACAATATGAATATAGATGATTTTCTAACAAGAGAACGATTCCAAATACTTATTTTGCTTGGCGTCTATACCAACGTACAACTCAACGTCAATGTTGGCCATAACCAATTATCCTGTAACCCAAAATCCATCAAGAATGGTACTTAATACGTATTTCAGCGTTGGAATGTTCTGGATGCTCCAAAAACGGTAGTGGCTAACCTTTATCATTGTCAATATTTATTACTGAGATCCAAGACCCAATGTCACCTATTATCGGTGCATAGCGCATAAATGTGCGTCCGTTCTATGAGCTGTTTTCTTAATCAGCCTTTATTAGCTCACCACATTTCCATTGCTCATCAAATCGAAGGTCCTATGAGTAGACTGTAACAACGACGAGAATGTGAAGACCACACAGCACGATTTGGACAGTAGCCTAAAACTTTTCCCCCCATTGATTTCATCAAGATCCCATCGTGTTATATGGTTAGGGCATGGGGGTACCACACTCAATTCACCCCCCCCCCCCCCCAGACCACACATACACACTTCCTAACTCTCTCACAAATGAAAAAGTGAAGCAGTTCTTAGCAAGCTGTTTGTTCAAAGGAATTGTTAGAAATAGGTAATTCGTGAAATTCCCTTGAAACAGGAGTTGTCAACGAGGAGGCGACTGCAGTTAAGTCAGGTAAAACCCATGGCATTTTGGCGTTGATGAATTTCCTTTACTCCAAACTCCGCATCTTCGTCTAGGACGGTCAATTCATTTGTCAGCCCTATTGAGTTGAACCTCGAAGAGAATTGAAAGTAGTGTCGAGTGGACTCAAATTCACATTCTTTGACATGTCCCTTGAAGCTTAAGAGGTCGAACGGCCGGCTTTAATTATGTCAAGTTTTTCGCTAAAATTGCGCGATCTAAACGACAGCTGAACTATTGAACAGTTGATGCAGCAACTATCCATTTTAGGAGGGTAAAAACTAAACGAAGGACTAAAAACTATGAACAATCAAACAACAGCAACATCCGCAAAAGAAACAAGTGTCACAACCCTAAAACTCTGCAAATTCTTGACACAACGGTTCATTATCTTCTTTGTACAGATCACCCTTCTGTCTAGATCACTAGGTCTAAATGTCTAGATCCTAAATGTTAGATTAATTATTATTATCAATTATCACTAATTATTAACAATTTTATCAAGTACCTAGTGAAAATTATTATAATTTATTGTTAGGTATTAATAATTCGTATTTACTATTAATAATAATTATTATTAATTATGATTAATTAATACGATATAATTCTGGGGTTTTTAATACTACGTCGGTAATAATTTTTCTATAAAAGAAGTACCTACCAACAAACATTCGAAATTACCTTCATTTTCGTAGCACAAAACGCACCTCAGAACAACAAACTCGACATCACTTAAGCCATATGATGTTCCAAAGAGCTTGTTAGTATGAAAATGGACCTGTATTTCAACAGTTTGATTCACGATCGTGTTGTGAGGCACAATCTTTGAGCCGTCATTGTAAACGAACGGCTGGTCGTACAAAGCTGCGGATGGTCTTGAAAAATTCTACGGAACAAACTCTATCTAAATATGAAATAAAAAACATACCGTTCTATATGAATTTTTCGAGATATGAGATTTTCAAATTTTCAAAATTCGTTTTGAACCTAGGGTTATGAAAAGTTTCGAGGACCATTGTGGGGTTGGTCGAAACCCATAAAAAAAATTTCGTAATTTTAACTCAACGCTAACTGGGCAAAGTGCCGCGGACGGCGTACGGCGTACGGGGGACGGCGTACGGCGGACGGACGGATTTTTTTTATTCGATTTTCTGAATCTACGTGTCTTGAAACGTAAACCAACAAATTTTGAGGGGGGGTTAAAAAATTTTTTTCTTTGGGCGATTCCAATGGTTCATTATCGAAGATAAACCAAAATGAAGTACGAGGTACGCGGTGTGGGTGTGGGAGGGGGCGCAGAGACATAAAATGTCTCGTCGTATGACGCACTAGTTGGCCTCCTGCCAGCCGTATTACGTCATACGCTTGTGCGTGATAGGCTCTGACGCACTAGTTGGTCTCCTGCCAGTCGTCTTACGTCATACGCTCGTGCGTCATAGGCTCTGACGTACTTGTTGGCCATCTGCCAGCCGTCTTACGTTATACGCTCGTGCGCCATAGGCTCTGACGCACTAGTTAGCCTCCTGCCAGCCGTCTTACGTAATACGATCGTGCGTCATAGGCTCTGACGTACTTGTTGGCCTCCTGCCAGCCGTCTTACGTCATACGCTCGTGCGTCATAGGCTCTGACGTACTTGTTGGCCTCCTGCCAGCCGTCTTACGTCATACGCTCGTGCGTCATAGGCTCTGACGTACTTGTTGGCCTCCTGCCAGCCGTCTTACGTCATACGCTCGTGCGTCATAGGCTCTGACGTACTAGTTGGCCTCCTGCCAGCCGTCTTACGTCATACGCTCGTGCGTCATAGGCTCTGACGTAATGGCCCGCCGGTCGCTTGTGTTCTGACGTGATCTGAGGGAAAGGGTGAATCAAGGGAACAAATTTTTCCCGTTGGGCGAAACAAATTTTTTCTTTGGGCGATTCCAATGGTTCATTATCGAAGATAATAAACCAAAATGGATGACGAGGATTTCTGAAAGTTGATGCATATACTCCGCGTTCCATCTACCCACGAGTAAGTCTGCGCATCACATTTAACAGTGCTACCCTGCTGCGGTGGTCCTGCGCCAGAATACTCGTACATACACGCTGCATGGTGACGTCATGGGCACCCGCTAGAATCTCGCGGTTCCCCAGAGGCCTCAACCGGTAGGTGGCCAGATATTTTCAATCAGATATTTTTAATTCTTCATCTTCTTCCTCTTCTTAGGCATCGTCATTGGCTTCTTGATTCAAAGCAACCATCAAAGGTACGTAGCTGTAGGTAACTGTGGCATAATGAGCGGGCGATTCAAATTTTTGATTGAATGTTTTACTGTTGATTAAATGTTTTGTTATGCTTGATAAATTTTTTCATCATTCAACTTCTACCCACATTCTTCATTTCTTGTGGGGAGGCGCCGATTCCTGTGCTTCCCCTGACGCTGCGCCACTGGTAGGAATACTGAACCGTTTAGATTTTTATGGAATAGTGAATTTAATTATCATTATTAAATATGAGAAATAAATGGGGGTTTCATGAAACAATGCCTACCTGACTGAGTGCCCATATATTTGAATACGTTGTTCCGTGCCTCAACAATAGATGGTATATCAGGCTCTCTGTAGTGGAGGTATTCATCTGTAACATCTTTGGAATCATTATCGAGTGATTCAAATGGGCTCCCTCGTATCTTGTTTATTGGCGAAACTCTCTCTATTTCTTTCAGAGAAGGTATATAATGTTCTTCAATATCTGCAATAAATCAAACAGAAATGTTGGAATGATGAGAAGTGTTCATCGATGAATTGGAAGTTTGGAAAACGCATCTAGCAATTATTTCGTAATGTCGAAACTGGAGCACAAATGATGCACAATCTTATTTATTTTAGGTTTATGTATTTAAACTTGAGATATCCAGATTGCTCTATCTAAGATTCCACAAAACTAGGTATTTGAATGCAATATAATTCACTCACCATGTACAGGTTCCATCTCGACATCAGACAAATCGGATAGCTCATCAACTTCCACGTCTCCGATTTTCGGTTTAGCTTCTTCATTAGGTGATGGTATGAGCATGGTTACAGATGCTCCACTGGTCTCCAGTTTTTTCTCCAAATGCCAGTTATCATTCCAGTCCTGGTAACCAGTTTCGTTTACAATATCTGTTATTCAACAAAGATGAGGATTTAACACCGTATTTAAGCAGAATCAGGGTTTAATCCTAACTTATTTGGTCCAAATTTATAAAGCCTAAAAGATTGAGGTGAGATGTCTTCCAGGGACCTGGTCACGTTAAACTGATTAACCATTAAACTGATAATACCGCATAGTTATATGGTATGGGACCAGTTTTTTAGTGAACTTGTGAACGTGTGGTGCCCAAACTGCTGGATCGAATTTAATGTTTCTTTAGTTTATTGACACAGAATTTAACGCTTTTGAAGAAAGTAAAGGATTATACTACGATATAAAACCTCTTCATGACGCTGTGCACATTTCACGTCAGTAGGGTTCAGAATATCGGTTTCCCGCTTTTGAGTGTTTGTTGGTTTTTGAGGAAACCATTCGGTCTAAAAGCACTATTCTGATTGAAGCGTATTGAACTTTCTTCAAAACCTTTACCCATGACGTTTTTGTAGGACCAGTAGTTTGGCCGGTACGAGACTAGACAAATGACCGTAACATAAAATTTGCACTTTTTGGAAAAAATCGCCTGTTTTTACAGAAGTCTATCTCGGGCTGTACTTTGTCTACCATAGAAATTATAGGAAACTTTATATACTTGAATAATTATGATTCACTTTTTTCGCCAAGAGGCTGCGTAACTACTTTTTTGGTCAAAAACTAAAACTAGTGCGAAAAGTTCGCTGTTTTCCTAGCACCATGAAGTTAGCACACGGTTTTCAGGGTTGCAAATTCGGGTACATAAAACCCCTAGAGGTCCTAACAACATAGTATAAAAAAATCGTAGATACATGCGCATATGCAAAGTTAGCCTTTTTATCTGTCTACATTGATTGGGCTATTTGTTGTGCAAAGATTCAGAGAACAGAGTGTTCAAAAGGGAGAGTTTTAGGAAAATTCCGGGTCAAGTTTTCAAAGGTGAATGGTGGAGGCGCAAGAAGAATGTGGAGGTGTTGGAGCTTTTCAAAAATGTTTACGAAGTTTACAAAGCTTGAGATCGGCTGGTTTCGTCTGGAGGATGGTGGAAGATCTAGCTAAAAAGCTCCTAGTAGGTAACGAAACCGTAATGAACGAGAGGAAAAAGGTGACTAGGCAGAGTTATCTCGACAACCTTCTCCCGAATAGATGGGTTTACGTTTACGTTTTAACGTATGTGGAATGATTCAATCCATCCGCCCCTCGATCCCTCCCCGCGGCAGCTTGCCCTTTTTAAATTGACTGACAAGTTTAAGAAACGGCAAGGATGATCCTTGATACTTTTGATAACTAAGGAAGGTGCAAAACGAGGCTTGTTATTTTCAAACCTTGCAGCTCGAATTGATGTTGATTCAGAATATTTTTCTAACCCGATTTTCAAAGTAACATGCATGTAGTTCAAACCCTAGTCCCAATACTTATACGTGTTCGGTATCATTCTTTGAGTACTTGGAATGCTGAATATTTTTCCAAACCATCATACGTCAATTTCGTTATGGCTTAGAGTGAGCAGGTATGTTACTTCGTTCATCAATTCATGCTGCATGGCACTATCATCAAATTGTCAATGAAGACATACCCTCGAATTCCGATTTCAGTTCTGGGAAGATGGCGATCTTGTTCCCACAGACAATATCTAAGTTGTCGTATCCACTAGTTGAACCTGGCTTCAAAAATTTCTCGCTGGCCTGGAAAAAAAAAAAAAAAAAACTGCTGGTTCGGAAAGTGGTTCATCGCCTTCAGCACAAGTAACTGAAAATATGGGTTCAACACTCATCATTACGACCTCGGGGTAAAGGTTTTCATTTTTTGGAGTTCTTCAGTCAAAAACTGGAGTATGAGGGACCGAAACTAGGGGCTGGTTACTAGAGAGAGAGTCGATAACACAATTCATAAGTTTAATTGTCCTACCCCAGGTGATATTATTAAAGTACGTTTTCCTTTTAAATATTTGTATACATTTAAAAGAATTTCGAACTGGTATTATTTTAAATTTAATACTCGTATTTATATAAAATACCATTTGTTTCATTTTTTGTGTTGCACTTTGGTTGGTATATGCTTATTCATTGCATTTACACTACATTCCAGTACCCGATTGCTTGTACATTGTACCCGAAATGCATGGACAATGATATATTGAGAAATAACACGTGAGTAGTACCACTTGACCAAAAACCTGACCAAAAGCTGTACATTAGCTGTATGTTAGGGGAAGAAAAAAAAAGAAAACGACTGTCTCTACGAACGAACAATCGTGACTAGTACAGAAATAGCCATATATATTATATTTCATATTGTATATGTTATATATATACATATATGTTATTATATTAAAGATTGATTTTCTAAAGCATACATACTTTGTTGAGAATGGCAATAGCAAGGATGTCTTCGTACGTCTTGCTCCTCAGTTCCTTGATTTTGTCGGTTTCATCATTGTTTAGCTGTAAAATAAAAGTTCCCACTATAACAAAATGTTCATAAAACATTCAGAAAAAAATGTTCGTAAAACATTCGGTAATAAGGCAGGTCGATAAACTCATTGTCTTTGAGGTAAGAATCAAGAAGTTTTATAATACTCTGGAACGTTAAATATCTTTGGAACATTTAGATTTCCAGAAATAGTAATATAGTGGAACTTCTTCTCCAAACATACGTCTAGATGTTTCGCTTCTTCAATTATTTCTGTGATGAGTCCTTTAAGCTGACGGTGAACTGCTTTGGGTGGCTGTGAGCCTTCATTTTGAACACCTGGAAACCAATATTTTAAGGGTAGTGAACAATGACCTACTCGGCATCTAGGAGCTTTGTGAACAGAATTTCGTTAGTAGTACATTTTTTTGAACTGTCCCTAATGCCGTTAGTTGTAAAACCATTTGAACGAATGAAATTATAGTTCAACGAGGTGACTGCAGTACTGACTACAACAATGATTTTGTGTCTAAGAATTGGGCCGTGTTGTTGGGCAAATAGTTGTCAAACAGTTGTTAGATAGAAATTACTTCCAAGTACCTGGTACTTTCTGGTGCTTCCTGGTCTTGTATTTTATAGATTATTCAAAAAATGTGACACCAAGTTGTAGTATGTCTACTACCGTGTTAGTTATTCTCTCAAATGTCGGTTAATGTCGGTGTAACCCGAAATTGTGATAAATGAGCAATCATACATCAAACTGGTGGTTTATCTCGAACTTAATGAAACGACTGATTTGAATCACCATATCGATCAAGATGATCACTCACCATCAATCAGCATTTGAATGGAAGAGGTCAGTCTTGATAATGTCAATGATAACACTTGTTCGTATTTGTCCATAAATGTCGTATCTGAAAAGAATTAACAATTATAGTGTAAATGTTCAATGCGTAGGTACTAAGAATATAATGTTCATGCATGCAGAGCTCAAAATATATTAGCAGTTTTTTCACAGACAAGTTCCGCCATTCAATATTCCACCAACCGTTCACAAGTACGGAGTTAAATCAGTGCTGGGGTTACTACCATTGTTACGAATGTTTTAAAATGTTTCTAAGGGCCAACCCGTATAATTCCATATAATTTGAATATTTGCAAGGTTAAATGTTGAATAAATAAATATTTAGGAGATATGAAATTCAAAACGCGGGTAGGAAATTTTGAAATAGTAGGGGCGCTTCCATCGTAATAAACAACGTGGGCGTTTCAAAATAATCTCAAGCCTATATTAGAAACAATTATTAATTTCAATTCTTGTTTCAAATTAACTTTATAATTCCTTCTTCGACATAATTTTGCCGTCTCATACTTACAATTAGGGTGTCTGCATACTCTATCAATTCTTACATTATCCAAGCGTCCTCCGATCAAATGTTCAGTCAATTTCTCAACAAAATCCCGCACATCGCTTTCTCGTTCTGCACAGAAATAATGTCCACTACGTGGAATTACAACGGTTTACGATTCAGTATTCGTTTAATACAGTGACTAATGACAAATTTCGTAGTGGGTTCAATTGTCAAATTTGTGTACCAATCCAAGGCAAGTCTAAAAGGGGCTTCCAAGATTTAGCTACTTTTCAGGCCACAGCGCCATTACAATATGATCTGGTTGAAGTGCAACACGAAACTCTCTATCGATTCTCGATCGGCAACCAAATACGAGTAGCTATATGCTAGGCCTACATGGTACCGTTAACATAATCATAACATTTAAAACTTAAATTAGCATGAAGGAAGCAAAGAAGGTTTTCTGAGTGTGTAAACTTACAACTAATGTTGCAAGAACTAATCAATGCAACTAATCAATGCAGAATATAGCTTTGGCGATGACATTGGTTAAACGTAGATGTTGATTACGCGATTTGAGGTAAACGAACATACTCGTATACCCAACAATTCATCTATCATCATTTTCATGATATATTTCACACAATTTATCTAATCGTACAATAGGAAAGGTTGTTACAGATAAGTGAGACAGAGCATTCATCTATTACTTCCCTCATGATTTATTTTGCAATTCGACAGGCCGTAGTCCTCAAGTCGAATTTCCCTCGATATATCCATTGTCTCCCAGACCAATCCTATTGATGTTTTATGAATAAGACCCTGCACAATGGTACGTTAGCTAAAAGTACTTTAAATATTCATATAAATCGTGGCAATTCATTACTATCATTCAGGGCGGTAAGTTTCAAAAATATTTTTCAGTTGTTTTTAATCTCTAACGTTTCAAGTAGTAAGTAGTCGAACTTAATAAAAATACGCTCGGTTGTGGAATTTCAAAAATAATTAATAAAATGCAATGGTAAAGTACATGTTGATCAAAAATATCAAAAGATATTTTCTCAACAAAGTGTTAGTTAACTGGATATGGATATAGTGTGTGCAGCTCAATAGATTGGGACGATTTACTTCTTTAGTAGTCTGAATAGTAGTTGACATGAAACTATCAATAATCATCTATCATAGATCAATAGCACAGCCCCAAGAATGAAAAAAATCAAACTCCGGAGATCAGAATATAATGTATTCTTATGTATTTTTCGATGCTAAATCCAAATCTGAGGCCCAAACAAGTCGTAGGTATATCCCCAAATGTATTCACTAGGGGAGTTTTAGAAGGGGAAAAATTATCCATAAACTCCAAAAATGAAACAGTCTGACAAGTGACACCTCATTTTGAAGGTTTTTCTTTTACGCTGAACACGATGGTGAGGTCAGAATTGCGATATCTTCCTCCGTTATCAGATTGAAGCAGATGATCCGTGTACAACATCTCAAGTAACAACCCCGTTTCTTCATCTTCAAAGCGCTGTATGGGTAATTTTACCCCCCTTAAAACGACCCTAAACACCCCCTAGAGTGGCCCGATTGTGGCCATCTACGAACTTAGCCTTTCGATTGCCAAGAAAGACTTTTTGTGCAAATTCGAACTTTTGATCTCAATTCTATCGATTTTGGTATAAAAACATTTCGGGAATTCGAGTTTTAAAAATGTTGGACCGAGAAAAATACTTCCTATGCCTCGCTAATAGGCTCCTATAAGGCAATAGAGAAGGCCTGAGCAGCAAAGTAGATCATGAGTTTGCGTCTACTCTGAATGAGGAAGGAGCAAAGAGTATCGCAGACATTCACTTTTTCAAAGCTGCCTAGTTCGAAATAATTCCTCCCCTTCCCTATAAACTCCCCTAGCGAACAAACAACACTATTCTAAAAACACTATTCTGGACTCCAGAATTTGATTTTTTTCATTTTTTTTTCATTTTTTTCATTTGTGGGGCTGTGTAATCGTCTATAACAGCTGAAGGTATTTTCCAATGTCTTTGTTAGAATAACAAGAACTATGCCTGATATATCCATACCTATATACACTGGAGAAGGAGTGTTAGGTACTCACTTCCATATTTTCTCATCACCGCCACCGTCGATTGAAATCGTTTTTTGAAATGAGAAAGGACCCACTCACTTGAGTTCAATGTTTCATCACTGGAAAAGAAGGAATGTGTGCGTCAAGAGGTTATACGTACATGTATTCATGCACTTTCAAATATTAATAATTTTATAGTAGGCAAATATCTAAACATTTTCTGTTATGCAGAGAAGTGGGGTGCAAATTTATGATATAAAGTGCCTACTGATTATATCCTTCAATTGACTATATTATCAAATCTTTTACGCAATGTTTACCCGTAAAAAGTCAACATTCATTGTTTGCCATCGAAACAGTTTTTCCAAAGTGGGACGGTTCGAAGTGTGAACCGAAGAAATCCCTCCGTGCCAATGCGCAATTCAATTCAATGCACAAATAAAAGATCGATCTGAATAGTTTCACACGCTGTTCGTGGTGCATCAACCATAGAAATTGGTATATTATTATAAGTACCTACGTCTTGATAACGCAAGATGTGCAGAGCCACGAGTGCTGGTAATGTAAAGCACAATGAGTGCACACAGTGAGGCCGCACATGGAGCAGGTCCCGTCGTCAACATCTACAAAAGTCACTCCACACCTGGCACACCGGTCCTTTCCAACTATTCCACTGCCACCCTCCAGTCTCTCACTGAAACAAGTACAAAGAACACGATCTTGAGATACCAACAACTAGTAGTTTCTAGAAACACATAGGTGACAATCATTTGGACAATAGGTTAGAAATTAGCAGATTAGTATCCTCTTCCAGAATATTGAGGAAAAGAGCCTGTTACTGTACGGTATCGGTGATTTTATTCTCCATTCGCGGTTTTGCAGTTGCCCTCAAATTCTTCTTCGAGGAAAACGGATGCAACATACATTCGAACGGCGTCATTGGTACGACAGAGTGGAACGCACTCGGGAACGCAGGTGGAAAACGCGGATCGGTTGGTCAGCTGACGAAGCTTTAGCAGGAAAATCGCGAAGCTTTGGAAGAAACTTTGACCAGCACATGAAACTGATATTATCCTCGTCGCCAATGTGATGTCAGGAATAGTTTGTTATTGAAAACCATGCATTCAGTCAATAATTTATTTGGAGAAATGCCACCGCTTAAACATCGGTTCTCATAGAAATGAATAAAGACGGAATGAAGTTGGTCTGGAGATACATTCAAAGCTGCCAACATAACAGCAAAAAATAATATACAATATACAATTATTTTTTCTCCCTAATTACTTGTAGGTACACTACAAAAGTGAGACGGAGAATGATTTTTTTCAGCTAAACATGGACTAAATCAACATAGAAACAAGTATAACAAAGGAATTGAATGCCATAATAATATAATACAAGAGCGAGAGCATGCAATTAATAATCGCCACGAATAATCGGGTCATTTGTCTGCGTCGAAACTGACACTCTGGCAACAGTTGCAAATTTCATCATTTTATTTAGTACTTTTTTTTAGGAGTCTATTATTGAGATGTTGTAGGCTAAGATAATAATGTTGTACATCTAAATATTTCCAGAGTAACAGATGTCTTAGTTTAAATGATAATTTGAATTAGTTACAGATTGATAATTGATTTTAAATGTCAAATATATTATAGAATAGAATAGTTTTACTGTTACAAAGTTGGAAAATAGTACCAATTCCGAGTACAGGAATAAAGAGAACATTAATCACTTATAGTAGTAAAAAAAGGAAAAGAAAAGTACCTATCTAATGGGTGCTTCAAAAGTAGCGCCAGATTTAAAATATTAATCACTTTATTAAAAAACGATAAATTGAGTTAAAAAAACCATTCTATTGGAATCAGCATTTCTTCCCATTTAGGAAGAAATATCCGGCAAATATGCACTCCTACTGCATCTGCATGCTTGTACTCTTTCAGTAAACTTCCCCATTAATCTTCTTCAGAGTTCCACATCAAGGCTTTCAAGCACTTGAATTTCTCGGTTGCGCTTGGTTGTGTTTTCAGTTTATTTTCATTTTCAACCAGAGGTTACAACGATACAGACAGAATGTGTAAGGTAAATAGTTGTAGGTACCTATACATAGTTATAACAAGGGTTTTCAGAAGAAAAATTAGGGGTCACAATCCTAAGGGTTTATCGATCATACCGTAACATCACATCGCACCATAAAATGTCACCATTCCACCATAACCGCATTGTTGAATAACGTTGAATAATATTTCTTATGAAGTACCGGGACTGATGTAAGTAGGAAAGACCATGGGGATATCTACTGTTCAAGTTGATTTGACGAGTTTGTATCCACCAACGTAACGAGGAAGAGTAAATATCTTTGCAGGTAACTTAATTTAATTCAACCGAAATCATATAGTATAGGAAATGAGACGCATGTAAGCATCCCTTTCAAAATCCCCCTCATACAATCCTTCTCCCTGTCCCTTGATTAAAATTCGATTGTCGATAATTTAGAATAGGACTGCTCTCGACATGAATCCCCCTGTTTAGTCCAAATAATCCTCGACTTATAGATGCTGAAAGATGGAGAAGCTGATGACATTTTTCAAATTGCTTATAAACTGAGGAGAATCATTACAATCTTCATACAACCCTATTACTAAGAGTTTTTTTTATTTTTATTAATTGGGCGCCGTTTGGCCTCCCAGGAGGACAACAGCTGTTGTCCTCCTTGACATTGAAAAGTCAGTGAGACACTCAGGATTGGGCAATTTGGTATGAACTTGTATTAACTATGACGGGGCTTCGGCAGTACAACTCCCTATAAATATGTGATTATATTTTTCCAAAAATCAATTCATTATTGGACATTGTATTTGTCACGACCCGAAAGTGATGAATGAATTAACGTCTCCACATAATGTTTCTAATCTATATACCAGTATGCTACCTACCATCACTGAATTATGAATATTTTTCCTATTAGCAGATGACACTGCTCTCTTGATGACTGGAACGTTCTAGGTAGAAGTAATTTGGAAAGCGGATATTTTTCTGTCAATTTAATCTGAATGGATGGTTAATAGGTTGCTTACCTTGAATGTCTGTAATGTTTGCTTAAAGTGCGGCTAAAGAAACCGAAAACATTCTGCTCATTTGAACTATTCAACAATTGTAAAATTTTCTCCATCAGACAGCTGTTTGTTATCATAAGTGCCCGGAAATTATTTATACCGAAAGTTCTCACACATATCCGATTAGATTCCGTCTAATGGGTAACTTGGTTAATATGCGTCCTAACAATAATCTATTTACCAAAAGCCCTCACTACATAGAATTCCTCATACATGAGTCATTGCCTGAGAATCCCTTTGCATTTTAGGCGCGATGCTTACAAAACGCGTATGTACACTTGGCTGATGTCTTGGAGCAGATATGGGTCACTCTAAGGGGTGTTTAGGGGAGTTTTAAGGGGGGGGGGATACTCATAAATTCCCAAAATGAAACAGTCTGACAAGTGGCACCTCATTTTAAAGGTTTCGCTTACGCTGAACACGATAGTGAACTCAGAATTGCGATATCTTAGTCCATCCTCAAACTGGAGCACTTTGAGGATGAAGAAACGTGGTTGTTACTTGAGATTTTCTTCGTGGTTCATCTGCTCTAATCTGATAGCGGAATGAGATATCGCCATTCTGACTTCACCATCGTGTTCAACGTTAAAAATGTATAAACTGAGGTGTTACTCGGATAATAAAGGAGACAAAATTTGTTATAAAACCAGTAGAATGGAGACATTTTACGTAGAACCAGTATTACTTCAAAAATTCGCTCTTCTAGTCATGTTGCAAGACTGTGAATTTTTTTTCCGTCGAAGGGTTTTAATGCATTTCTCTGTGATTTATGTCAATAAGCATATTTATCTATCCGTCTGTTCCTGAGTCAAGGCCATCAGGTTAGAATCGTGTGGAAGAATCAATTATAATTGATCATACACTGATGGACCGAAAGAAGAAAATAACTGAATGGTGTTTTACTGGAAGCTTTTATGCATTCGATGATAATGCAGTTTTGTTTGTAAATACCGGGAGAAGAAATTACCCAAGTTCCAGCTTTGCTGCTTAAGAAAAGAAGATTTTCTGAAACGAATATTTTCAACTACGAAATCCTTGACCACATCAAGGAATCAAACTGGTGGACACTACGATGATCGATTGAATGTAATGAGCTGCCCGAGGTGCTACAATTGAGTTCAACTGATATGGTGCATAGTAGGTATATTGTGGATAGTATAATTTAGTATATAATAATCCGTCCAAATTTGTTTAAACTCTGATTAGATAGCTCAGGTTGAACTAGAAATCGCTTAGGAATATAATATACTCGTATTATAACATATAGTATATGTTCCCAAGATTAAGACAGAATTTTCATAAGATACGCCAACTTACGGTGGACGAAGCCGCTGAGTGTCAACGAAAGGAGACCATTAGGCACTAAACTAGCAACTGATTACATCCAGCCTGACCGACGGAGCACCAAGCCCATTTCCGTTGTGACCCGCGCGCATAGACTTCTATCCTCGTCCTTCCCACCCACCACCTTTCCAGATTGGAACCGGAAGACGAAAGTTACATATTCGTCGTTGGTCCAGTTGGAATGGTCAGCACTGTTTCCGCCCCTGAGATTTTCGCTATTCACATCAACCAACGAGTCCTTGTGTGAGGTTACAATAAATGGGCCCAACCACAAGCTGACCATCATATCATTGTAAGCAGTACAAGTCCGTAAGTACTCACAACTCCATGATTACTAATGCGTTTGCTGAAGAAGTGAGGATGTACACATGCGTACTAGGTAGCATTTATTCATAGAACTTCCCAATTGATTCAAACCTTCCCCAAACCATTCAAAGCCTTTTTCAAATCAATATACATTTTCACCAATTAAATTTAATATTTTTTCTAATCAAATTTAACTCATTCATGATCGTTTTGGCTACTTTATTCAAGATTGGATGTAACCACATTTACATATAAGTAAGTTGTTTATATAAAAAAAGTTATACGAACTGCGCATGAAAGTATGTAGGTACTTTAGTTACTATAAGTTACTATATAGTTACTATAAGTCAAGGACGAGAAATCATTAAGATACCTATACGTCATCAACCAATGTACGCACCTACCAAATGGCTGTGCTGAAAGAGCACAAAAGTAGACTAGGAATACCGGAAGTCACAATCTACATCACGGTCTACTTTTGTGCACCTTCAGCACAGCCATTAGGTAGGTAAGTACATTGGTTGATGACGTATATCTTTATGATTTCTCGTTACTCAAGAAGGAAATGAAAGTGCACCCTAAAATATAGCCCTCGCAATGCCTATATTTTAGGGTTGCACGAGATAACCCAGATCAGGTATACAATTATTTGGGTAGGAGAAGGTATCCGTACTGTAATTCGAAAATGTTTTAGGGGTTGCATTTAGAGATTAAAAATGTGTGAAAGCATTTAAAATTAGCTGCACCAATAAATCTTGCATTCTGGCCGATTTCTTTCAGTACATGTAGGAGATAGTTGAGGGTTTCCCGGGAAAATAACTTGGACGAACAATGTACGAGCTAGTACTAGTTTTTGGTACACAGGTTGTCGACGGATTCCAATAATGTTGGGCAAAGAAAAATAGTTTTCCCACAGACTTTAGGCGATCACGTGTAATGGAGGTTTCTTGAATCTTCCAAGATCCATTGTGGGCAAATGATCATTTGTTTTCACATGTTTCTCTTCAACCGTTTATCACCCCAACGCCAGTATGAGCCGTGGCCTTCTCCTGGTAGTCCCTGAACTTGGCGGCTACCCAATTGTATTGTTCCTTCCATTAGGAAGCAATTATCTTAACTAGTGACGTTCCGGACCGCTTGGACGATGTTTTTTTTCCGCTTATTGTAAACCTTAATTCAAAACTGGTTGATTGACGTCAAGACACCTCCTCGGGTTTATTTACTTGTATGGTACATTGTAAGTGTATGTTAAACTTAGTGAGGTTGATTTCAACCGTTAACTTTTTCATGAGGGATTCAAGAGCTCGTAATAAAACAATAACGTCAAATTCTATTGAACTTTTACCTATATAGTACCTAATCAATGAAAGATTTATATTGATGATAAACTATTTAAGATTAATATGTATTCATGCCCCCCGTTTGATTCAAGCTCATGTAGACGATTTTGGTTTATTATCTTCGATAATGAACCATTGGAATCGCCCAAAGAAAAAAATTTTTTAACCCCCCCTCAAAATTTGTTGGTTTACGTTTCAAGATACGTAGATTCAGAAAATCGAATAAAAAAAAACTCTGCAAATTCTTGACACAACGGTTCATTATCTTCTTTGTACAGATCACCCTTCTGTCTAGATCACTAGGTCTAAATGTCTAGATCCTAAATGTTAGATTAATTATTATTATCAATTATCACTAATTATTAACAATTTTATCAAGTACCTACGTAGTGAAAATTATTATAATTTATTGTTAGGTATTAATAATTCGTATTTATTATTAATAATAATAATTATTAATTATGATTAATTAATACGATATAATTCTGGGGTTTTTAATACTACGTCGGTAATAATTTTTTTATAAAAGAAGTACCTACCAACAAACATTCGAAATTACCTTCATTTCCGTAGCACGAAACGCACCTCAGAACAACAAACTCGACATCACTTAAGCCATATGATGTTCCAAAGAGCTTGTTAGTATGAAAATGGACCTGTATTTCAACAGTTTGATTCACGATCGGGTTGTGAGGCACAATCTTTGAGCCGTCATTGTGAACGAACGGCTGGTCGTACAAAGTTGCGGATGGTCTTAAAAAATTCTACGGAACAAACTCTATCTAAATATGAAATAAAAAACATACCGTTCTATATGAATTTTTCGAGATATGAGATTTTCAAATTTTCAAAATTCGTTTTGAACCCCTTCCCCTTGACCTAGGGTTATGAAAAGTTTCGAGGACCATTGTGGGGTTGGTCTAAACCCATAAAAAAAATTTCGTAATTTTAACTCAACGCTAACTGGGCAAAGTGGCGCGGACGGCGGACGGCGTACGGCGGACGGCGGACGGCGTACGGCGTACGGCGGACGGACGGATTTTTTTTTTATTCGATTTTCTGAATGTACGTATCTTGAAACGTAAACCAACAAATTTTGAGGGGGGGTTAAAAAAATTTTTTCTTTGGGCGATTCCAATGGTTCATTATCGAAGATAATAAACCAAAATCCGTCCGTCACCCGTACGCCGTACGCCGTCCCCCGTCCGCCGTCCGTGGCACTTTGCCCAGTTAGCGTTGAGCTAAAATTACAAAATTTGGTTTCTGGGTTTGGACCGGCCCTGTCTGTAAAATTGTTTAAATAATACCTATTTGTTTAAACAAATTAAATTTTGATGATGAGCTAGATACTTGAAGTTTTAAATGTAGGTCAGAAATGGATGAAATTTCAATATTCACTCGGTTTGTATGACATGGTATGAGTATGGTATGGTATATTATTGTATGTATGATTTGGTATAATACAGTATGGTATGATAGGAAAGAAATTCGTATGGTATGGTATGAGTACGGTGAGAATATGGTATAATGCCGATTTGCAATACAGTCTGGTATAGACAGAAGGGTGATCTGCACAAGGAAGATAATAAACCGTTGTGTCAAGAATTTGCAGAGTTTTCAACTGATCTACTGACAAACTGCTGGTCGATCAAAGCTCTGGGAAGTCTTCAAAATTCTCTGAATCATGAATCATGAACTATATCGTTCCATTGTTTTATGTCGCCAACAACGATGAAAACCCGATCATGCATTACATCATTGCATCATGCTTTATGGTCATGCAGTGCCAGGCGTCTGGCCAAAAAAAGTCTGCAAAGATGTCATTGGATAGAAAAAGAGTTAGCATAGTAATTACCTTGGGTCGTGACGTGGTCAGGTTAAAAGGTGTTTAAGTCGCCTCCACCCTTTAAACTGTCATTTGATGTTTTTCAGAAAATGGAAGGCGTTTTTCTTAATAAACTCCATGCTCGTTCTCGTGAGACAAGGATAGGTTTCAGTAAAAAGTAGTAAGACATAGGTTAGTTTTAAAACGTACACTAAGAATCTATTAACCCTCTTTAACCCATATTGCTTTCACGAGATATCTATTTGTAGATCTAAATAGATGATCGGAGTTGGTTGCGATGTTAGTACCATGTGGTGTATATTCTTGTCAACAAAAGCGAAATCTCTTACCTCAAGTAATCCTACACACCGGTGATCCGATACATTTTTGATAGCTGATCCAATATCACCACCAGAACTCGACCTCGACGTTCACTTGGTGAACATCTACTTTTCAGTTGGTTGTCATTAAAAATCCTAGAACTACCCCTTGAGCTGCTGTCGAACGTGTAGTTTGGAAGTAGGAGATTGGAGGCGGAAAGGAAATGGTGGTAAAGGTTATAAGGTACAGCCATTACTCCTGGGTAGGCGATTAACACTTAGTGACAGCCGTTAGTAGCTTACTGCAGCCTTACTATCAGTAGCTTGTGACAGGCTACATAAGCGTGAAACGGATCGCTGATTGATTGGTCTACATTAAAGCAACCTACAATCGCACTCGTAACAACGGAGGCAGTCTCTCGAAAAAAGTGCTCATCGCCCATATTATGGACTTGTCGGCGATCCTTTTCCTAACTTTTCCCCACTGTTGTCTGGATCGATTTAGTTGACCGTGACTATTGCTCGTGACTCGCTGAGACTAGACAAAAATTTCGGATTCTGTTGCCCGCTCGTAAGGTGGTGTATGGTTGTAAGGCGGCTTTTTCCACAGACGTCAATATTAAAACACCTCCGTGTATGCACTTATTTGACAACATTCAAGTCGGTGCACGAGGTGTCAAGCCCTTCATATGCTTTCATACGGATATAAGATTCGGATCCGGTGACAGAGTACCCTATTAATTGGGTCGACCCACCTACGTTGATTGAAGCCTTGTTTCAACAACAGATAAGCTTATCTTCTTTCCTCTGACACAGCTCCGACTGTTAACTTCCTCCGGTATCGTTAATATTTTTGACTCATTTCACAACATGACTGGTAAAACACAATAGAATAGGATAGTTAATTTTCATAATAAGTGACATCCAATTTTATATGCAAGTGCAGAAAGTAGTGACTCCGGATAGTTATAAAATATAATGAGATCAAAAGGTTAGGTACTTAGACGTCCATAGGCTCCTTCTCTGTCGTCGGTATGGAAATCTGGCTCCCAACCTCGCAAATGTAGGATTGTGATGGTATAGGGACCTTGGCATCCGTACATGACCAAATTACCGACATATCAATAGGCTATGGTGAGGATTTGGCTCAGCTGCCTCTGGATTTGAGTAACTTGTGAATGGCTTACTGAACCACAATCGAACACCCAAAACCCAGATGAGGCGTATCAGGTCGATGTAGAGGCTTTTGAGACTCTTCCTTTGGAGATGTTTTTCCTGACAGTGGTCTCAATAGGAGGGTTCAATAAATTCTTTTGGTAAGCTCTCCAATGTGATCGTTGTATGTGATGCGAGCATACAGATGGATATTATAAAGTTAGAACCGCGTATGATAAAGTTAGAGTCGCCTATCACACGTTTGTATTCGTATCTGCAGCAGTCCCCTTTATCCCTCCTCACGCCTGTTCGTATTCAATTGGATAGTTAGGCAAAGCGATGAAAAAATAATGGGTCGTCGGAATTGCACCGTCAAGACTGTTTTTACAACTTCAAGCTCTCAATCTTACAAGGTTACTCTTGAAGTTATCACAGTACGATTAATTCAATAAAAACTAACCGTACGTCCAGCCATGGCGATACTTTATTGGCCATTTGGATAAAGCGGGAATAAAACTGTGGCATACCATGTGTCTACCTTGTATTATATTCATATTATGTTAGTACGAGCATCGCACATCAATAAGTTCATTCGTTTTTGCATTGGTTATAACGGATGTTCAAATCAAAATATGGTACAAAAATATAATTAAGAGAAATTCGACGACATTTTCATGTGTAGACGGACTCGTCTAGACGTACACACCGCACAGTTGGCGGATGGTCTACACACTTTTCATCGCAATGTCTTGTTTGTCGCACTGTCCGCTGGCGTACCAAGTAAAGACCATAGACCTATATATATATAGGTCTATGGTATATAGGTCTATGGTAAAGACCAGCCTTCCACTTACTATGGGATCGATGTGTGTCTATCGCACCGTCTACACGACAACTACCAGTTCAAACGTGGACCCCTTTGTGTTCGCAAGGAAAACTGAATCTGGATCGTGGAGCGCGGTGTGTGGACCGTGTGGTGTGTACGTTTGGATGGGGCTCTTAAATGAAAATATAAAAAGGAGCCGAACGAAATGGTAAGCTCAGGATGGCTTATGGGATTTTCCTCAATCCAAATTATAATCGTACGGTTATAAAGCGTTATCGTTCGATGTAACCCTGAGCATAGTCGTTATTATTGTACGGAAAACAACTTGCCCAGGCACACGGAATACAACCTTACAGTAGATGACCAGTAATTACTGGGTAGAGAATCGTTGATCACAATAAGCTAAATCCGTATGAAATAGTGACCATGATGAAATAGGAAACTCATTTGACGAACCAACCCAGTACCTTCGTACTGACTGCAACTCTATAAATAATAGCCAGCCTTTTTTAAAGTACTTAATTCTAAATGATTCAGGAAGGAAATTTGTTGATGATAGAAATCGATATAAAACTCGTAATGTAGTGTGTTGGGGCAATAAATAATAGTCCCAGCCTTTTTTAAAGTACTTAATTCTAAATGATTCAGGAAGGGAAATTTGTTGATGATAGAAATCGATATAAAACTCGTAATGTAGTGTGTTGGGGCAAACATATCTATTGATGTTTAAAGAAAAAACGTTGTCGTCTGATATCGCAAATTTGAGTTAAGAACTGCATCTAAAGTCTAGAGCAATTTATTTCTAAAGCAATTCCTGAATTTTTGTAGTTATTTTAAGTATTATTTGCAAGTAGGTACTCAAAATATTGAACTAAATTATTCCATTATCTATCTTCAAATTGTAAACATTGTACATTGTAGGTACTTGTCATTAATTAAGTTCATAACTGACGTTCAGAAAACTGGACTGATCGTTATGAGTCTGGGATCTTCTGAATCGATAGAGAGACTACTCAAATATACACATGATAGATAGGTTGTACCTTACCTGGCCCATTTGATGCCTGAAATTAGAAGATATAGAAATCCGAAAGTGAAACCGGCGAGAATGCTGAGAGACACTGTTGTGGTACCCATTGTGTTTTTCGGATGATGCGGTAAACTAGTAGACGGTCATACAAAATATGACTGCTAATGTTTGCATCTCCGCACGGTTATCAGCGTACTGAAGTGGCGTATAGCATTAGACACCTGACTGGAGGTCTCACCAAATCATTCAAGGTCTTTTTCAACGTCGTGGATAAGTGGGGGCGAGGAGATCCGACACGTTTGTTCTACCTTTGTGAATAATTGATAGAATATTGTTTTCGTTGTTAGGTGGCCACCTTCAGACGCAGAACTGATCAACTCCGCCATAATTGCGCCTATTGCGAGCGCTTAAATTACACCAATGAACTCACATTTTTTCTTTGTATCTTTTTACTATTTGCAAACAGCCGTGCCCCGTCATAACTACAGACAAAACAACAGAACTAAACTTCCAGGTTACTAAACAGAACTAAACTTACAGAATGAATTTCGACTAAAACATACTACAAATGAAAACAAAAATGTCGGAAAAACCTTCCGCTGGATTAGAGCAGTTCAGGAAACCAGACGCCAGGTCATTAATTATATTCCTCTATCAGTTGCGTTGATGCTCATTACTGGGAAGAGTGGGTTCAAATCAAATATAAAGATCAAGGAAATAATTGATAATGAGAAATTGAGCTCAGCTTTGGCGAATGAAAACTGGGAAAAGCTGCTAAACACCAACGATGTGAATGAAATCAGTGAAATGCTGGTAAATACAATTAGCAAACATAAAAATGATTCGACTAAAATTATCAAAATTAATGGAAAGCAAAAACATATAAAACCTTGGATAACTGATGGACTAATAATATCAATTAGAAAAAAGGAAAAGTTATACGCTCTAAGCCGAAAACAGCCAATGAATAATAATCTTAAAAAATATTTCCAAACATATCAGAAAAAACTAAAAATCTTGATCAGAAAAGCAAAAGAAAACTATTACAAAATGAAACTTGATAGGGTAGAGGGAAGTGCTAGGAAGACATGGAGAGTATTAAATCAAATTATAGATAAGTCAGGAAAGAAAAATAATCATATAAAAAAATTAGTAGTGAACGGGCATGTTTTGGATGGGGAGAGGGACAAGAAGAAATGTTTAGACGGCTTGAATAACTTTTTTGCGGGCATCGGAAGCAGTATGGCAACGAAAATTAGGAATAAGAATGTGAAGACGGGTTCCGGTGAAACTTGCACTACAGTTAAATTCAAATTTAAGGAAATCGTAGAGAAGGATGTTATAAGTTCTATCCAATCATTGAAGGGGGGATCAAGCCCAGGATGGGATGGTATAACATCTGAGATATTGAAGAATAATATTAAAACATTGTGTATACCATTGCTCCATTTAGTTAAGATTAGTTTTGAAACGGGACAGTTCCCCGACAATATGAAGATAGCTGCTGTAGTTCCTATATTTAAAAAAGGGGATAGTACTTCCTGTAGTAACTACCGCCCGATCAGTCTTGTGAGTTGCATAGCCAAAATAATAGAAAAATGTGCTAAGAATCAATTGACCAAATTCCTAGAGGATAATCTCTTACTTGCGTCTGCACAATATGGTTTTAGGAAAAATAAATCAACCCAAGATGCGGTCTGTCAACTTACCTCACTGGTAACAGATGACCTAGATCAAGGATTCAAAAGCTTAGCAATCTTTTTGGACCTAGCCAAAGCATTCGATACGATCTCCCATGATAAACTTTATGAAAAAATGGCTAAACTCGGTATAAAAAATACAGAACAGAAATGGTTTAAAAGCTATCTCTGTGATAGAAAACAGTATGTTAGAGTTGATAATGTTTCAAGTGATACTGTGACGTTGGGTAGTTATGGCATACCGCAGGGTACTGTTCTAGGGCCAATACTTTTTATAATGTACATTAATGACCTCCAATATGTTAAATTACCTGGGAAAGTAATATTGTTTGCGGATGACACTGCGATTTACGTAAATGGAATTTCCTGGGAGGCTGCTCTGCAAGGAGCTGAGGAATGTTTAAAAATAATTAATGATTGGCTGGCCCTTAATAAACTAACATTGAATGTAGAAAAAACCAATTTCTTGCCTTTCAGTATTGATACCAGATCCGCTCTACCCCTTGATAAAAATACTCTTCCATTCCACAAGTCCTTTTGTAATGACCTGACATGTTTATCTTGTGCTAAGATTTCGAGGGTGAAGGAAGCCAAATATTTAGGAATTACCTTAGATGAAAACATGAAATGGCACATACAGATACAACTAACAAATAATAAAATGAGGAAAGTTCTTTATAATATATATTATATTTTCTAAGTTAAAAAACATTGTAAGCAGAAAGCTCATGATTCAAGTATATCTAGCCTTAGCAGAATCTGTTGCTACATACTGTATGCCTGCCTGGAGTGGGGCTTACAAATCTGCTTTAGAGCCACTTCTTCTTACCCATAAAGCCTTGATTAGAAAAGTCTGTGGGGCTAATTATTTGGCTCATACTTTGCCTTTGTATAAGAATATCAAAATTTTGCCATTTACAGACTTGCTTAATTTACATAGAGTAAAGCAATTACTTAAGGAAAAATCTTATGAATTCCCTACGCATTATGCTTATACTCGATCCAAAACTGATCTTTCTCTGGTGCTGCCCCTCGTACGTACTACTTTTGCACAAAACTCATATTCATATAGGGGAACAACAATATTTAATTCATTCAACTATAATCTTAAATCTGAGTTGTTAAAATCAAAAAATATGTATAAAACATTAAAAAAATATTATCTAAGCTGCTTAAATGATAGGAATACATAATTCTATGGATTATAAAATTAGTCTAGAGTTACAAATTATTAATAAAACACTTAATGTCTAACCATTCTAAGATTAGGTAGATAAAAGACTCGTCTCCTAACACGGGCATTAGCCCATATTGGAGACTAATTTCCTGTTGATTAAAATTGGAATTGATTGTAATTATTATAATGATAATTTAATCTTGTAATTATTGTTCTTGCACAATGTAAACTTATAAAGGAAATAAACGATAAAAAAAAAAAAAAAAAAAAAAAATCGTATCAAGAATGATTTCACAAGAACACTTTCCTACAATGATCCCACTTATCTGAAATGGAAAATGGATGTCACCACGTGATTTACGCGTGGAAAAATAGTGTTCAAATATATGCCGCACTTATGGTTCACGTCAATATTCGATTTTATTAAAAAAACGGTAGGGGGTCAAATGTTCATGAAATTTTTAGTATAGTTCAATAATACTTCAAGTTGAAGTTTAGTTCCGTTGTTTTATCTGTAGTTATTACGGGGCACGGCTGTTTGCAAATAGTAAAAGGATACAAAGAAAAAATGTGAGTTCATTGGTGTAATTTAAGCGCTCGCAATAGGCGCAATTATGGCGGAGTTGATCAGTTCTGCGTCTGAAGGTGGCCACCTAACAACGAAAACAATATTCTATCAATAATAGATTAATGAAATTATTGCTCGAATCTACCTACCCAGTTGATCTCTGTCAAGACGTTCCCACCAATGTTTCAGAAATTAGGTACTTACTTTTTATCCGTAGACACGAGATACTTCTCGTGCGAGATACTCGATATCACAAATGCCAGGTCAGCTGTTGCCCACAATTAAAATTGAGCTGAAAACTTCAATGGCCATCGTGCAGAATATAGGTATCGTTTTTCTCTAATTATTTGCTTGGCTGGGCGGGACGCTACCGCATCCCTAGATACCGACTCTCTCGCCTTCCAAACTATGTTTCGTCATCCGTGCAAACATACAGAATCACGATTTTAACAATAGAGATTTATACGTCGACTCATAATTTGCCTATAGTGTCAATCCAAGGTGGAAAAAGACGGAAATTTATTCCTTCATCGCTTCATTTGTTAGGCACCGGTCGCACATCGCACGGCTTCAAGGAAACATATTCGGTGAAACCAAGGGTGACTGATGGTGAAAGGGGGGTTGTGGGAAGAAGACAGGGAACAGGAAAACATTGGTGGTGGAGGTTACAGGTATGAGGATCAGGTTTCTATATGAAGAGTACAGGGGAAGAATGGCACATGTCCTTAAAAGCTGATCTCGAGAAAAACCATTATTAAGGTTTAAAAACGTCTTGAGGCAAGGGAATGATCAAGATTTAAAAAAATAAAAATATGTGCAAACATCTGAAGTCTTCTTTAATCTTGATCATTACCTTGCCTCAAAATGATTTTAAACCTCGATAGGTAATGTTTGTTTTTTTGGGATCAGCTTTTAAGGACATGTATCATTCTTCCCCTGTACTATTCATATGCACACTCCTATATACGTAGCTGGCGGGCAAAATGGATATCAATCCTTTTTGCGGCTGAGGAGGTTTTTTGGCGGGCCAGTTTTTACAACGGAGTTGTTTTTGGGGGTATTCCATGTTGCCGGCCAATGCTTAGGCACGAGCCTTCATACCTATTCCGTTCCATTAGGTGAAGTGGGGATACAATGGCAGGGTTTAAACCATAGACAATATTATTATTATTATTTTTTTAATATATTTTATTGCGCCAAGTATATACAAGTAAACTTATAAGCAATATTCGTATGTTGAATATTTAAATTAAATGTTCAAAACTAAAGTCTTATATTGTTTTAGTACATTACTTAGTCTTATATTGTTCTGACGTTTTCACATTAGTTGAGCAAGCTCATGCGGTTTGGTTCGTTTCAATCTTCGGAGTAGATCATCTAGGAGTCTAGGAGTCGGACAACATCGTCGTTGACGTGATCTTGGAGCCTCATTGATGGCTTGGTTGATCGCTTGGTTGCGTATGACCTCATTGACCGATTCCACTTGAAGCTCGTAGTGTAATCGGTCGTTACGAAAGTATCTGTATGCATCTGTGCATGAACGCAGAACATTATTCTGGAATCGCTGAATAATGTTGCGATTACTAGGTGCGGTGCATCCCCACAATTGTGCACCATAAGTCCATACGGGTCTCAGGACTTGTTTGTACCATAGACAATATTATGCCTATGTTAAATACATCTATGGTCAAAACTAAAGGTACCTACTTATGTGTAACTCAGCATTTTCAGCTCACTACCTATTCAGTACCATCCAGTAAAATAAATTGGTATAAACTGTTAGACGTGCGGCTTTGCTAATTCAAGTTGGTCTAAAAATCCCCAGTTTTTTCCGTTCCTGTGTTTGCGGCGAGAAGGAACCCGTGAACCACATAATCACCGATTTGTTCATAAACGAGACAAGCTAATAATAAATTTGCACGATGAAGTCCGATCACCTTTCGATCTCGTCACCGTCCTTGAATTGAAGCAATATCATTGTATTTCTGTAAGTGATTCTGTAATGTTAATAAACGTGCCTAAATAATTAGTAGGTTAACCTGATATTTGAAAAAAACTGGTAATAAAGTATTAGATTATTATTCTTTAGCTGCAATTCGTCGGGTTGATTTCTCCAGAATCAATCAAATTCACTATTAAATACCTAGTAAATTTGGTGGGTGAAACAAAAAAATTTTTGGTTTTCTAAAATTGCTCATCACCGAACTTGATGAGCAATTTTGGGCCAAATTTGGGATTCTGACGTTTAGCTTCAGACAGCCTTGTAATATATATCACAGACAATATGGTGTATTTCATATGGATACTTTGGAGCTTTGGGATATCGAAAATCGAACAAATAATGATGGTGGTGTAGAGAGGAGTGTGAGCGTATTCTCAGTAAAATCAACGCTGATGGTTTGATTTATGTGAAACTTACATCCTACACCAACAATATTCTGACTTCATATTAAAACCATCGGATTTCGGAAAATAGAACCAGACAGATATAGGCAGAGAAGAGGGAGGATTGGGTGACAGTTTCTTTTGAAAATGAGGCAATGCACCAGAACACATAGATACGTTTCAACGTGCAACGCAATCATTTAGCTAGTATTAGAATACTAATGAAAGATTCAAAACAAAATGCGTTCAGGTTCAAATAGTTTGCGCTCAACAGTAAGTTAGAAGTCGTATACGTCAAGTACCCAAACTTGGTAGTAGATATTGGGTGAAATAATGAATAAGAACAAAATTGGTTTAAACAACTTCCTGTGACTTTATTTGTGAACATTGGCAAATTACAATAATTTAACAACGGTTTAAATGGTATGTGTAAAATAATTCTTATGGATACTCTGAAGATTGACGATAAAATACCTAACCGGCATTTCAATTCTAAATTAGTAGATTTATCCTATCTATACCAGTATGGTTACGAATAAGACATGTCATTACTTATGATTGCATAGTCGAACGAAAATCGGATTATGTTAAATTTACAGGAGATCGGCTCCTTTCCCAATAATGAGGTAGGATAAATAAATTATGACCTACCGTCACGTATGAATTTCGATTTAAGTAAAGATTGGATCTTTTACAAGAATTGGTAACAGTAAAAAATTGGATAAAGGAACTCTAACCACATCAATATAATAATTACCTTTATAACAACAATAAACTTGTTTTCATTCTCATATTCTTCAAACAAAATGATTTTCTACTCTCTTCTTAAGCTTTTTACAGTGCGACTTTTTCTAGGTAAGAGTTTACTGATGAAAATTTGAAAAATGCATTGACAAATCGGTGATGGAATGTTCAGTATATTGCCCCTATAAAAATAACGGCTTTCAACTCATCGTAGATTAGCTTACACTAAATTTGAATAATTTCACTGGAAGGTTCGATTAAACCTCTAAATCTCTGATGCTTCAAAATTCACATATTTTGTGCTAATTTTTCTCCCATTTAGGTAAAAAAAGTTGTTGATTTTTCCTTGGATAAATATCTATTTCCTTTCGGTTCAAGATCAATTTCCACTCTTTCTCATAATTCAGCATTCGGCGTGCTGGCAAACTTACTCATTATCTTATTATAGGAGAAATCGTTCAAATCAAGTCAAGTCATATCCTAGACATCAATTAAAAACTAAAAATTTGTGTAAGCAGGTTTAAATTCCAAAAACATTCAGGGGCGAAGCTATATCATAATTCACAGAATACTCGGTCTCGGATGAATTCATTAATAGTTAGCGATCAAAGTTGAACTCAATAACAATAGTTGCCCTTGATGATTCGAGTTGTGAATCCAATGAGATTGAATCTATCTTCAGAAATTAATCGAACAGAGATTCTGCTATTGCTGGAATGGTTAGTTTCATTTCATACAATGTGGTTTCTTGTTGATAGTTCTAAACAATGATATACAACGAGAGTTCCTTGAACGACCATAAGCTTACGACTCAAACAATGTTTTGAATAATCTTATTCCCCTCGTAACTACTTACGTCAAAATGTTATTAGTATTGCAATATATGAGTACACCTACACCTACGCATATATTGTTGAAATTCTCATTAACAGCATTCAATTTCTAAATTATTAACACATGGGTATGTACGATAACATCTTATGTTCACATCTGTTCAAAGAGTCGATTACAACAGCAATATCTCAACCCAAAAGCTTCAAATGAACGTGGTATTTACAATAATGATAGATAATTATTGTTGTAACTTCAAATGACGATCCTTAAAGCGAAAATATGAGAGGTACTTAGGCTAATAATTCTTTATGTCTTTGGTGTGACAAGTTGAGACTCAGGAGTGACGGAGGTTGTCATAATGGAGAGTGGTTAAGTTCGAATTATATCACTGATCGATTTATGTTGGTATTTTAGATTCATCAAATGATGCATATTTCAAACATCACACATGAGATCGGGCTAAGTTTATCCCATCGTATGTTGGGGTCATATTACTACTATTCTATTGAAGCGGTATTGCAATTTGTACATTTAATATGCGTTCTTAATATTGTTTGCCAGTGTTGGTTGTCCGCCACCGTGGAAATATCCAGTTGTTTATTATTCTCGTACTTATCGTTTGTAAGATAACTATACTCTTTAGGAAGAAACACAGGATTACGGCCCGAGGGATATGTACGACGAACACGTATAGTTTGACGTAGGATGCGTCACATGCTTAAAACATTGTGAAAAATTGTGTTGTTTCGCTTCTAGGAACCATACAAGTCAATTTCTCTTTATCAAACTATAAAACTTTAATATAACTGTAACTATACGCAACCATGGGGTGAGGATATCAACCCAAAATGATTAAAGCTGTTGAAGAACTCTACCAATTAACTTACTCGTACATTTCTCAAGAGTGTAACCCAAGATAAGTAACCTAAGATCAATGCAACATCACCATAGAACGAGGACTACATTCCAATGCAATATCGTGAAGTAGTAGATTATACCCTTGAACTTCTGAAATCAAAAGCATTTTAAACCTAAGAGCAATATAATTTGTACTGATCAAATATGATAAAGTCACTCACTGGCAATAGTGACTAAGTATAGTGGCTAGTGAGGTGCTTTGAAAAAAAAGAAAAGAAAAAAGAATTAAGCCATATGATGACACACTGGTGCCACACAAAGAGTTGAAAAAGTCTTTTGTATCGATAATTTAGTCATTTTTTTTTATTAGTGGAATCAAAATCCATACCACCAATGAGTACACAGGAGTGATAGGGGAAGGCGAGCCGGAAACGGTTGAGGGGGTAAATGGTAGTGGTACTATATAATTCTTCTCGTAAACTTGACAGACCATTCTCATGATTGACCACTAATGATTAGAATGGTTATGCACAATCAAAAAATGAACAGAGTAGGATTTCAGGTTTTGGTATGAGTTTCTGACATCTACCGCTTCCACAGGTCACAACATACTTAAGATTGGTCTACCTATGCAATGGTACGATGAATGAGTTGGAAATAGCACCCCACTAATAGTTTACGCAGTAATTAGGCTGATCAAGGTTTAAAGAATCAAGTATTGACGAGTTCAGCCTCCCCGGGCATCAAAGAGAGATTCACTTTGGGGCTGAAAGATGTAGCGAATAATAACAGGCATCCGCATCAGCACAAATACGAATATTGGCAGTTTGACAACTTTCTTTTCACCTTAATAGTATAGGAGTGCGTTAACATTGGCGCTATACTCCGACATCTAGTTCAATGTCCTGGATTGTTGCAGGAATAGGGCTAGCAATATTAATTGCAGCCTTGCAAAAACTTTGATGGCCAGGAGTAATCACAACATAAACATGGTACGGTGGAATAATTCTGTAATTAAACTCACTATACAACTGAATAATATAATTTCTCTTCCTGTGGTGAAAAAGTGGATTTCAAAGGAAAATTGAGATGAACAATAGGATCGTAGCTTAGTTTATCTGGATTGTTGATACTGTGATACGAAATGTCATTCCCGCACTATAATATAGCACCATATTATGACGAAACTCAAGCCCAAACCATATCTAGAAAAATTTCAGTTTACTGAATTCTCATTGGATTACAAGGTCGTTATTTTGGATGATGAAATTCGTGAATACCACACCTTTCATTGAATATGATTTTATTCATTAACAATTGATCATCTGAACATTCTGTTCAACTTCTATCGCACCGTTAGAACGCGAATTCAAGACAGTGACTCATTGAAAGCAACTCATCATTACCTCTCAGAATACTCTCACCCAAAGAGCCCCCCCCCCCCTCCCAACCACAATACAAATGAAGAGGATATTAGAGATGATCGTTTCGTCCTTTCAATTATGCGCGATATTAGGTATGTTTTGTAACATTCTGTTTAAATTTCATCACAATTGACGGGGGTTGGTGGATAATGTACAGTGGACTGAGCTCAAGTGTTAACTGCAAGATCCTTTACGTCAGGGGTCGGCTAACCATGACCCACGAAGGATTTTTTATCCGGCCCGCGGTTACATCCCAAGATGGTACTGACGTGGTAAACTACGGTTTCAAATCAAGACTTCCCCTCGCCTAAAAAGTTTGTTATGATCCGTATATAAATGTAGTACGATAATTGTACACGAAAATCAGAACATAGGTTCAGACTGACCGACGAGAATTTAAAATGTGTTCTGAAAGTTGGTGGATCGAAATTTGAACCAAAATGGGTTGAAATTTTGAGTAGGATGCAGTTCCACAAAACCCATAAAGGACGTTTTAGTTATAATGTATTGTATGTAGTAACAATTGTATCTAAAATCTAGTTTTAGATACATATTCAGTGTTTACTAAACTTGATTATTGTATTGTAAACCTTACAAACACACCGGCCCACCAAGTTGTCTATATTTACCGACCTCTCCTTTTGCTGGCGACTGAACTATACACTCCAAAACGAAAGGAGGGAACAAGTTATGAACTGCAATGAGGGTACATGTGCCAATTCAATGTTTAGATCGCCAACATCTGAAGCTACTGTATATAATAAACAAGACTCATTTTAAAAAACAGTTTTCAAACTTCTTGTGGTTCAGCAATTTCGTTTTGTTTGTCTCGCCTTGTTTTTCAACCTGACGGTTGGAACTTCTAGGTCATCGACACTTTTCAACCAGCTGCTAACATTACTTTGGTATTTATTTCCTCTCCAAGTGTTGCTGACACCTGGTATGGTCTTCATATCGATCTATAACAACGCACGATATCTGATGAGCAGCCCAACGCTTGGAAAGTTCTATTAGGAACATATTTATGAGGGTAATTCAATATCACACTTTCATTCGAAACTACTGCCACGTATAGTTATCAGAAAAATGGTCTTGCGAAGGTACTTATCGTTGGATGAACTATTGATATTTCAGACTTCTTCTCCATAAAAAAGGAACATTGCTCCATATTTCGTGGTGGACTGTTAATTAGGTACAGAATACTTATGCATTTTAATTTAATTAATCTTTGTAGGATAAGAAATTGCTGTTTTTATGAAATTGCTGTTTCTCAATACTTTGTAAGTTCGTATTAGATTTGTGAGGAGGAGTTTTGTTGGTTGAGGAAGGAACTCCTTGGTATTTTTCGTCAAGCTTATATAGTTTATAAACGTTGACTACTATAAGAATAATTCGTGCGTTCTCAACCACATTTCCAACAAATCCTGTGTTGTCTTCCTTACCCTCTCAACAGCTTAGTTCCTCACACAAGTTTGATGACTAGTGATTACGAGTGGAGCCTTAATTTAATAATTCTATGATGGTTACGAATACATCTCTGTTTATATAAAGGCAAGCAAAGTCCTATAAACTCAAGATACAATGGGGGGAAAGAAGAAGTGAGCAGTTAACTAAATCAATTGCTGTTTCCCTTTAATAGTTCAAGTACCGAAAAACAATTTTAGATGTAAGCATTACAAACTAAAGCAGGCTGCAAGTTATGAAAAGCAAAAGAAGGATGTAGGTAATATACTGGGGAAGATTGGTGGATACAACAATTTCAAACAATGTCAGAAGTTGTTGGGTATTTTTCCTTCTCTTTTACGAACTGGAATTTGTAATAATAAAACAAAATTAATAAATTGTACAAATAGGAAATTTCATCAATTTAGTCACCTAGTTGGTTAATATAGAAGAACTCAATCTAAAAATATAAGCTAGATGCCGGCTCCTAAACTTCCTTGGACATTCCTTTCATACCGCGAGATACATCACCTGGCAGTTCTGGTGGGGCTGACTGTGAGGGGGTCGGGCGAGTGCTACCCTCGCTTCGCACTTTGCTCTCACTATGAGCTCTCCACTGAAGATCACCTGTACACATTCAATAAGTCTTGTCGTAATACAAAGCAGTGAGGTACTGTACTGGACAGTTTGAATGAGGAGCCAAGTAGGGTTACTTACCATGTATGTGTAGTGTAAAAATTGATAATACAATAAACTCAAATTGCCAAGATTCATGGAAACTTATATTACGAACAGACTGAAAAAATGTATATTAATTTGCCCGGTGCTTCGCCATTTCTCATCAAATAGTAGGTAATTTGAATTTACCGGCTGGTAAATTTTCATAATGCCATTACAGAATTACCTAATGAGATTCATGTGAGGCACGAATCAGAAATTTAACGTTGATGAATTTTATTCGTCCGGTAGTTAACTGATATGGCAAATTGATATGGTCGATGTAGTGTTGTCGGTATCTGTACTGAAGATGGTTCAGGTTTGGTAGATTTCCTGGTTATGATTTTCTGGAATGACCTTCTGGCACAGGCATATAAATGTGCAGGGTGCCTTGAAATGCGCCTTTATTCAAAAATTCGCTAAGGGGAAGTAAAAATAATGTGAATGATTTAAATTTGCCAATTCATGAACCGGGGTTATGTGTCATGTTATCTGATGAGTGACAGATCCTGAAGGTGCAAGGATACTAAGGGAGTATATTGGAGTTACGCTTAACACATGAAAAATGAAACATTATCTACTGAAGGTCAATGGTAATATCGATTAATTCCAATGTTTCAAACTTGACTCTTTCATGATGATGATGGTGTTAAACGAATAAGTAGCGACTTTTGATGCAATCGAGTATCCTCACCTAAAGCTATTAGAAAATGAATCTCTGAGGGGTTACACAAATGTACAACATTTATTACAAAACGAGTAAACGTAAATATAATAGTATTAGCTGGTGTCAAATACTGTTTGGATCCTCCGATGGTATTTATGTTTATCAGGCTAAAGAGATAGACCTTTAGGAGTGAATGACTCCAAAATTATGGGTACTGTGACGGTTTCCGAGTTATTGATAGCATCCCTTAAGATAGGGACGGACCTGGGAATACCCAAATTGTCATGAGACATAATGGCCCACTCAGTCTGGGAGCCTGATTATATCTGGGAGTGGAAGAAGGAGATGCCATTATATGCCAACAACAAATAATAGACATTAAAAATTCTCTTGATTATGTGTGGGTCATCATTTACAAAAGGGCTGAACCATATTATAAAGCTAGGCACATCAGTGACTAGATTGACTAGCATTGACTTCAAGCATGAAAGGGTCAAGGAAAGGAAAAGATACTACGTTTTATAATTCTCTGTTTGGGAATCAGCGTTCTTGTGCGTATACGAACAATATTCTTGTAAATCTAGAGGCGACTGAACAACCTCACCAGAAATGAGTTTTCTATTTTGATGTAAAAAATGTTGTTCGCAATGCGAACATGGATGAGTTATGATGGAGAATGGAAAAGAGTTGGAAGTTTTCCGGTTACGAAAGGGCAAAAATATTGGTGAAATAAATCAGTATCAAAAATATTGAAGCATGCAATATAACTAAAAGATGTGTAAATAAGTGAGAGGGATAAGCATCACAGAGATTAATGAAGTCAGTAAAATGAATAAACAAGCGAACATAAAAAGGACTGTGAGATGAAAGACAATTGAGGTATGGGAAACGAAATGTCTCATATATAAAAATGTTACTTTCTCTTGTGATTTAAACCAACACGTTTTTCATTCATTCGTTCATTCATTCATAGTAAAATGACATGCGTTTTATCAGTGAGACTTGCCAGTAACAGCGATTTCCTAATTTGGAACTTAGTTATAACAAGTGCAATGGTAAAACAAGGGCATCTTTAACACAAGTTGAGGGTAAATTTCATGCCCACATAATTGTGTGACATGTCGTTAAAAATTAATGTTCGGCACTACAATTTTTAGAGGAGGCAATCAATGCCTGTTAGAATTGTGTTTGATATACCTGTAATGACTTGGTAAAGTATTGTTACGCGTGCCCATAGATCTATATACCTAGGTATATAGATTTATGCGCGTGCCCTGTTAACTTGAGTATTAACTTGATACTTACTGATTCATTGTAAGTATGTTGTGTGCCCGTTACGAAAGTCCGAACCGTTTTTTAATCTAATCTGTGTCATTACATACATCTTTACCTCAAAAGTTCTATACAAACATTGAGCAATGATGGATAGGAGAGGTAGAGTGCCTTGACTATTTGATACAAAACAGCTGCCGTCACAAGAGGAAAAACTCTGAAAATTCTTGACACAACGGTTTATTATATTTTTGTGCTAATCATCCTTCTGTATAGATCACTAAATGACTGAATAATTGTTAGTATTAATTATTATCAATGATTAATAATTGTGGTTAGTTATTAATAATTATTAATAAAGGTTATTACCTAATTGTTAATAATTATTATTATTAATTCACTCGATATCTGAAAACCCTTTGCTGTTCGAATCAGCTGGGCCAGTATGAATATTGAACCGACAGTCCGACTGTTGACTACTTTTGATCTGCTCCAAACTGGAGCCCTCATTGTGAACGAACGGCTGGTCGTACAAAACTCCAAATGGTCTTGAAAAAATTCTAAAAATTAAACACATCTTAAATGTAAACTGAAAGCTATAGGTACCATTCCAGTTGAAATTTTCCAAAATATGAATTTTTCAAAATTCCTTTTAAACCCCTTCCCATTGATTTAAGGTTATGAAAAGTTAGGAGGATCATTGTGTGGTTGGATTTTAGAACCTATTATTTTATAATTTATTATTTTAGAATGTTTCATTTTAGAAATTATTATTTTAGGGTTTATTATTTTAGAATTTCTCATTTTAGAATGAATTATTTTAGGATTTATTATTTTAGAATTTTATTAGCATTTATTATTTTATAGAGCCGCGGACGGCGATTATTTTAAACCAACTAATTTTGTGGGGGGTCACAAAACTTTTTCCTTGGTCGATTCCTATGGTTCATTATCAAAGACAATGAATCAAAATAATTCATTGTACGGCCAGCCGTTTGTTCACAATGAGGGCTCAAAGTTGGAGCAGATCAAAGGTGCCAACGTGAGGGTGAATCATGCGGCAGACTGTCGGGGCAGTGTTCACACTGGCCCAGCTGATTCGAACAACACATGGTTTTCAGATATCGAGTTAATTAATAATAAATAATTAATATCTAATATTAAATAATAATAATAGATCGCGAAATTTTATTGCAATAGTTGGTAGGTCGAGGATAATGATTTGGAAAGTATCAGGGTGGTAATTGGATTTTTCTGGTTTTAATAATTATTGTTAGTTATTAACAATTAGTATTAATTAATAATAATCACCTTAATTACTAATCATTAACCATCATCAATAATAATTTACATCACTTGATAATAATTATCAATAATAAAAATAATAATTATCAATTAATCATAATTCATAATAATGAATCTATCATTTACCTAGTGTTGTTGGCAGAAGGGTGATCGTATGTTCAAAGAAGATAATAAACCGTTGTCTCAAGAATTTGCAGAGGTTTATGAAACGCTCTTCAATTAAATCCTTCCACACTGAGCAAGCAACTTTTTATATTTCTTGTTCCAAACTCTTAGATTCATATACATTTTTCACGTTTTCAAATACTAAAAAAATTTTGAAATGAATTATAGAAATAATTTCCTAATTAATTGCTTTTCCAACGGTCATCAATAAGCGTGTCCCTTTCATTCCGATTTAGACTGTTTTTGTTGGATGTCTAATGCACATGAGGTAGGAATATCCAACACATCAACAAATTATGACAAAACATTTCATAATTCCTGTGAGCCATACCCTCAAAGGACGGTTGAAACGAATCTAATTATATGAAATGTTGAGCCATGTTACCATGAACAACGTTTTGGGTGACAGTGAAGGTCTTGCCTGTGTCCAAAGGTACTGTCCAATTGACAGGCTCAGGGGATCGCATCAGGATTTGCTCTGGAGACTTTACCCTCGTGGGTTCTGGTGGTGACTTCACCACTGGTTCCGTGGCCACTGGTTCCGGTTCGGGCTCCACTTCTGCTTATGAAAAGAGAAAGATACAATGTGTGATTCATCACTGCCATCAGTTTTATTGGATAACTTCAATGTCATAAAGTGTCAAGATCAAATTCAGGTAATCATGGAGTTGTTTGAATCAATAATCGTCTCGTAAATAGTATGATCGTAGTGTAACTAAATTAATGCTTGAATAACGGCGGTAGTTCCACCCTACACACTAAGGGCATAGGTGTGACATCTTCTTCAAGTTACAAGATAGAAAACAACAAAAGCGAGCAGTTGGCGTCAAAATTGTAAAGTACGGAATCTTTTCCCATTTTGAACGACGCACAGTGGAGCAGAGGAACGTGCCTCGAAAGGCCAAGTAAGTACACCTGACCTAAACATTACATAGGTATTTCCCGTATAATGCTCCATGATTACTCAGTTACAAAGATTCCTAATCGCAGTTTACGGTCGAGCATACTTGAAAATTATTCAGTCTGAGGGAATGGGCGAAGTATTGTGATTTTGATCCTTTAGAACTCCAAACCTTTCAGCCTTGGGGCCACACTGATAACTTCAGCGAGTTCAAAGGGCCAACACCGTTTTAATTTTCCTACCAGTATCTAGTCGCTGATATCGCTCCCTGAGCGAGCATACCTAGCAAGTAAATAAAACTGATTTATTATCATTTTATCTAACAACAATAAGCCGTTAGCGGACACTAGCGGGCCGGATTTGGCCCGCGGGCCGTAGTTTGGAGACCCCTGCTTTAGAAGGTGTTTGTTACCCAAAACGCATCAGACTTTGAAAGTATGCATGAATAAATATGAAAAAACACGGTTGCTGACTACGACAAAATTATTTGACGACTTTTCGTTACTGTGACACTGTTACTAGTCATGACTCGAAATGAAAACTCAAAGGTAGAAATTACTGTTGGCTTGAAGTTAGAAATATCACGTTTAATGTTGATTTTCTAGAGAATTTATATATCTTATGTTATTTCTATTCTTCTCAAGTTATTGTCTTGGGTAAGGGTGTACTTATATATTGAAATGCATTACTAAATTAATATATGATTGCAGTTATTTGAAAAAAAAAAAAAAAAAAACTTGGCGAATTGGTTGATTTACAGCCCGACTGAAACCACCTTATCCCTTAGGCTTCCAATTTAATAAAGTTTACAATGGGAATTATGTATACTGAACCACAGGAAAGCATTTGATGCGACGGGCAATACACGTAACTCATTTATATAGATTTAGTTGAACACGATTCGCACCAGATGATCAGTTTACCGACTTCTGAAGCAGTAATACGGATGCTGAATGCGAAAGTAGGTTGGTTCGTTGAATTGGTCAATCATAATACTCGCATGCTGTATGAGACACAAGTAGGTACACATTTGAAGCAAAAGGTATGCTCAACCGTAACTCACGATACCTAAAGTAAACTCACAGTTTATTCACATGGAAATGTAAAATTTGTGTCTATCCCATGTGGACCTGGAATAGTTGACAATAAACGTTCATATGTCAATTTACAACTGATTAATCTAAATCATACTTAGCTCACGCTACAGATAACAATGGGCTTGGACAGTACCTACATCAAAGGATATACAAAAATATGCTACATACCTACTAATATTCATATTATATACATAATATACTAGTTTTATCGTATTTAAAAGGACTACCGATTACTAACTTTATTGTCTACTCCACTTGATAAATTAGGGTTTCATCCATTATTTTTATTTTGAACAACTCTATCATACTTCATTTTATAATTACGCCACTCTTTTATCATTCACTATTACATATGTACATGATATTTGATTATACATTAGTGGGTACCTGTCTATGATTATATTGGGTAGGTAGGTCTCAACAGTCACAAAATACTACACTAGATGATGGCATGATGAAGGTTGGAGAGGCTGTACCTACCATATCCATGAGTATATAGTAATGTAATGAACCGAGACCACTAACTTCCAAAAATAAGTTATTTTTCTTATGTAAATTATATAAATTAAAAATAGATCAGCAACTGTTCTTTCAATAGTCGATTGCTTGATTGGTGCGTCTGAAAGAGCAACGACTGCTTTTTCAATAAAATAAGTTGACCTCGATTTGCAGACGGATTCATAAATTTACTAACCTCAACCGTTCTCATTTAAACTGATGAGCTTGTGTGCAGAAAACTCTTACAAAAGCAGAAGTGGGCTCGTGCAGTGGGAAAAGTTATCAGCGACAAGTACTGACGAACCAACCTCATCAAGATATCTCTCATCATGAATGAGCTCTTCTTGTTCTTATGTAGTACGAGTATACCTTGTCCGTCGCAGCTGAACAGCTATCATTCATGATTAGACGTGCATCAATGTATCCAATATGCTTGGATGGTGGGGAACAGGATTATAAATTGCCAGTTTCTTAGTGCAATTGTTTAGAAAACGTGTAGCACACCACGAAAGTTATTCGTCGTCAATGTTCATAATCCACTCGTACTGGGTGTTTCGGAATTCACGGCTCTAGAAATTAATTGATTGAGTATTTATTTGATAAGATTATCAAGTTTTCCACCAACAACCTTCGCCTCATTCGTTCCTAATTGAATTTTTCATTCCACTCGATCCATGAGGGATGAATTAATTTACAAAGCCATGAAATGTATTACATATACATGAGAGACGAGTGTTTACCTATCGATGTAACTAAAACTTTCATTATCATTCCATAATGATCGAGTAGATATTGATTATCACACAATTACTGCAATTGATCAACTTGTTATACCTAGAAAAATGATTCCGAACTTTCAGGAGAATAACTATCTTGCAGCCTTTTTTCCTTCGAACTTACGCAGTCGAGATATCAATTACACGACAACCGGCTAAGTGAACATTAACACTTGATTCGCACACCATAACTGAGGAATTGGTTCACCTATCTTCCTCGTGTAACATGTAACATCAATGATAAAATTTCATCAATTTCGACACATTTACATGAGTTTGAATGACTTTTTAAGCTACTCTAGACGAGAAAGAGTTTTTCAGAGTGGCGCGTTTCAAGTAGAATGTGTAGATTAGCTAATGTTTAAACGAATTACATTTTATTACTGATCGGTATCTTTACTCCAATATCGTGTGTAATAATACCAGTTACTTGAAAGTATGATACCAATTTATTCGAGGGTACGTTTGAACATATCTACATATATGATTTCAACAAACCGATTCGCTTCAATAAAATAATTATAATTTTCGGCTTACCTGCGGACGATACCAAGCGATTGTTAAACAGCCAAACAGCTTTTGCTCGTGATAAACGCACTGTTACTCATTCAATGCAAGCAATGAATTGTTGTATTGGTAACTTGATGGCAAAAGCGGTTAAAGGTAAGGTAAGCACAACGTCATATTTTTCGCTTATGAAATTACGCCACGGACCTAGGATGCCAATTCCATGTACAACTTCATAGTTAAAAAACAAATTATTGAACATAGCTTCAGCCTTTTACGAGTATGAAAAAAGGATTGTATTCGAAAACCAAATTAATTGAGAAACCATATCTAGCATGCACATTAACATTCATTGTGACATGCATTAGTAGTTCTATGGGTTTTTAATATTCTAAAGCAATGGATAATGTGATATCCTACAGGTTAAGAGTTAAATTCAATGGCATACCTACTAAATTGGATATAATGTTATGAGGAAGTAGGTAGCTAGAATGATTCAACTAAGTTCATTTTTCGTTCAAGAGTATTTATTCCGCATTTAGTACGAACGGACATGATCAATTTGCTCCCAATTTTACGTTCAATAATATGCTGAGAAAATCAACCAGTGTTGAATTTCTAAGCATATTACAGATTGATGTAACTAGGAATATGTAAGAAGACGGCAGCAATTTATACTTACTCGTTCTCTCTGAATCATTGTTGAATATTTCTTTAGGCCTCTTGTTCTTGTGTTTAACAGAACCTGTACTAGGTTTCGAACGGGTTTGAAGGGTTGCTAAAGAAACATACAGAAGATATAATAAAAGCACTAACTAAACACAAAATTCAGTAGTATCAAATACATTCGTTCACAACATATGAACAAAAACCTGATTGAGCATCCTGATCCTTATAGTTGGAAGGGTATTACAGGTAGATCAGTTGCAATTATGACAGGGAAGTAATTTTTAACCGATGCTACTACTGAACTTTTTTAAACAAGATGAAGAATAACCAGCAGTAGTATGTTTCAAGTGATCTTTCCCTTCGCCCATTGAATTTCAATTCCCTCCGTAACCATAATTTCAATGTTTTAGGTTTCAATACCTATGTGAAAAAATATCAATAAATGATAAATGAGAGAATAAAAAAATAATAGGTACATATTTCAGACCGTACTACATTGATAGATATACTTAGCTCTTGAATTATTTATATGATACATGCCACGTTCCTTAAAATATGTTATGAGTTTTGCTGATGTTATGGGAGTTTAGTATCATTCCATCTCTTAGGGATTATGATGATTATGGGAATGAGTAGTGATCCTAAGAGTTGGGTTATCTACACAGAAATAATTAGGTGTTGTATGATTGTAACAAATTGGTTACTGCTTAAATCCTCAGGTCTATAGATGGTTTAACGTTACTGCGCGTTTTTCTTATTCGTGTAGCAGGTTTTTGTTATCATTTTGGAAGCTTGAAGTTTCGAGTGAAAATACATTAATAGTTATTGTGCATATGTTGAGGAAATTTGATAATAATAGATGTACCAACTACTATTTTTCAAATTTGAAATTTATACGAGACTAAGCGAAAAGGTTGGGGTAGGAGGCAGCTCATTGCTTAGGGGATTCCAACGTTATTCTTCATGTGGATCGGATTGATCAAAACACTATATCTATTTAAAATTCATTAGTGCTTGGCTATGGTTTAGTCAAAGAACTAAGCTTGGTTTCTGTCAAACTAATACATTGTTTAGAAATGGATTCGTAAATTGAAGTTTGTGCTTCTTTCTACCATTTGGTTACTGCCCTTAATTGTAAATAATATTAAAAGCATTAGCAACAACGTTTTAGAAGGCAAGAAAATAAGCTAGAAATTTGAACAAGCATGGATGTCGGTTGAATGAGAATAATTTAAACCATAAATCATCGTGCAATAACATTAGGATTTTCATATCTGAACATGCATTCATGCAGCTTCTCATTAGGCTGAAATATTAATTAGTTTCTCATCCACATAAATTTCTAGTACGTAATTATTTGTGGATGGAAACATTGTAACGCATTGGCCAACAAAATAACTATGGGTACACGATCGCTCTTTATCTTCAAGACCAACTGAGGATACACATGTAAGTAGGAAGGTACTTATGCATGCTTTTTCTCATTTTGAGGACACCTATTAAATGAAAAATGAAAAAAAGGTGGGGGGGATCCAACTCTCGACATCAATATAGTATCATACTATTGAACTACGTGAGAGCATAACTTACTATTATCGGTTTATCCTATGTATTCAATGTGGTTATTGTACCTCTGGAGAGATTCTCAAATCGAAAAACATCTGGTTCGTTTGATAGATATGTTAATAAATTAAGATCTATTTGCCATCTCCGAGAATTCAAAAATTCATAAATAAGAACATGAAAAGTGTTTTAGACTTTTAATAAGTCATTTCCGAATCCAAAATGTTTCTAGGCTAAGCAATTGTACATGGAAACATGTTGACGAGGTTGTATGGTTTCAAATAAGCTGTTATCTGTGATATTTGTATTGAATGTTAGGGAAAATACTGAAGTGTTATTTAATATTACTTTCATATCATTCTGTACGATTTGGCGTCCAAAGTCCACGGAACCGCGCCCTCAGAAAAAAACTCTATGTGCAATAAATAGTCCCACATTTTAGACTTCAAGATGCCCGTCTATCAGTATATCCCAAGAAAATTTCATTTAATGCTTCTTTTTTCGCAAAGAAAAATACCATCTAGGGCAAGGCATATAGGAGTATATGAATCAAAGACAGTAGGCCTTAGTTAAAGATTCGACTGAGATTTTGCCTCAATCGTCCAACCACAGTCAAAAATTATGGATGATAGAAACCCCTTTGCATAGGATGTGAAAGGAATACCCGCCATCTCAAAAAAAGCCACGACATCACCAGTTATGACGATTCCAAGCTTCAAGAAACAATTTGTTCCCAATAGCGATTTCAGCACATATTCAGTTAAAGCTGATTGACAGGTTTGAGCGCTTTTCTGGGGAGGAAGTGAGCTTGATTGCCTAAAAAGCTCACAACAAGATACATGACAGTTCTTGGAATGTTGTACCATAAGTGTGCCTATTGTCACAATGGTATCATGAGTGGTCACTTCAATTTCATGGAAGGCTCTTGGAATGGTTCTCCAGCACTACTTCTGGCTTGTCAGTGGCATTGGACCTCAAATTTGGGTGGAAAAACATGTGTGGACTATCAAAATACCCATGGCAACCATCAAAATGAACCTGCATCCCTCTAGCAATTCAGGGTACGAGAGAATCCCGGTACGAGAGAGTCCCGGTACGAGAGAATCCCGGTACGAGAGAACCCCAGTCATTCGTAAAATCGCAGAAAGGCCTCAGATTCGTCCAAGTAATTTCGGATTATTTATCGAAATGGCAAGAATATATCGCTTTTCCTAACCATGAATCACCAGCGTAAACTACAGCAGCTGCTCTCACAGACCGCGTAGTTAGGCCCGGCTAAGAAAATACAGACCAATAGCAAATTGGATCGATGGTGATGAGAGGAGTCACTAGAACTTGTTAAACGTTCCACCCAAACCATTGCCTAATAAAGCAAGATAGCAGGGCCAAACAGCTACCATGATATGTCTTGGCATATGGGAGCAACCCTCACGTTAGCACAGGGGTTCTCGTGCTCTAATAATGTTACACAGACATTCTAGATATCAAATCAATGGATATCGATCTCGGCGAAACATGAGTATCCATAGGAACTGTGGCGGCTCCTACCCTGCAACTCAGGGAGTGCACATAGATCAAGAAGGGCTTCGCGAAGGGGACGGGAGAGGTGCTTTTCGCAGCGAAATACTAATTTCAACCATTTGCAAATGGGATAAATCTTGTAAGCTTTCTCGCGAGAAGGTTCGCGCTCTCTGATTGGTCAATCTCACGAAATATGAGACAAGGGACTGGAGCAGTTTTGGAACTCCAAAAACACCGATTCAATAGGCACGCAAAATTAGTGCTCACGCTTTTTTACAGGATAGAGACTGGGCGAAGGGTTCAAGAGCCTAAAATTACTGTACAGTAGCACCTTAACCTGCAACCTCAACGGACAGCTGCGCGGAATCAGGTACAGCTAGAATGTATAGTTCAATTGCAATTGTAGGTCCTGCTGTCAAGAAGACGAGTTTATTGTGACGGCAACAATGCTGACAAGGGTTTCAAATGTGTTTTTCGCCTGTGATGATTGTATCGAAAAATTTGGTAACTCTACTTCGAGTAGTTGTGTAGCCAGAACTTGGGCTTTTTATTTACAACGAGTTTATTGTGATGGCAACAATGTTGACAAGGGTTTCAAATGTGTTTTTCGCCTGTGATGATTGTATCGAAAAGTTTGGTAACTCTACTTCGAGTAGTTTTGTAGCCAGAACTTGGGCTTTTTATTTATAACTCTGGGATGTACTTATTTCCAGCTGATTGATTTTATCCAGTGTGAATGGCTGTCTCGCATATATCTTAAAATATATACCAAATAACTAATTTTAATAATGTGTAGAAGATGAGCTCACCAAGAATGCAGTAGCTCCTTGTACAAAACTGAGCATTCTTGTCATCTCTACAATGGTTACCAAATCTACAACACACCTCAGGTCAACTATTCAAACAATCATTGAAGTACAACACGTACAAAATTAGAAAAATGATTTGGAATTGACTCCAACGAGAATTTTGTACATCAACGTCCACACAGATAAAATCTATGTATGCAGCGTATTATTTTTCCTTGTGCTATGAAACCTAGCTATGTGAAGCTGTGATGGGAGTCCGAAATCACTTTCAAGCTCTTTGAGCACAGTCATTCCTGTTGATTTTCAGTACCATGTAGGACCAAGGATTAATTTAAATTGGGATGTATGCATACATGTACACAGTACACATGTACACAGTGAATATACACCCTACCTATGTTATATTACAGGGTACGTTCGTAAAGTAGAAAAGTAAAATTGTATAAAAGTAAAGTCGTTTATAATTTATCCGTCAACTATTAGTTGAATTAGATTAATTTCCATGTCATTTCGCTGATTCATCCATGAATTACTGGTTAATCATGGCTGACACATGAAACGTGAATACATCGAAGTATGACGCTACGAAAAAAACAATACATTAGGAGCTCTCGTTGTTTTCATTAGGTACATGTCGTATATTCATTTCACTGTGGGTTTGTTAGTTTTGAAGGTGATGACAGCCTTGTTTTTCAATGGAGTGATGTATCAAGACGCCTTTCAGTGTGGAGATATTGGGATTATTCAGGACACAAGAAGTGCTATGATTAAAAAAACTCCCGATGGTCCCTTTTATACTCTTTATACACCTTCAACTGCGTGCAGTGGCGTTTTTCCTCTAAAAAGCCTCAAATTCCAAAGTAATTTATTCAATATACAGAGTGTCCCACGTAAGGGCGGACATCCCGCCGGGGGTGAATTCTACAACTAATTTGTGACTAAAAATGCCTCATGACTCATATTTTGTACTCCACTTAAAACCCGAGTTTTTTAACATTTAAATTTTGTTTCGTGTTCTCGACCTTACGTTTTCTTCGTCATCCACCATGACATATGAATATTTCATACGGTTCGGATAAGTTGAACCAGAGCTATGAGTGTGATGACAATCACATAGGACCAACCCGCATAACCCCTGCTATCATTTTGTTGAATAAATTGGTTGCTTTAGGCTATTTATTATTTTCAATTTAAATGACGAATACGTAGAGCAGTTTAATATATTAGGTATGTGAGCATAAGGTGAATAATTGGTTTAGGGTTAAATTAACTATATCAATTGCCAATTTCATACATGAGTCTAGGAGTACTTCAATTTCGTCCTACGGTACATTGGTTCTTTTCATATTTACTAGAGATAGGATCAAATTCCATCCGAGGAATCTACAGTCATTATCATAACTAAATATCGACATAACTAAATATTGTTTAAGGATGGCTGTCATTGATGAAGAGTGTGTAGAATGTGTTGATTGGTGAAGCATGAATGGTTTATAAACGCAATGAGAAAATTATTACGTTCAAACCATAGACAGGCGGATGAAGTTTCTAAATGTCTAGAGAATAACCATAAGCGTCCCGAAACGTCAAACCTTCCACATTCAAAAAAGCATTTAATATACCATCCACTCAGTGATTGTGTATTAAACCCCTATAATTATTATGAAATGGCTAGCAGAAAAGATAATTTTCTATTGGGTTTTTTTGCTATACTTCAATTTGGATTTAAAAAAAATATATGAGAATGGAGTAGACACATAAATTAACTAAGTTGTGTTGAGTCACCGCTGTCATTAAATGAAACTCCATTCGATGTTTCTATACCTTGATTTTTGACATCAGACGGAAAATAAATGTTAAAATTACGGTCAAAGATTCAGGGACAATGATATCAGCCCTTGTGTTGACGAAAGTTTGGAGAGCGAATGGTGAGGTAGGCCCTATCATTTCAACTTCATTGATGGTCTCATGTTGCTACTTACTTGGTCTCTGTCTTTTTTCTGGCGGAGGCGTTTTGTGCTGAGCCCTTGTTGTTGCTTTTTTGGGCGATCCTGCAGAATGAGATCTCCCTAGAGCAAAAACATTCGAATTATTAAATTACTTTTAGGTGGTATCATGTTGAACAAATTCTTAGTGAGTTACATTAGTGTGCATAAAGTTTCGTCTCTCTTCTTTTCAAGGCACAAGTCAAGATTTGAAAAATCGGGAGAAATTTTCTGAAACAGTTTTTTTGGTTCATTATTTTCAACAAAAAAAATGTTAACCTCTCCTCAAAATTGGTGGGTTTATGAAGAATGAGAAAATCATATTTGAAAAATCCATCGTTCATCGTCCGCGGCGCTTGGCCCGTTTAAAATAGACCTAATAATGGAATCGACCAAGAAAACAACTTTTTAAACTGCTCCAAATTAGCAGTTCCAATGAAATTTTCAAATTGAAAATTTTTTCACGTGTCCTTTCCTTCCTTGGTAGATTCTAATTGTTCATCGCTCGAAACCTGGTTGAAAAATAATTTTCTGTTATTAATATTTGGCTTCAACTTGCTGGTGAAGAGATCAAAGGAAACCACGATAATACCTTCATTAGTTGCCCATTTAAAATTGATCCAAAAATGTGAAATTTGGAATGCGGTCTCGGACCAGGATGTCAACGATCATAACCTGTCATAACCCAGGGTCAATAGGAAGAGGTGCAAAATAGGGTTTGAAATGTTCAAAATATGACGTTTATCTCGGGTATTTCCGGGGAACCAGAGGAACATTTTTTAAAAGACCATCCGAAGCGGAGTACGGCCAGTTGTTCGTTCACAACGAGGGCTCGAACTCGAAATCGGAAAATTTAAGCGTGAATCCAACGGTAGGATTTCATGCAAATTTTCATTTTGGGGAACAACAGATTCAAACAACTATGGTTTTGTGACATCGAGTGTTGTGTTCTTTGATCTTTTAGTGTCTACAGGAAGGAGGTAATTTCCATGTATGGTAAAGGTATATGAAGAGTGCAGGGCAAGAATGATACATGTCCATAAAAGCTGATCTCGAGAAAAACCATTATTATTTTGAGGCAAGGGAATAATCAAGATTGAAAAAGACTTCAGATGTTTGCACATAGTTTTATTTAATTTAAATATTGAGCATTCCCTTGCCTCAAAACGTTTTTAAACATTAATAATGGTTTTTCTCGAGATCAGCTTTTATGGACATGAATCATTCTTCCCCTGTACTCTTCATATGTACATACATACCTACTATACCTATCATATCAATATAAATCCATGATAAAATTTGATGCTTCATTAGGGCAATTATTTCATTTATAATTTACATACATAAATAATGATTATTTTGGCTTCACTACCGGAGACCATCACTGAGCTAGTTCCCGACACCCCTCACCCAGTCACCTCCGTAGCCCTGAGACTAGGCCGTCGACGATCTTACCGGAACTCACTAGGATGTTGTATGTGAAATTGTAGCCAGACGCCTAACAGTATGCGGTTGCAATAAAATTTTACGTTTCGGTTGCTGGGTCCCGTAGCCCTGAGACTAAGTCGTCGACGATCTTACTGGAAGTGTGTACTACCCGCTCCTGCGAGAATCACTTTTAAAGATTTTCATGCTTTTTCGCACTTAGTAGAGGAAATTACCTAGCCCCCTATATACCGTCAATGTGTTATATCATCGATATATTCTATAGGTTCCATTGAATAGAACCTGTGGCTAGAATTTGTCGATTCACACGGCGTTTGGTATGTGGATGGCGTAATTTGAATGCATTTATGTAATTAAAGCGAAAATAATCCACATAAACTTATGTAATAAAGCTATATCGCACATTAGGTTAGAAGTGAAACAATTTGGTGTTCTAGGGAGTTCCAGGACCAGCCATAGACAACGAAACTTTTACTACATTACTACCGACACATCTTGACGATCAAATAAAAGAATACGAACGAATGAGTATACAGTTGCTGTAATCATACTCGTATGATGAATAACATCGAGTTTTAATCATCAGCTTGCTACTCATGCACAAAGAGACTACGCTAGAGTAGGGGACAGAGCGAAGCAGGATGTACACAGGTTTGTCAGAATTAGTAGCATTCGCAAGGGAGATAGGTATATAGAAAACAACATCCTCATGCGCGTAATTAATAATTAATTGTTCATCTTGAAGGCATTGGGGTAGGCGGTTATTTGTGAACTGCATGTGTTTAATGCGAGTGAATCATGCACAATGATTGAAATATTCTGATGTCAGTTATGGGGGTCTCCGAAGGTACTAATGAATGGGAGAGAAATGAAAGGAACGCGCACTTCCAACAAAGGCAGCTGCCACCGGGTCTTTCATTGTGACGGACCATTCATAATTTGTTGGGAAGAGATGATTCGTTATGGAGTTGACAATGTTACGATGCTACACGCCACCTCTTCAAATCGTCTTTAATATCCGCGGAGTGCCTTGATCTTTAGATTTAGTCAGTCAACGAAAATGTTATGCCTATCTACATATAAATGGATGAAGGCGCCGTAAACATTGATCAACATTATGGAAAGATTATACGACAGATGTATTCATTTAGAATTACTTGAATAAACGTTACGATTAAATTACACCCATGACATTTCTACTTGAACCTCACTATTTTAGCGGATGCGGACTGAGATTTTTTATATAATGAAGGGTTAATCTCGCCATTAGAATGAAGCATAAATTCGGACCTCAACGGTTGATCAGTTGTCATGACTATAATAATCCAAGCTTTGCAAGGCTAAAAATTGGAGAATGAGGTCTAACAAACGATAATCATTGGTAGGTAATCCTCAGGTTATTGGACCTGTATTTACCTGGACAGGGGTTTTTTTGCGGGCTTGTACTGGCCTCATCCTTCCTCCTGGGTATCACAGGTTCCAGCTTTTCTCGTGTTGGTGAGTGGAGAATACCTTCCTCTCCTGGGAACATATTCGACCGGTTTCAGACCACAGTTGTAGATTTCATGCGCACCGGCATCAATTAGAAAACAAGAAACTCCGCTAAGCAATACCGTTGAGTAATTAGTCCAGTCAAATGGTCACCGCAAAAAAGGATTACCAAGTAGCTAATTGAGTAGTCCTGAGTTATTTCCATGTTCAAAACTCAGAAATTGACAAAACCACCATTGGACTCGAACAATCATGAACACAAGAAGCAAGTATTGTGAGATGATGGGGCTCCTTCCTGACCGATTGTGTTGGTTGGAGAAGTTTCCTTACAAAATAATATAGCCATATCGATTTAGAAAGACTAAAATTCCTGAAGTTAAACGACATTGACTTCTGTACCTACGTTACAAGTGAAATATGCTCCATTTCGTATGAACCTTTGGGATTAGTGATTAGCGTTGAAATGATGACCAGAGGTAGCCCTCACCCCCTCAACAAATGGTAGATATTTCGAAAGAAATACCCCAAGTAAAATTTATTGTTAGGTAGAAGTAGTGAATGAATTGAAGATTGATTTGGATGCCGTTGACAATGAAACATCAACCATGCTCAACTTCTGAGGACAAAATATATGAAGAGAGTACTCCATTGGAAAACGTGCTGAAAGGTCATGCGAAAAAAAACAATGAGGGGGTGGAAAATGAGGTATTTAAGTGTGCATATTATCCAATCTAATGAACCAAATAATACTCAAGCACTGCAGCTGGTACTTTTTTGTTCAACAAGGAGGATTTGCAACTTTCAAATTATTGTTATTAATCTGATTATAGAGTAAAATGAGTGGGGACAATACAATTACTGTTTAATCAATATCATCCAAAATCTACGATACGGCACTGGAGCATTATTCGTACACCCGAAGCGGACTAAATTACGTTCACTCCTACTGAGAAGCCGCATTAGTCAATGTGACCGCCACCCGTCAGTTTTTCGGAGCTACATCAGTCTTCAATGAAATGCACACAACGCACGTTGTTCTATCAACAAGATCCGTTTTATGTTATAAGATTTGTCTTGTCATATAAGACGAACAATAAGACGGATCGTGTAGACGGGCCTTACGTTCATAATTATAATAATAATGATTATAATCGGTTTTGTCGGCTCGATCATTTGTTATTAAAATTTATCGCCTTTTCCACTCTCTTTCTTCATCACACCGTCACTCCTCCGGTCCCCATCAACCTTCCTTTCCATACTCTCAACTGATTCGATCCATTTACGGAATTTGGAAAAAACTATGTCTTTCGATCAAGTTCTTAATATAATTATATCTTACTCATCTTACATATTCGCTGTTCAAAATTTATGGACCATATTATTTCTGTACGTTTTTTAATATCTTGTACAACTGTTAAAAAGGATATGCAGCTACCAACTCACCAGGGAATGTGTACCATCTGCCGTGGAGATTGGAAATATACCTACTGTTATTGTTATGGGGAGGTCGTGTATAAAAAACGAAGAAAACTTCGGTTAAATGTAATAGTGACCCTAACCCCTATTTAAAAAAAAACTGCATAAAATTCAGTAATAATTATAAATCTCTTCGTTAGTTCAAATCATGATAGTAAGAATATAAATGGATCGTTCATGATTGGATTACAAAAATTGTATAGTGTAGGAGTTAGTGTACAAATGAAATATGGATGCCCATGCAAGAAAGGGCCTAATGCTAGTGAGGGTCTGAACTAATCCGAGGGAACAGTAAATTTCGCAGCATCTATATTACAAGTATAGGTAAGCATAAGCAGGACGAAATTAATGAATAAATAAAATGTGAATTCAATAATGAATAATTTAAGTAGGTAGAATAAAAATCACTATCTCAGCTTATCCAGGTTATTTGACTAAATTAGTGTTGACCATGCGTAGAAATGTTTAGCCAACCTAGCGCATCTCTTGTTATGAGAAAATAGGGAAATTTTCGTAGCTACTGATTTTGAGTAAAGACGTGAATCTCGAATCAGGGACTGAATATATTCCCAACAGCTTGTCAAAAGCTGAATTTGCGATTAGCAATCAAACGCTTGGTCTTCCACGCTGTCGGTTCACGACAAGGATGCCTGGCAAAAGATAAGCATAGAAAGGTCAGCTCGGTTGACTCTTCATGAACAGACGGAAACTGTGGGCCACAGTATTCCGTCAAGTTTTGCTAACCATTGGTGGATCAACGAATTGTACATTGTACAACTTAGACGAGATGGGGAGCTCGTAAAGTAGGCCACCTTAATCGAAATACAACGCGTGTTGTGAGTTAGCTCATAAGGTGATTTCGATTATTCAAACGTCATAATCGTTTGACGAAGTGACATTTTATCAGCGTTCACGATGCAGTATCCTGTGTGTAAGCCACTGAGCGGGAGAAACGTGGTGGGCAGAACAAGTCGACAATAATACTTATGCGAGCAACAAAGAACAGAAAGTAGATATTCTAGGAGAACAACCTAAAAAGTTTTACTAAAGACGACCTCTGATTTCCATTGTCAATTCGAAATGAAATTGAAGAGGTCAATACAAAAATATGTTTATTTGATGACAGATAACAGCTCCTGGTCACACCCCAAAATGCACCTTGAAATCCACAATTAGTGGAACTTTTGAATCGGTTTCCAGGAGAATATCGATTAGAACGGAATGCTGAAGCCATTGAAAATCAGGCCGTGAATGAAGAGCGTCTTAGTTTCAGCAGTTTCCATATTGATGCTTCAATTCGAGTGAAACTGGGGGATTATACGAATAGTAGTTGTAGATTGGGGAGGGTTGCGGCTTCCTGATGTACCATAACCCTAATTTTCCATTGTTCTCTATATAACCCTTAATATTTCCATAATCTAGTGCGTGTTATCCAACGAGTTATCGCAAAAATTAATCAACCTCAACAGTAACAACGATTGATTAGACATCGTGAGGGCGAACAAAAGAATACAAAATTTCCACTCAACCGATGGGGGATTCGTTCATCTAACCTATGTAACCATAACAGTCTACATTGTGTCAATAATTATTTCTGCCACCATGGTTGTTCCTCTAGACCAGAGGGAACAATAATCCAACATAGAAGTGATCCTTTACATCGTTCCACGAGTCACAAGCTCTATTCGCCGGAATTTCCGTGGCGGGTTCTTTCGGTGCATTGACTCGTTACAATGCCGACCATTCGCTTACCAAAGAGCCACCAAACCAAACGCACATATACGTAGTAATATTTAAAATAAGGATAACACAATTTTGATAAACTAATAACTTGAACAAATGGATTACTATGAATATGAATGAATAATTAACAATAAAATATATGGGTTACGACAGCCAAACTAAAAATCTGAAATATGTGACTCACCCACACCTGTCGTTCTCTCCAAATGATGCCTGATAAAGTAATCCATCCTGGATCTGTGCGGTACAACATCTCTCTTGCAGTCTTCTAGTTTCTCATTCTGAATATAATAGCATATCACGTGAGACTATAGGAAAGCGATGAACTAACCGCTAGAATATCACAAGTTATTACTTCGAATGAACAACTGAAGGAGATAAAATGAAATCATACATGAAAAACTGAGTATCGGTTGTATTATGATCGGTCCATTCGATTCATACCTACCTATCATTGATGAAACACCTACAGTGTAGATCATAATAGAAAATATACAAATAAGGTTACAATCTAAAAGAGTGGAATTGGTATAAGTAATATTTTTGTTGTTATATGTACAGTAGGATAACAGTACCTTAGGGTCACCGTGCACCCAATACGCCTTAGTTGGTGATGATTTTTTGTTGTTTTCTTTTTCTTTCTCCTCTTTAGTAATAGATCTATGGGTTGATGAAGCCAATGAAAGCGCCGATAGCGACGACCTCCTTGATACTTGCTCCCACAAACCTATCTGTTTGCTATATAGCTCTGCTATGTGTTCAGGCACGAGTTCAGTCCCCCAACCCCGATGCTGTGAACAGAATGGAGAAATAATTCTGAAAAATAAGGATCATTGATAATGTTACGTGGACGTCATTGATTCAAACTTCCCTCAGGGTTCCTTGATGGCCATTGAAATATTTATGAATATATATTTGCGGTAATGAAAACGTTTTTGACAGTTTTACTAGAGTAGTAAATTATGTACAAGAACCTTTTGAATGCCATTATCATTGTACCTGTTGTATTATCATTATTCCTAATCATTTCATCGTTTAATAATTACCTTATACTGCCCAGCTTTCTTCCTAAGTTCAATAACTTCGCTAAACCATGTTTCCGGCAATGTGTCTGCATCAGGCTCCTTCTTCTTAGATCGCGTCTCACTGCACAGAGTAGGTGAGCTATTGAGTAACGGGTAACGAACATAGATCATATTCATGTGAAGAAGACCTAGAATAAATGCTCCAAACTACACTTCCGTGTCAGGGAAAATAGATTAAGGATTCCGCTCTTCAACAGATTCAGCAGAAAAACATATATACATTTGAGCAATCATTAAAATGACGATTCCATATGACAATTAGATCCCTCATTATTGTTAATTATTTCGATTGATAACTTTTTTTTTTATAGTAGTGAGTTGATGAGGTGAGATAAACCATGTTGTCATGGGATTGACCACGCGCAGTTCTGAGTACACTACATCGCAGTACTGCGTTTGCAGTAGTTGATTTCGTTTTTTTCCCCCCCAATTTACATTTGAAGATGACCATAGGTTCAAAATGCTGTGCGCGGATAAAGCCGCCATGAACTTGAAAACCACGATTATAGTTTGTGACTTTGAAAACTGAAGCATAACTCCGTTTAAGTTTACCAACCTGTATAAATGTTTTTCTCCTTTACTGAAAGAATCTTCTTGAATTTTCTCTTCACCTCCCATATCGATAACATCTCCCGCGCCAACAAGGGGTTCCATTTCACCGCTCCCTGCAACAATCAAAGTAACTATACGTTATAAAAATTGACAGCGTGGGGAACTCATTTCAATGGGGAAAATGAAATGAGAAACGAAGGTGATTTGAAACGAATCAACAATGATGAACTTGAACCAATAGATAATGACATTAATGTGTTCAGCAAAAATACACGTTTTGAGTGGGGGAGAGGGGGAGGAATGGGAAAATTCCATACAAACAAATATCCTTTTTTCGTAAACCAACTTATTTACAAATTATTCAAAACAAACTTGATTATACACATATTATTAAAACCGCAGTGTTCTTTTCTATTTATTCTGATGTTTCATACTCGTACCTTGAAAATTACACCCCGTCAAGAAGAAAACATATCGGGATGATGCATTTTTACAGTACCCGTATCATGTTCGTACCCATAAAAATCTTCCAAGATAAGAGTCCAAAGTATCCTTTTGGTCTCACTGAGTCCATTCGTCAAGCGTGAATGTAGTACCAATATTATTAAATACTAGAAACATTACGGGTATTGTAACTGCAAAATCGATAGTACTTCTATATGCTCTGTGTTCTTCTATAGGATCGATCTGGATTATGGGATCAATTGGATAAATTGAATGTAGTGGCTGGTGCGTGTCAGGGTACTATAATAAAAACGAACACAACCTATAGGTACTTACGATTTTCAGGACCACCGCACCAAACCATTGCCTCGTTTCAAATAACTGGCGCTGCAGCTACTCTGCCAAGAGTGAAGATGAGGATAATCAATGAACCTAATACGTTCATTCGTAACAAATTTGGTTCCTAAAATTACTTTTCATTGTAAACCATGCCAAAGTCAATTATAACAAGTTGAAGTTGCCCAGTTCGTCTATTAGGCAATTTAAAATAAACTCTAGTCTCATTTCTTAACGGTTTCCTGCTATTAGTTGCAGTTTCTTTGGCGTTCCTGAATAAGCAGTTACTACCCAACAGGCAATGGCGAATTTGCAACCCACGGGAATCTCTTGTTTTCACCATTGTTTACATCTTTACGGCGCTCTTCGGCACAGTATACGTCGATCTTCATCAGGAATTCTTCACAACAGCCACAATGGCCGTCGTACTTCTTGTTTGACATCAACGTCGATGGGAGGGTTATGAGATAAGTCAGACTTTTTCAGGTATCACCAATGAACTGCCCGGTCGGGCTACGCAAATTATATCAGAATTCATCGATATTTTTGCTAACTTTTTGTTACACAAGCTGTGACGGTGATCCGAGGCTATTATCAGGGTATTATCCGAGGATCCGAGGATATTATCAGATTCTGGAAAAATGTACCTCTCCAAGTTTCATTACTCTCCTTATTTCAGCGAATTTTTGAAGAAAAGGAAGCTATTGTTCTCGGTCCAAAATGTTTGAAACTCGACGTTTCGAAAAAATTGTGTATCAGAATCCGTTTTAAACCATTCTGAATTCACTACCAAAAGCCACCGAAAATCATATGTAGGTATATATATTTATGTATGTGTCATTACAGACGATAACTCTCGATAAAATTGTGATTAAAAGTTCAAATTTGCACATTCTTTGCGGTCTAACGGCTAAACTCGTAGATTACCAGAATCGGACCTATAAGGGGGGTTTAGGGGAATTTTAGGGGGAAAAAATTCCAAAAAGGAACGTGGTTGTTACTTCAGATGTTCTTCACGGTTCATCGACTCTAATCCAATAACGGAATGAGGTATCGCAATTCTCACTTCACCATCATGTTCAACGTTGGAAAATCTATAAACTGAGGGGTTACTCGGCAAAAAATCGAGACAAAATTTATTATAAAATCTGTAAAATGAAGAAATCTGACATAAAACCAGTTATTTTTTCGGAGACTCGCTCTTATAGCCTTGTTGCATGACTGGGGATTTTTTCTCTTTTGTTCATCAAGTAATATCTTACCCCCCAAAAAACACTCCGTGTAAAAATCACCCCGCCTCGCAAATATCATTCTTCAGAGGCCGGAAAAAGTTATGATATCCACTTTCCCCGCCCGCCCTTTTCCTCATTAAGGAGCTAAGTATAATGAAAAGCTTAACCACTTCACAAGCACCGTACCCCTTTCGAAATCTCCCCTTGGTGCTATTGCGAGACGTTTTTATTACTTCCACAAGCAACTAATACTTGATATACAAGTATTAGTTGCTTGTGGAAGTTTATTACGTTTATAACGTCTCGCAATAGCGCCAAGGGGAGATTTCGAAAGGGGTACGGTGCTTGTGAAGTGGTTAAGCTTTTCATTATACTTAGCTCCTTAATGAGGAAAAGGGCGGGCGGGGAAAGTGGATATCATAACTTTTTCCGGCCTCTGAAGAATGATATTTGCGGGGCGGGGTGATTTTTACACGGAGTGTTTTTTGGGGGGATATCACATCTTTTTGTTGTTGAAGTGGGTCATGTTATGAAGAAGGTCTATGCGAAATTTCAAGTCGATTGGTCCTTTTACCCAGGCTGTAGACTCGTCAAAATTGCCAAAATTAGCCTAAATTTCAGGTTTTTTGTTTCTAAAAGTTTTTCGGGTTGAGATAATGGGTTAAACTTTTAAAAGGCACTGGCTGATGTTGAAACGAAGCTCTGTGCAAAATTTCAAGTCAATCCGTGAAGGTGGAAAGGCCTAACTGATTAAGGAGAAGAAGAACAGGTAAGGGTGAAAAACCGGGTTTTTGAAGTTATATAACTCGGCTCCCTTTAAAGATATCGACTTGAATCTTTCAAAAGGCACTTGCTACACTTGAAACGAAGCTCCGTGCAAAATTTCAAGTCAATCGGCGAAGGTGGAGAGGCTGTAGCCTTGACCGACTGAAAAAAGTAGAAAAACATGGTAATTGGTTTTTGAAGTTATATAACCCGGCTCCCTTCAGACGTAGCGACTTGAAACTTTCAGAGCTTTCTCTTATCCACACCAAAAAGATCCAAACCAAATTTCAAGTTGATCGGTCAACTAGGAGCCGAGATATGGCCAAAATTAGCCTAAATTACCCTAAATTTTAGTTTTTTGTCACTAATTTTTTTTTTGGTTGAGATAATGGGTTATTTCGTTCAAATGGCACTGAGACATGCTATAAAGAAGGTATGTAAAAAAATTCAAGTCGATTGGTCCTTTTACCCAGGCTGTAGACTCGTCAAAGTGGACAGAATTTTCCTAAAGTTTCTGGTTTTTTGTTTCTAAAACTTTTTTGGGTTGAGATAATGGGTTAAATTTTATATAAGGCTCTGTCTCAAGGTTAAATGAAGCTCTGTGCAAAATTTCAAGTCAATCGGTCAACGTGGAGAGGCTCCAGCCTTGCCTGTCTGAACAAGGAGAAGAAGAAGGAGAAGAAGGAGAAGAACAATCTAAGGCCGTAAAACCGGGTTTTTGAAGTTATGTAGCTCGGCTCCCTTTAGACCTATCGATTTGAAACTTTCAGGGCTTTCTAATATACACTCAAAGAAGACCCACACCAAATTTCAAGTTGATCGGTCAAATAGGAGCCGAGATATGGATACCTCGAAAACGCGTTTCGTGACGTCCGGTAAACATACACTTGGTACCGTTCGTTTTCTCAACTTCTTTGCTTGGCGGGGCGGAACGCTACCGCGTTCCTAGATAATCATCAGAACTGCATATCCCCAACTCCTCAGTCCTGTATCATCAAGTAATATCTTATAATCATCAGAACTGCATATCCCCAACTCCTCAGTCCTGTATTACGAGGCCTACAATATCCTCCTGGTATCTTTTCATTAATTAGCAAGCAACCTCAGATGTCGATTATTATCAGTAGTAGATAGTAACAAACGAATGAGATACTCGAGACTACGGCTCTTCTACCGAGCCTTCATTGAATATCCTTACTTTGAGTTAACTCAGCCGGTTGAACGGACCTCAATGAGTTCGGATACCCAATTGTCATATACCTTATAACCGTAGTAGTTAGGCGCTTGATACGAGGACACACGATGGAAATATAGAACCTCGGCCAAAATCATAATTTCCATCTACCATAACGTTTGCCTTATTTCATTCTGAATTGTTTTGAGGGAATGCCTATACAAACGAGTATACAGCCGCAAGGTCATTCTAGCAACCGTTGATTCATTCGTCTCGTAAATTCCATGTTCCTCATCAGCCAGTATACAAGTCAGTCAGGAAAAATCGGTATACAATCATTATGACAGGTTCATATAGGGATTTTAACGAGAAAATATTCCTTATATTCAAATGTCAAAAGATGCCGTCCAAATATCGCGAAGTCTTAGCGTGCCACCGGTGGGCCGGGCACCGTTCGACCACTCATTTTCCAAGTGACCCCTTGCAGCCCCATCGGTCTTCCACAATCCCAGCACTGACGTCGGCCGCAGGTCGATACGAGAATTCATCAGAGTCGACATTGAGACCAAAGCTTGAGATTCAATGGACTATTGATAATACCAACTAGTTACTATCATGATTTTTACAGCCAGTAATCAATCATGTTAACAAAACGTTTCCCGCTGCATGTCCCAATACTAGAGGACCGAAATAGAAAAATCAACATCTTCATTAGGTACCAATGAACCGCACTATTGAAGTCAAGGTGGGTATTTCACTTTGTTATCATTTTACTTTTAGTATTGTGGTACTTAGAACATAATTGGTACCTACTTGAATATTCACTTGGGAGTATGTGGAAGGGAAGCTGAAATATTATCTACTTTTTTCTCTGCAAGATTCTACAAATGTTGAAGAAATGTTGGCATACATATATCCAAGTACCATTACAAACCGGTTAAACCCTGAATGGGGACATATTCTTAAGCATGTTGCGCATCCTATTTAGTTTAGTCTTTAGTTTAGGAAGTGTTGTGATGAGAAGTCAAAGGGGAAAATCGATTTGAGTACGATTTGTTGAACATTTAACCCTAGACTACACGAGTGGTGTGTCGGGCACCCCAACGCTCGTTCAAAAGGCTGTCATTTGGAAAAACTCACCTTGTGGCGCCCCTAGTGGCGCCAACAAGTGAATTTTCATGTTCAGTCTTTCATCAGTTCTCTAGCAGGAAGTTTGCAAAGTCACTCTGGGGTGCCAAACACCCCACCCGTGTTTCTGTGTATACGTTTTCTTTGCCACTTTTGTGAGTGCCCCGTGACGTTTTTTTGTGATATTTCCCTTTGCTTTTTGTCGTTATGGTGGCTGAGAAAAGGTTTTCTAACCCAGAGGAGATCGGACAAGTGTTGCTGGACAGAGATGTGGTTGAAACAGAGACTAGAGAGAAGACAACCCCGATGCTCCTGAATCCCTCCCGCTCCTGAGTTGTCACAGAAGATGCAGCTTTTGTCCAAGAGGAAATGACCACTGAACCAAAAATGTTTGCTAGGGCCACCTGAGATTTTTTTTTTTTCAATTTTAAACATTATACTATTGTACTAGTCCATAGTAGGCAGTCATGAAGAACCAAAGTTAAATATTGCATGGAAAATATTTGTTGTTTAAGAAAAATTAGCCGATTGCGTAATATTTTGAGCTTTGAGGTTTATAAAATAAGATCAATTTCAGAGTGCTCCCGTGAGGACACTAATGTACGTTTCGGTGTTCTCTGTTTTTCTAACAATCGTTCCTAATGTCTAGTTGGCGTTTTAGAAGATTTTTCTCCAATACATGTTTTCTAACGGGAATTATGACTAATTTTGATTAACAGGAAATAATGATTTCTTTCAGCCTAAGTTAGGTGTTTCAAAATGTTGCAATAAATCGAGAAATCGTTTGAAATCGTTCATTCTTTTTTTTTTTTTTTTTACCCGTTAAGCCCTCTCAAATAAGAGGAAAATCCGTTTTTTGGCTTGTGGTTGAGCTAAAAAAATGTCACTCAACCGTGTATTTCATGGTGCAAAAACACCCGCGTTGTCTAGGGTTAAGTCGTTGTTGACTGGTACGTAACCGTTTCACGAGCTCAAGACTTTTTTATAGTCTTATTTATCGATACTAATGCACAATAAGCTGCTGTTTTTTCGAGGTAGACACTGGAATATAGTCGTATATAGACAAGGCATTGTGATATAATATATCACATTAATATTATTGTAAGTAGTTTGGTCGATCAACAAGGCCCATGAATAAACACCCCCTTCTAAACAGAAACTCATTGAAAATAACGTAATAACGGTATCCTACGGAATATCCCAACCAGCCGCATTCTGCCAAAGACAATAGAAAAATAATATTTCACTGTAGGCATTCCACAACTTCCTGCATTTAAACGGCACATTAAAGATTCAATAGAGAATGGCGATGAATATTTCACATGAAACGGCATGTATATTTCACATGAGACGGATCATATACCACTAATATTTCATGACCTACACGTAATCCAATAGTTGTATACCTATTACTGATATGATTATATAATGATAATTATAATATTATTATCACATAAAAGTAATCATTCAAGTTTAGTAGTTATTCTTTATTTAAATTATTTTGAAGCCGTCTTAATTATTTTGTAATGGGGAATTTGTCATGCCCACTTGAAACCCGGCGATGTCAGCGCCCCAACCGCGGGTTACGTCCTGTTTGTGACGCCAAACGGTCACCTCGATTTTCGAGGCTTCATTCAATCTTCGCTCGGCGTGTTTGAAGTTTTCTTCTCATGAATGTTGCTGGCAAATTGCCAGTGGCAATACACGTTACTCTTTGGCCTTAATGATATTTGAAATCGACAATTGACAAAAATTCCCCATTGATTATGTTAGCGTGGTCCCTTTCGATTATCCTTCTTCCCAGCTGTTGTTCGCTACTAAAATTTCCGTTGTCGTTCAGTGTGTGTCACAATTTCCCTAATAAAAATATACTTGATTTCATCTATTGTTCAGACTATTAGTATTTATTGAACCCGACTTATATGTACTTATATGTACAACCATCAAGTATGCACTATTGTTAGTGAGTCCCAAGTAATAGTTCAACATTTGCACATGTACCTAATGTGGGTTTATCCTGACCGATGACCTGACGTGAGTCGCTTCGCACACCAATATCAATACAACCGCCATCACTCGGTCCCACTCTGTTGGTAGATGCTAAGGTGTGACTACCGTTTCTTCGAAGCTACTCCACTGACGTCACTATTTCGCCCATAATTTCCTGTATAGAAGGGAGCGATGAAGATAGAATCTTATATGATTTCGTAATTACAATAAACTTTGACATCAAAAGTTCATATAATATAGCGACTGTATATATAATGGTATGAAATGTGCGATAACTGCGATCCATTGCACCTGGCTTGGAGCTCTTTATTGGTAAGGGTCCACCCAGTTTATACGTTGCAATATACGTAGGTAAGTGGATAGGTCAACTTTATCCCCCTTCGCATAATTTCGTGAGCCCTATACCATTCATATTTTACTTCAAACAACAAATGGCTTCACAAACATGCCCCCCATGCTCAATGACTTGCTGCGGGCGCTCGAATTACCTTCGTCGTCGGCGTGTTTGTTGCTATTGCGCTGTACCGCCGAGCTTGATTTCATGTATGAGTATGAATTTCACACTTATCCTTAACTAGTAGTGATAGAAAGTGTTGGGAAACAGTATTGCGCAAATTATATATCTTGGAAAATATATAAAACTAGCATGCAACAAAGATACAGTACACATCTCGTATCACCTCGAATTACAAAGATTCACTTGAGAGCCTGTCCACGAATATATTTTTACCATCAATAAAACAAAAGTTCATTACGAGTACATGTATCACTGACAAGTAGACAAGACGTACACCATGAAGTTTTTGTGCTACGAACATACTAACAGCTATTCCTATCATAGTACTGTCTGACGAATTCCTACTTACCTTGTCGACGGAGCGGTCGCTTCTTGTGCACAGGAGCGATGTTCGATTGAGGTTTGATGGCCCCCATGCTCAATGACTTTCTGGGGGCGCTCGAATTACCTTCGTCGTCGACGTGTTTGTTGCTCTTGGGCCAGGCAAACTGGAGACGGTATTCCGTGCTGATCCGCGATATCACATCTTTTAGGCCGGATTTATTTGGGCGGCAATTCTCAATCGGGAAATTGGTGATCACCTGAAAATGAGGCCGACAGAAATGTAGGGTAGTGTCGATGAAGGGCCCAGTTTTTACTTTAGTGTGGTCATGCACATTGTGAGCCCACTAATCTTCTCTCGTTCGAGGGTTTAAAGACGATCTCTCCATCCCTCCATCTAAGGGGACATAAGTGATGTGGAAAGGTGATGCCGGAAACAATCATTCGTCCCATTCTAGTTGAAACCTCATATAAAATATATTTGGATGTTGTGAATTTAATGTATCTAAGTTGTGAATTTAATGTACGAGTACGTCAATCCATAAGATGCATTTCAATCGAAGAAATTATCTAACTGCATTTTTGAATATATGCAACAACTCTAACCATATTTTCAGCTGAGTGAAACTGAACTGAGTTTTACTCAGTTAAAATATTAATAACATTATTCATCCGCAACAGGATGTTGGGGGCAAAATCACGACCTTTTGTCCTGAAACCACTATAAGGACCATTCTCAACGAAACGTACAATCAGGTGTCCAAGGGGTTTTTTCCTATTAAAAAACCACTATTTTTCAAGATTGTTTTTTCTTAATTCTACAGATTTTTATGTCCTAAATGCTCCATACATTTAATTAAGTAAAGATATTATTTATGCATGATAAATTTCATTAAATACCCCAAACGTCATTCGTTCACCCTGTCGCCAACCGATTCTGGCAACTTCAAGTCAATCCCCACTCAACTTAGATAATGAATTAAGGTTTTTTAATTCCACGAGAGTCTCATGCATATTCACTAGATTCGAAATTCAGTATCTAGGGACGCGGGAGCGTCCCGCCCGCCAACAAAACCGAAGCCCAAAAAACCGAAGCGACTGAGACACTGATTACGCGACGGAACAAGTTCGGGTTTTCACCCTATCGTAGCGCGGCTCCCTGAGTGTCTCGAGAGTTGATTTTTTGTACACCAACTCTCCAGGGGCACGTGAGGACGTAAACCAAATTTCAGCTCTCGGGAACATCAGGTGTCGGGGGTATAACAGTTTTAAAACCACTATTTTTCACGTTTTTCGTGTTCTTCTTCTTCTCGTTGTTGTTGTCGTTGTTGTTCATTGACGGGGCTACAGCCCAGCAGACAAATCGGATCGAGCTGAAATTTTGCACACACGTTTGTTATGCTCCAAGGGAGTGCCTTTTGAACATTTTTTCTCCCTCCCCCCATTTCCCTCCCAATTAGGGGGGAAATAGTGTTTTTTAGGAATTTCAAATGGTCATAACTCCTTCAAAATTGAAGCTTTTTCAGATTTTCTTTTTTAGTTGTGTTCAGCTTTTCAAACTGTTTAATTTGAGATCAAAAAATGCTTCCTAAGATGATAAATAAAGGAGTTATGGTGATTTTTCTATTTTCAACAACAACTGCCGCAAATATTGATGAAAATTGGTGCGGTTGGTCTTAAAATGTCCGCTAGGTTGTCTAGAATATGCTCAATAATTTTGAACTAAATCTCAATCGATTTGACTAATCCACAGCCAAAAATACGTGAATAAATTCCACATCTACTGATTTGGCTAATTTCCGAAAACATCAAAGTTGAACGGTGGTCAGAAAAATTGTCGTAGAGTGGCGCCTGGTTAAGGATCGATAGGAAATTTTATGGGCTTTCGAATGAGGGTAGCGCACTTTGTCACTTTTCCCAACGGTTCTCGAGTTATTCGCGATTGTTGGTGTAAAAACGTGCGTTTTACCTTTTGCAAACTTTCTCTTTCCTCTTTCTCTTCGACACCAATAATTACAATTATTGTAATGATTCTCAACAACAAAAATTTGCACAATCCCCAAGAAAAAATGCAACCAATTTTCAAAAAATTTCTAATTCAAATTTATTCAAATGTCTAATTCTTTCTATTTTTTTAAATTTAATAATAAGAATAATTGTATTAAATTTTAATAATTGTTTTTAAATTGTTGATTGTTTTAATTAATCGAAAATTTTAAAACTACTATTTAACCAATTCGCAAAAATTTTAAAACTACTTATTTTTCAAACACATTTCAGATAAACAATAATTTCCAAAAAATAATTATTCTTGTCACAAAAAGAAGAAACAAAAAGGCGTACTAATTTTTTATTAAATTTTGACTAGAATAAAACTTCATTTAGGAAAAAATTTACTAGTTACCTCGTAGGTACTTTTGTTAAATTGTACCGTATTGTATAAGTACCACTCGAAAACTAGCCATGCAAAAAGATGTGATATCCCCCCAAAAACAACTCCGTTGTAAAAACTGGCCCGCCAAAAAACGTCAGCCGCAAAAAGGAATGATATCCATTTTGCCCGCCAGCCACATATATATAGGATGCTCGGTGCTTCGCACCTCGCTGTTGAGTGTGCATATAGAAACCTGATCCTCCTACCCCTAACCTCCACCGTCAATGTTTTCCTGTTCCCTGTCTCCTTCCCACAACCCCCTCTCACCCTTAGTTCCCCTCGGTTTCACCTAATATGTTTCCTCTGTTACACCGGCAGGGAGCTTTACGCTTCTTTCAATGCTGTTGGCGGGAGCTTTTTGCAAGGCTTCTGAGAATTATAATATATTATGATATTATATGTATTACCGGTGGTCACGATTAATCAGTGGTGGTACACCTATAATGAAGTAATGCTTCAATTATATTATAAATATATTTTAGAAATATATTATAATTATTTATAAATATAAATATATTAATTTAATTATAATTATAATTAATTTAATTATAATTATATTCTATAATTATATTATAGTTCTTAGACGCCTTGCTTTTGCAATGTCAGGCAGCCTGAAATGGCTCATTACTTTACTTTTGTACCAGCACCAAGTACTCATCATCACCACTACTATCTGTATATCTAATTCTCAGAAGCCTTGCAAAAAGCTCCCGCCAACAGCATTGAAAGAAGCGTAAAG